>JAGPOW010001296.1:121019314-121071011 GCA_030014935.1 Caiman crocodilus
TCTTCCAAAGATAGTAAGCCTCCCACTTTGCCCTCAGGGTCCCCTGAATATCCCTATTAAGCCACGGGGGCTTCCAGGCACCTTTGCCTATCTTGCATCTGGTGGGAACGGTCGCCCCTTGGGCCCGGAGAATCGTCTCCTTAAGGAGCGCCCACCCTTCATATTAGTTGATTTATTTGGTGGGCAGGGTTGGTTGGGGGGGTGTCACCCTTCTGAGGTGAACTATTCCTACATATACAGTAAGTGCCTACCACAGTTCTGGCTTCTACTCTGGAATCCAGGTGCTCACGAAGTTAAGCACTGTAGGACTTAACTTGTAGATGCCAAAGTCTTTTACTGACTCCAGCCTAAAGCTGTTTGCAATATGTGGGATATTTGGCAAGGATCCTAAGTAACTTGACAATATAGGTTTTTTTCCATGCAGTTTGGCAAGAAATATAACAGAAAGAATCCTTGTATTGATGAATTTGGCAAGCATGCTTCTTCTTATGAATAAAAATTTCAGCTCAGCTGTATTAAGAAGAAATAAAATTTAGTACCACAGAAGGTACATTGTTAGTCTTTGTCCTAATGGGAAAAACTCTTTGGACTCATCTTTAGTATTTCAGAGAATTGGGCCCAAACTCACCCTGGGTTAATGCCAAACCTAATGAGATCATATCTTCAGCCATCTCTAGCATTGTTCTAATAGCTGTACTTAATCAAAAATGACACTGTAACATTTAGATGATTTATAAATATCTATGGCCTTATGTTACTTCACTATAGTCTTGTTAATGAGCCTTTCACATTGATCACTATTCATATTAATAAACTGTCACCCCAAAATGCTTTGACTTTTAAATGCCTTATTTTATTCAGGAAGGAAAACATGAGAAAAGTAAAGAATTAAGCTTGTTTTTTGTACATTTTTGTCAAGTTTTTGTATGTTCATGTTAAGCTTAAACTGGGAAGCACTTTTGACTTGCTACCATAGATGTGAGTAGCCCTTAACAGAGGTGTAGTGAGCTCCCCCAGTTCTCTGGTCAGAGTGCTGACCACTGGAGAGCTGCGGGGTGGAAAGGTGTCTTACCTGCATTCTGGCAGCAGCTGCTGCTGCAGCTAAGGAAGAAAACTCCCTGCACACCAGCTGAAGCAGCAGCAGCACAATGCTCTATGCCTCTGGGAGTTTTTGCTACAGCAGGCACAGCCCAGCCATAGAAGCCGTGTAGCCCTGCACCCAGTACCATATGAGCAACAGGGGTTGAGCAGAATGGGACCTCTCCTTTCCCCCCACCCATGGTATTTTTGCTATGCAAGGTGCAGTTCCTCTCCCAGTACCTTACTGGGGGAGGGGAGGGAAGCAAAGTGAACAACCCCCCCCATAGCCACCCTTCCCAGCACCCCTGCTGTTGCTGCCCACCCCACAGAGCCGATCCCACGAAGGTGTGGTGCTTCTGGCAGGGTCAGTGCCAGCCTCTTCCTAATGGAGAAGGGTAGGCTGGGACTGGGCTTGGAGTGGGTGAGAGCAGGGCAGGCTCAGCTGCACGGGTTGGGTGGGCGGTGGCAGCCGTGGTAGTGCTGGGAGGGGTGGAATCTTCTGCCCCAGCTGAGCCCAGACCTGTCCAGCCCCTCCCCACCGGGAAGAGGCTTGCACTACCCCTGCTCCAGGGCCTTTACATCAGCTCTGTACAGCCAGCAGGTGCACACGTGCCTCAGAGCAAATGATGGTGAGCGGCCTGAGGTAGTGCAACCCTGGCCCCAACTCAACATCTGCTCTGAGTTGTGCATGCACCTGCTGGCTGTATGGAGCTGATGCCAGCTCTACAGAGCCCAGTACAGTTGTTTGCAGACTCCCGGCTGCAGCTGGCTGAGGCTCTGGGTAGCTGCCAGTCATGGAGCCTGGGCTGCTTGCAGCAGGGAAGAGCCTGATCTCTGTGGCTGGCAGCAGCTGCCCAGAGTCTAGGCCTGCAGTGGCATGCTGAGCAAAATGGCCTTGTGTGCCATGCTCTGGCATGCATGTTGGGGATTGCTGACCCCTGCTGTGTACCATTACAGCTTATCCTAGGGGTGGGTAAAGTCCAGGCCCTGGGCTGGATTGGGCCCATGACAGGCTCCATTTCCCAGCAGCCCCTGCCATGTCACTCCGGTTGGTTTCCATGGAGACCCCAGGAGCAGCGGGGCCATGACATCATGGGGCCAGTATCTCCATGAAGATTGGCTCAAGCAGAGGTTGCCCGGGGTGGCAGGGGATAGGCAGGAGAAGACAGTAGCAGTGACAGACTTCAGAGGAGCAGATGCAGGTGCTGCTGGTGTAGCTAGGCTAGATGCAGGGTGCTGGAAAGAGAGCACTTACCTCCTCACATGGGGGAATCTCATGCCTCACTTCTGTTGCTCTCACAGCATACCCTTTGGGGATCACTGCTTTAGAAGCTCTCAGCTCTTGTAGGCACCTTTTAGTATTGCCTCTATTCTCCCATGGCACCATGTGTACTATCTCCTTGAGTCAGCTGAAATACATCTTTTTAAAATCAAGTGTCTTTAGTTCTGCTGACCTCAAGCTTTCCTGGTGTCAGGATCAGGAATTCTGTCATACTGTGATCTGTAACAGGGTCCTCCTGGGGTGGCCGTCTTGCCATGGATACGGTCTTAGCCCTCGGCCTTGCCATCTCTCAGGCAAAACTCCCCTTCCCTTGTCTGCCATGTCTTGTTGGTATTAACCTTTAGAAAACAGGAGGCTGCCCCAGGGCTTCCCAAGTCTGATCTCATTCTCATGACCACCAGTTGCCTGTGGCCATCGTTTAAGGGATAATTGCATGGCTCTATCTGTCCCTACACCACACCCCATGCCTCACAGGTGTTATCATTCATTGATGTTCATTCCACCTCCAGGGAGGCCTGCTCCTCCCTGGCACTTTAACTCTCTGGGCTACTCCCAAGCACAGTCGTCCTGCTTGGAGTCTACCTCTGCCCATTGCCTCTTTTTTCGGACCCCCTAGTCACCTACTTGACCCCTCTCTGGGCTCTCAGCCCCTCTGGTTCTACTCTCAGCCCCTCTCTGGGCTCCTGGACCCACTACTGGGGCCCTAGGGACCTTCTTCACCCCTTAATCCCTTTCCCAACTTCCAGAGTACCACAGGCAGTACTTTCCATTCTGGCATTCAGGAGCTATAGCCATCCTGCTTAGGCAATATTCCTCCTCAGCTCAGGGCCTGAGCACCCTATGCAAATGATCTATGCAAATGTTTTGCATTTAAAAGCTTGTCTAACCTAATCCCAACTATGCTGTTGATCTAATACATAGTTTCTCAACCCATGGTATGTGTATCCCTGGAGGTACACAAGACACAGGCAGGGGGTACACGGGTACCCCAACACTCTCTTTATAAGCCCAGCCCCCTCCTGGGTCATGTGGCCTCTGATTACCTTTCTGCTACACCAGCAGTTTGCCTCAGCTGCTGCCTTGCTCCAGCGCCAAACCTGTCACATGATCACTTACTCCCAGGTTTTCCATCACCTTCATATCCTCTACCTGTTCTTCCCTATTGGTCAAGACAAGTTGCAAGACAGATAATCTCTTAGTTGTACTTTCAACTTGCTGGAACAGTAAGTTGTTCTCCACATAAGTTAGGAAGTTACTTGAATGTTTATGATGTTTGTTTGTATTATTCTTCCAACAGATTCTTTACAGTGAGGGTTGCCAAAATATGGAAAACACTTCCAAGGGAGGTGGTGCTGTCCCCTTTCTTGGAGGTATTTAAGAGGAGATTAGACAAACATCTGGCTGGGGTCATCTGACCCCAGCACTCTTTCCTGCCCAGGGCAGGGGGTCAGACTCAATGATCTAATATGTCCCTTCTGACCCTAAAATCTATGGAATTATGAAATGAAATCATGAGATTTGAAATACCTACTGTCTGACTGATTGTGATTGTCCTATTTCCTCTGTAAGAGCATTGCTAAGCTTCTGCTGTTGCTTCAGCTTGCTAAGTGTAACCCAGGCGCACAGCACTGCCCATGGCCACTACCAAATACTGGGAACATGGGGTGCCCAGTAGCCATTGCCCAACCCTTCTAGTGGCTGCAGCTGGTTCCTCAAGAAGAGGGTCTCCCTGTACAGAGGATGAGCCTTGCAAACGGTGTTAACTATATACAGGATTTAATTATACACAATATCAATTACAAATAATCAAACAGGTTTAAGTCATAAAGGCTATTAAAGAGAATATACATACACACCCACAACCCCGGTAACAACAGTCACAGTGTATAACCTTTCCTTTGAATACCCATAACCTACAAGGAGAGTACTAATCACCAGGGATCCTGGTTTTCTGTGATAAAAAATTGTAAATTCTCTGATAAAAATCCCAAAATCCATGGTTAAAATTAAATGCCCCACATAGCACTGCTGGTATTCCTCATGTCCCCACCCTATAGCCCCCCAGCCCTGCTTGTGCCCTTTGCCTCCCACCCACAGCCCCTGCCCCCCTGCCCTGCCAGAGGGAGCCCCAGCTGCCAGGGCTATGGGTCCAGGGACCCAGGTCCGCAGCCCCCTGCCCCCAACAGAAGGCAGTGGCCGCTGCAGCAGGAGCATGAGCCGGCTCCCCCACTGCTGCCTGCCTGCTGTGGGCTTGGGCAGGGCCAGCTCCCAGTAGCAGTGTGCACTCCTGAGGGGTGGGAGGGACCTGTGTCCCCCAGATCTGTGTGGGGGTGGGGGCAGGGTGGATGTGCAATGCAGGCTCATGCTCTCCCCTGCTGTCCTTCCTCAGGCCCTCCAGAGTGCAGCACATGGCAGGACACACACAAAAGCTGCCTGCTGCTGTGAGCCCCATGCTGCCCTGGCCATGCTTCCCCTATAGGCAGGGGCAGCAGAGAGGGGCTTAACCCTGCACCGCCCCCATGCACAAAGAGCTGTGTGCATGGGTGCAGTGCTTGTTTTATCCCTCTGTGCTTGCTTTGTCACTTCGTCCTGGACCCTCCTCTTTTGTCCACCTCCTTGCCCCAATGCCTGCTAGTGACACTATCTATGCAGTTACCCACCTATCCATATACCAAGAATTTTAAAATACCTTTACTGCATCTTCCCTATTTCATTATAGTGAGCTTCTCCTAAGCAAGAATAGAAAAATGTATCATACTTTGCCGTGCTTATTCATATTTTCCCTGAAGGCATTGACGGAGGATAGGTAGAAGGGTTAGGGAGAATATCTTCTTTTTAGCTGCTTTTTTTCATGGCTATCAGGTTGTTCATGCCTAAGTCTCTGTACCATGCGTTAGGCATATGTTCAAATGTTTTCCTTAACTGGAAATTAATTACTCTTATTGTACTGCAGGCAGACTTGGGGCTGGGAAATATCCCTTCCCTCCATGTAGTCTACTGTTTAAGCTTGTCTTAGACATGTGGCTGTCTGTAAAACTTTCTTTGTATTTACACTCTAGTATTTTCAAAATTTTAACTCTTCAAGTATTTAGTAGTTTAGTTTTAATAGGGCCTACCCACTTGACACTCCCATTTGACTTCAGTGAGAATTGGCAATGATGATGATCAGACCCTTAGTAAGATAGGATTTGACTTCTGACATTTGATGCAGTTCTATAGATGTAAATATTTAAAAATTGATACGGACTAAATTTGAAGGCTTTTAAATTACATATTTAAAAACATTCACTAAAGGTAATTGAAGACAGAAATCAAAATGTTAGCTTTAATTTTAAAGCCCTGCTTATCTGGCAGATTTCTCATCTTCTCTTGATTCCTGGACCCTAACAATGACAGTGACTTGAATAGCCATTCCCTCAATATATGAGAGGCAGTTTCTGGTACAGTGCTGTTTATAAGGCAGTCCCCATTTTGTGTATTGTTTCCTACCTGGTCTACCAGAGCCTGGATTTCTGAACACGGGATGTGGATGACATGTAGATGGTCCAGAAGAGGGCCACTTGCATGATAAGGGTGCAGCAGGGCAGGCCCTATGAGGAGAGGCTAAGGGACCTGAACCTGTTCAGTCTCCACAAGAGGAGGCTAAGGGGGGATCTAGTGGCCATTTACAAACTAGTCAGAGAGGACCAGCAGGCATTGGGGGAGTCCCTGTTCCCACGAGCACTACTAGGAGTGACTAGAAATAATGGTCACAAGCTGGCAGAGGATAGATTCAGACTAGACGTCAGGAGGCGCTACTTCACTGTCAGGGCGGCTAGGATCTGGAACCAACTTCCAAGAGAAGTGGTGCTGGCTGCTACCCTGGAGGTCTTTAAGAGGAGGTTAGATGAACACCTTGCTGGGGTCATTTGACCCCAGTACTCTTTCCTGCCATGGTAGGGGGTTGGACTTGATGATCTGCTCAGGTCCCTTCTGACCCTATCAGGTATGAAACTATGAAACATTTTGGCTAAGTATAGACAGTTAAGAAGCCCGAGGCTAAATCAATTTAATATTTGTAGGTTAGTCTAAACTGTGTAGATTGAACCAATAAGCAAGCAAACAGACATTCATTTTTGATTCTGGAAATGCAGCCACATGCCTGCAATGGCCCAGGCCAGAAGCTTGGGGGGTAGGGGAGGGCACTCTAGAGCATGCCTCCTTGCTTGGCTGGAGCAGACAGCTTGGGCCAAAGCTAGGCCACCCACCCTACAAAGGAGGATTTACAGGGCAAATTATTTGCGTTAGGGAAAGCATCCTGGGATGCTGGGGGACTGTGAGTTAACTGGAATCTGGAGGGGATCTGGGACAGAATTTCAATAAACTGATTTAACTTAAATGAGTTAAGTCTGATACTACATCTATCCAGATTTATTTTAAACCAGTTTTTGGCCATTTTGAAAGCAGTTTATGTGTACTGAACTATTGTGTTACAGGTTTGGACTGGTTTCCAATTAGGCATCATCTTTTATTTTTGTGGACCGGTGCGAGGGAGGGGGCATTATCTTAGCTGCCCACAGCCAGAGCAGAGCTGAGCAGAGCCTGTGTGGGACAGGGGCAGGGGCAGATGCAGATCACCCACTGGAGGCTTGGGCTTCCCACCTTACTGCCACCCCTCTGGGAGTCATGCATCCCTGCTGTGGTGAGGCTCCCTCTGCCCTCCTGCAGTAGTGGAGGGCACAACTCCATGCCACTACCTCCGCTGCTGCTGGGTGGGCAGGGGGCACCTCACCATGGCAGTGTGGCTCGTGTGGGGCTCCTGGGGGGAAGGCGGCAGGGTAGGGAGCCCTAAGCCTGCAGTGGGCATCCCACATCTGCCCCCACCCCATGCATAAATTTGGGAGGCACACACCTTCCCATTGCCCCCTCTCCAAGAGTGTGCACCATGGCAGGGAGCTGCTCCCCACCCCATGAATGAGCCACCCATGGCTCTGTTCCACTCTACTCTACCAGACCTGGGCCCTATGCACCACCCTGGCTGGGCAGAGCCCCTATGCCTAGCCCCTACCCAACTACTTCCCTCACTGTGGGAGTCTCAGTCTGCACCCTCTCATAGAATTACCTGCAGGGTAAGTATGGGGGAGCTGCTCTCCACTGCTGTCTGGGGCTGTATTCTTGGTCACACACACATGTGCATGCACACACATATACATGATACCCCCTGTGGCCCACTCCCCACAGCCCCTTGCAGTCTGTAATTCTGCCAGCCTGCAAGGGGAAACTCACCATTTCCCACATTTTTGCATGGTGAATGGAAAACCCAAATCCCTGCACAATACTGGGAATCCAGGACAAATACTGTCTCTGAGTCCTACAGCCCAGGACCATGACCTGATGTTTCCTTTTTAGCACTTTCTTGCCCAATTAAGGACAGGTAGTCACCCTACCCTCTTCCTGAGAGGGGCCAGGGCCCTTGGGTCCCCACGTGCTCAGTGCCTGTGTTTCTGACCACTTATATCAATTTATGTTTAATTTCTGGCTCTAGCCGTTAGGCACTAGATGAACACCTGAATTTTAAAACGTTAGGAAATAACATTAAAATCCCAGTATCGTTTTGCAAAATATGGTGAAAACACCTCATTGTTCATGGATGATTTTCAAGTTCTTTGTGTTTCTATATGTTATTTCATATTTTCACCAATATAGTATGAGAGCGCCAAAATGTGTAGTTTTTCTAATAACATCTTTTTTATGTTCCATCAGAATGACTGATTTCAGGCTATAATCTCTGGAAACAGCCAATTCTGCCACTTCCAAAATTTTTATGAAAAAGCACTTTTGGCAAGCAGTAATGCAATAGGGATGTAGAATAGGAAATTCAGACTGATATTGCTAGCGTATAGATTGCGACCAAAGGAAAATGACTTGGTGCCTACTAACACACCACCAGTCAAACAAATATTTTACCAATCTCTTAACAGAGACCAGTAAGATAATTTCATAGCTGAACTTGCCCTCACTGAATAAAGCTTGAGAAAGGGGCTATAAGCTAAGATATTTTGGGCGTGTTTACACATGGCCATACGGCACCTTTGGTACTGCGTCGCCATTTAGTACTTCCTTTTAGAAGTACTAAAAGATGGTGCAGTAACAACCCATAATGCTCTGTGCCGGCCATGCATGGTTATTTTTGGCTGCTGCGTTACCATAGCAATGCATTATAGTGAGAGAGTGCATTGCTACGGTGACGTAGTGACAGCATCACAGTTTTTGCCAATGGACACTATGGTGCTGTAACATCTTGGGTAGGTGTGCCCTTTGTATCCTGTGTTTCTAAAAATCTGCCTTATTTGACTGTAAATTGGGAAAATGGCACCCTTGACTGCTATAATAAGCATTTGATCATAATATGACTGCAAAATACCTTATAGAATTATAGGATTGGTAAGGCCCTCTGTAGTCATCTAGTCCTACCCTGGCACAAGGGAGGACACCCTATTTCTAGACCATTCCAGACAAAGGCTTATCCAACCTCTTCTTGAAAGTCTCTAGTGAAGATGAGTCCTCAGTTTCCCTAGGCAGCTTGTTCCATTGTCCTTCTGTTCTTATAGTTAGGAAGTTTTTCTTGAGACTTAATTTAAATCTTCTTTGTTACAATTTAAACCCATTGCATCCTATCTTACCCTGCAATTATTACATGGCTCCAGAGGAGAAAATGACTCCTAGTTTGGTATACTATATCTAGAGATGTGAGATTTGATGAGAAAAGAACTATAATTCTCCTATTTTAGACTGATGAATAAGTACTGGATGTTGATGTTTTATTGTTGTTTTGTTTGTTTTTCAGTCTAGTAGTTTTTCTTAAACAGTATTTCTATTTGTTTTTCCAACCTAGATTTTTCACTACACAGACTTAATTGATCTGGCAAGGTGTGCTCAAGTTAGCCGAACCTGGATGTCAGTAACACAAAATAGTTCATTATGGAGTGATGTAAGTAAGATAGTCTGAAACTGGCATTGTACCAGTTTTAATGTTTGATTTCAAGTTTCAGAGAGTAAGGATGAAATGATCAGGTTATGTTTAAAAATCCTAAGCACCCCAAGTGAAATGTTGTCCATATTGAAGTGCATCGCAAATTATCAGTGGAGCTGTTTTTTTTTCTCTCAGTTTTATGTACATCACTATAAAACTGGCATAAGCAAAAGAGAAGCCTGGAACTAAATATATGTTTATATGTTGAATATAGATATAAAATTTTGGGTCCTTATCCTTTTTTTACAGTTTTTATACAGTACAGTCAGTCAGTTTGTGTCTATATTTCTTGATTCAAGATATGATACATATATTTGCCATTTCAAAATCAGAGGTGGTAAACGTGATATACGATTGAAGAAAAATGCTAAAATCCAAACTACAATACTAACAAGTGCTAAATGTTTTTGTCATAACTAAAAGAACAGTTAAGTGAAAATGGCATTTAAGGTTTTATATCTTTTCTGTAGAACACTGATAGTAGTATTAGAAAATATGAAGGCTAATTTCTTATTTTCAGTAGTACCATCACTGATTCCATTTTAAAACATACAAGTTAGACAATTCCTATAAACTTCTTCCTCACAAAATTCAGAATAACATAGTTATTTCAGAAAGCTGTAGTAGTTTGTTTGAAAGAGTATCTAATTTCTTGTCTGAAAAAGTACATATGTGTAGATAGTGTGTGTAATAATCACATATTCTTTTTTCAAAATTCTTACCATGTGATATTAAGTAGTAAAAAAAAGACAAAACCAAGCAATCATCAATAGTACTTTTTTCTTTCTGTAAGATACTGTATAAGAATGTAGTATGTTTTAGTTTATTTCTCTATACCAGAAACCCTAGCAAGTTTTACAGGTCTCTTCTTGACATAAAAACAGTAAATAGTTCTGTAGAAATTGGAATGCTCCTGGTGATGTCACTGGAATGATTATTCCACTTTATTAGGAGACTAGTGTTTTGTGACTAAAAAGATAGCTAGACAGTAGACACCATAGATATGACATTTCACTGGACTATTGTAAGTTTGTTATACAATTTATACTATATAAAGTAGGGGAAATTTTGGGTGAGCACCAGGCTTAGTGTTTTTAGACATGCATGTCTCTGTTTCATTTGGGTGTCATACTTCTCAGGGTTTAGTTAGAGAGATAAGATCTATGAAGTATGTCCAATGGAAACTTAGGGTGTGCATCCAGGGCAGAAGCAAGTGTGTACTGGAAAAGATGGAAATTAGGATATAGTGATGAAGACTGATGTTAATGGTAGTTAAGGTAGAGACCATATGGCATAAAATATAATACAGATGGATTCAGTATGGTTTTGGTGTAAATTCTGTATTTTAAATATGACCTATAAAGGAAACGTAGATGTTTGTGCTCCTGCTTGCTTATTTAGTGGGAGTTAGGATAAAAAAATCCTGAATATTTTGTGTCTTCTTCAAAAAAGGAGGGATTTTTTTAGTGTTTATTTTCTTAGAAATATTAGACTCTTACTGTCCTGTTGTTGCTGCAGAACTTTTTAAAAAGGCTCTTGAAAACTATTTTCTCCATTTTTTTGTTATTATCTGTTCAATTTGGTTTTCACAATGACTGAGAAAAAGAACATTAATTGTTAATGATCCAGATATCCCAGCCAGGTAAAGTTAGCTCAGGTACAGCTATCTAAATAACCAAAGAATCCATAAGCAAAAAAAGGCAGGTGAGACTTTATGTTCCTAATATTTCTAAGATAAAAAATTGCAAAAAGCTTTAATGGTTTTACATTTTTATACATCATAAAGAAACAATGAATAAACAAGTGGTGGTGTGTGTGCTCTTGTTTGTTTCTTTTTGGGTTTTGTTTTGTTCAGATATCCTGCTCTCAGATGCTCATAGCTGTAGACTAGTGAATGCCTCAGGTTGTAAATATAAGTTTTAGGCATTAGTTTCATAAATGCTTTATTTATGTGCATGAAAAATTTTAATGAACTCTGCAAGGCTAGTCATATATGTAAAGATAAGGATGTGCATAGTGTTTGCCAGACCTGGATGTCGAGACTGCACAGCAGATTTTTAACATTTATTTCTTTAAATAATCACACATATTTTGCATGTATGTCTATATTTTAGATACCTGTACGACATATAGATATCTGTATTGTTTAATTTTTAGATTGATTTTTCTGCAGTAAAACACAAGATTCAAGACAAAACAGTAGTTAATATTTTGCAGAAGTGGCGTCCTTATGTGTTACGTTTGAATCTTCGTGGTTGTTCTTCTCTTCACTGGCCCAGCTTTAAAAGTATTGGTAAGTTTTTTTAATATTTTTTATTTCTACCTCCTATCTCATTTTCTTTACAGTGTCACTAGCTTTTCTTCACTTTACAACACATATAGTTCCCTATAATTTCAGTCACAGTGAATTAGTGAGAGTGTGGAATTAGTAGGTTAATATTACTTTAAGCAGCTTTTCCTTCCATCCACACTTCTAGGCCCCATACCATCTTATAACTGAACAGTTGTAAAGTCATGTAGAAAGCTTTTATGTCTGAGGCACTGTGAATATAGTATAGTGCATGAGAATGCAAGCATCTGCTTAAATGTATATGAGTGAATCCAATGATACTGAGGTAATTATACCAGATTTCAGATGTACAGTCCTATGATGTTGCAAGACAATATAAAGTCAGTAACAGGGATGTGCTGCAGGGGCAGGAAGCCCCAGGCATCTTCTCCTGCCAGGCAGAGAGGACAGCCAGCTCTGGAGCCTGAAGCTTCTCTCTGGAGCTGCGCAGCCCCAGCAGGGAAGGCACCTGGCTCCAACATGTGGGGCTTCTCTCCCTGCTGTGTGAGTTCAGGGGCTGCGCACGAGTGCCAGGGAGTGCTGGCAATACAGGCAGCCGTGCAGAGGCTGAGCCCGTCGCTGCGATGGGCAACACTGGCCGGAGCTGTGCCCCACTGGGTGCCTGTGCCCTGAGCAGCCTGCTGCTGCTGCCACTGCCTGCTGGGGTTGTGCACCATTGGGGGGATTGTGGGGGGATCCCTACACCTCCCACTCTCCCTCACATTTGCATGCTGCCCACCCCAGCTCCATGCTCCGTGCTCTCTCCCAGCTGCAGCCCTGCCCCCGCCACTTCCCTACCCACTGCCCAGAGTCAGCAGGAGACTGGGGAAACAAGCAGGTCCCAGGGCCTATGGCAGTAGCAGCCGTACACGGAAGCTGCATGCTAGCTGACTGGACCCTTCAGCCCACAAGGGTGGGAGCGAGGCAATAGGGTACATTTTTGGGGCTGCGTGTTCACATGGGTGCCTCGCTCCCACCTTCATGGGCGGAAGGCCTGTATGGGGCACAGTTTGTTGGGGGTCCCGTGGGCCAGATGAAAGTGCTTGGCAGGCTAAATCTGGCCCGTGAGGATCACTGGGGCCTGGTACAGGTGTAGGGAGCAGAACAGCAAGGGCTGGCACTGCTCAGAGCCATAAAGCAGTGGGTAGAACAACCCAGCCTGGCCAAAGGGCACGTGGTTCTTGAGTGCAGTGTCGGGGGCCCCAGGCAGCAGCAAGAATGGTCTAGTCCTGCTTGAAGGCACGTGCCCCAGGCCTGGCTGAGCTGGCTTCATGTGGCACAGGTCGTCTCAGGCAGCTGGGGCTGCGCCACACCACTGGAGGGGTTCTGCTAATAGCAGGTCCTAAGAGCCCTGAGGGCTGCTGCTGTTGGGAGAGAGGGGCTGTGGGAGGGGAGGGGGGCAGGGGACCCACCCCTCCTGAACAGTTCACCCCACCTCCACAGTCTCCCCACTCACCCACAATCCCCTCACATCCACGCACACATAATCCCCCCACCCCCACATCCCTACTTACCGGAGACAGAGGCTGGGTTGATCCACCGCTGCAGCCTTGCCCCATTCTTATTTGCTCCAACACACTGAAGCAGCATGCTGGGGCAGCAGGGGCACGGGGCAGCCACAGAGATGTTCTGGCCAGGTGCCAGAGCATCTCTTTGGAGGACCCATCCTGCAGTTCCTTCAGGGCACACTCCAGTTGACTCTGGATCCAATCTATGCAGCTTAAAGAAACCCACATAGATTGGATTTATTCTGCCTCTGGCTTTTTGAATGTCTGTACTTAGCCTAAATTTATGAGACATTTAAAGATTGCAAGGCTGCTCAGGTACCTAAACACTTTGGTCCAAGGACTTTGTCTGGGTACTGTTTGGGAAGAGATGTATTTGTGGATGGCTGAGAGATGACTCAAATGGCAAGCAGATGAGACAGCACATGGAAACAGAAGAGGAGGTTTCATCATACTGTGAACAGAGCTGTACCAAGTTGTAAATTGTACCTGCTCATTCTGACAAATAGATGCGTTGCTAGCTACACCACTTTAGTGTGTGCCATTGGCTACTGGAAATGGCATGCCTTGGTCAGCAAGATTCAGATGGACCTTTTACTCTTATTGTGGGTAGTGCTATGTACAATTAAGTTTGCTTAACAACTTCCGTTCAAAGACATTTTTTTTCAGTGGTATATGACTTTGGCAAACTTAAACAATTTCACTTAATTTCCATGCCAGATGTCAGCGTCTGGGTGGGTTGTTTGTTTGTTTGTTTTTTAACATTCACCTAAAACAGTTCAGCTGTTTCCAAGAATGAAGCTAGGGGAAAGCACAGAGTTTTATCCATGTTAACTGCCCCCCCCCCCACTTTAAAACCTAATTAAGGAGCTCCAACATCATCATGTTTTAGAGCATGTACTTGAAATTTGGCAGGGATTTTCTAACCAAGTTATCTTTATATGCCTTTACCCTTCCCAAGGAATTTTATTCAGAGGTTAACTTTGGCTTAGTTATTGTCCTTCAAAAAACCTCCATTCACACATGATTAGAAGATATTTGTTAGAGTTTGGTAGCTAAATTCTCTATACACATTTAATCTCTAACATGCATGCACTACCCCAAGGGTTCAGGGATTGAGTAACATTTTCCTACAATTGCTATTTTTGGCCACCAGAAGTTGTGCTGCTGCAGAGTAGAGACTGAGAACAAGGCTTCTGCTTTTTCCCCAGTTGGAGCCTTGCATGTGATGATGTGGCAGAAGCTGCCTGACTGAAATGTAAAGGGATAAGGAGCCAGGCTGGGAGGAGGTAGAGCAAGGAGAATCAGGGAAAGAATGGAAGAAGGAGGAGGCAGAACCATGGTATGGAAAGATGCGGAGGAGGAGGAAGACAGGAAATGATAGTGAGAAAACATATGGTGAGGCTGGAGCCAGGCTGGAACACAGGATATGAGGGGGTGCCATTGAATTCATTAGGAGCAGTGCATCCTGAGACCTGGCAATTTTCTAATGTTGGAAATAAGCTATTTGAACAGTGTTTTCATCACATGGGACTTTGGCTTCACACTGATGAAATCTCAATAACTACCTTTGATTTCTGGCTCAACTTTGCTTCAGTGTTTAGCTCTACCAACAAGAAAGCTTTCCTTTTTATCATTTTGTTTTTACAGTATCCTTTAACTAAAAGGAATTGTTTTCAAAAGAGATGGAATAGATTCCATATTAATGAATGGTTACTTTGAATTTAGCAAATAGAAGAATATATTGCAATGTTTTAGATAAGGTTAGAATGAATTTAATGTTTAATTAGATGATAAAATTTTGAAATGGTTTGCTGGAGTCAATAGCAACCATTCTCTTTATTTTTCTTTATATTTAGAAACTAGTTGTTTTGTGCAATTACTAGTGAGAACAATTTGCTCTCTAGAGTGGCGATGGAAAAGAGTAATTGGCCAAGACTAATAGATGTATTTGGTGATGTTCTTGGCATTCAACCTAGAGAGAAAATAGCATTCCCAATGGTAGTGGTATGCAAGCTATTTAGTAAAAAAATTAATTTTATATCATATATGACTCTGCCAGATATGGAAAGCCAAAGTGAATCATATGTGGGCATGGATGCAGTGTCTCCATTATGTACTTAAAAGTGTAAGATCCTTTTGGGATTTTTCCATCCCTAATGTATTTGATGAAAAACTTAACATATCATTGTATATACTGGCTTATATGACCTACAGTCATATTATGGCCACTCTGATCTTTGCTTTCCAGATTTTCTGTTTTCTCAGAGATCCTTTCATTGCTCCTACACTCATTTGGATATAATGATCATGACTACACTTGCCTTAGAAGATGAGAAAAGTTGTTTTTGTTACTTGCATTAGGCTCTGGATACTACTTCCTTATTTCATAATACAGATAATGATGATGTAAATAGTTTGTGTATATGGATGCACTGGACAAAATATTCTGAATAATGTTTGTATGTAATGATTTCTCCAGTTTATATTTTACTGTATAATAAAGGCAGTGTACATAGACTTATTTTATCAAAATGCAGACTGGATACCTTTAGAAAATGCTAAATGTTAACAGTTAGTTGTTAGCCAGTAGGGCTGTGTGAAGCTTCGGTAGCTGATTAGATTTGAAGGAGATTTGGCCCTATTCGGCTGATGAATCTCTGAATCCGAATTGAATCAGGAAACCCATTGAAAGCTCCAAACTAGATTGGAAACTGGGGCTGGCGGTGGCACCAGGCTGACTCTTTCCGGTGCTCAGTGCACCCTCCCCGAGCACCAAGAACAGCCCAGTGCTGTCACCAACCCCAGCCTGCAACGGCAGCCTACTGTCATCCTGCATCCCCATTCAGGGGCACTGAGCTGTTCCCGGAATTCAGTGCACCCGCCCTGAGCACTGGGAAGAATCAGCCTGGTGTCACCATTGGCCCCAGCCTGCAGAGGCAGCCTGTTGTTATCCCACGTTCAGATCCAGAGGCATGCGCCCCCCCAGGAACAGCATGACACAGCCTCCCAGCCCTCCCAGGGGGTGCGGAGCAGCAAGAGGTGCATCCTACCTTCCCCCCTCACTGACTGACAGTTTTTGTTGCAGCTGGCACTGGTTGCTCCTGGGGCCACTGCGGTGGGGGATAGGGTGAGTGTGGACAAGCTGTGCCACATCCCGCACCACCCGGGGCTTTACTTGCTGCCACACCCCCCAGCCCCTATTGCAGCTGCTCTAGGAGCAGCTGACAACAGTTGCCTGCATCACAGCATGGTGCAGCCCAGGAGCTGGGGTGAGTGAGGATAGGCAGAGCCCAGGCGCAAGGGGACAGGCAGAGCCCAGTGTAGCTTCAGGAACGGCAGCCCTCCCCTGGCCCCTTCCCTAGGCCCAGCTTCACTCCCTCCCTCCCTCCCTCACTGCCTTGGGAACCTAGCCCTACTTGTTATCTTATAAAGTGGGTTCACTTTATGAGGGAAACTTGTATAGCCTATAGCTGAATCTCTGAATTGGCCCAGAATCTCCCCAGATCGATTCAGACCTCTTAATGAGTCTCTAGATTTGATTCGGATTCAGAGATTCGGCTGCCAAATCAGGCCGAATATCCTCCGAATCAAATCAGCTACTGAAGCTTTGCACAGCCCTAATAAACACGGAGGACTGGCTATTTTGGGGGAGCTGTGTGTGTGCATGGGTAGGTGGATCCAGGCAGAAACACCACAGAAGCAAACAGAAAAGGCAGCAGAAAGCATGGAAAAGCAGAAAAGCCCTTCAAGCAGAAAAGCCCTGGAAATAAGAGGAAAAGAGTGAGTTTTCTGATACATTATCAGTGAGAAAAAGTTATCTGGAATATTGAGCATATAAAATATTCATAAATCAGATGGAGTATATAAGTTTTCTTAAGAAAAAAACAGTTGTTTGAATTGCTGGAAATATTGCACACATGGCACTCTACAACTGTAATATGTTATTTTAAATAGTCTAAAATTAAGTTTTGCCAGAATAATATGTGGTCAAGTAATTAAAGTCTGCATCAATGTATATTCACAGAGGGCTGGTATAGTTGAACATATCTTAATTTTGGCATTTTCTAACTTTAGAGGATATAACTTTGCAACCTATTATTACTAATAGTATTTTTAGTATAATTCTCTAGTTTAAAAAAACTCCCCAAACAACACTGCGTCCTTCCCTGCTCTCCCCCACCAAAAAATCCCCTTCTCTTGACACCCATAGGAGGGATCAGCAAGGTTGAAGCTTTAGCTCAGTTGCACAGACCTCTGCCACTTGAGCTGCTTGAAGTCACTGAAAGCAATAGTTGGTTGTCACTGATTGCCCAGCCAGTTCCAATCTCTCCATCCAGTTTCTTATTCAATGTCATGTATGTACACAGAACAATATGGGTGCAGAGCACAGAGACCTCAACAAGCTGGGTCATATACCAGTAGTAATATAGTGTGGAGGTCCATGCAGGCTGAGAAGCAGGGTAAATTAGACTGTATGGAATTTCCCACTACTCATTTTATTTAGTTTTAGGAGATAGCTAAAATCTTTCCACTGTGTGGCAATCTTTTCTAGTTGAGGGCCAGAATGACCTGTTGGGCCAGGTCAGAGGCAGCTGAGTGGAAGGGCCCAACTACTGTCATTGTTTATTTCCAGCAGCATGGAGAGAGCACCTCTAGTTAGTGCTCACTCTCATGGTGGCATGGACAGAGTGCCTGCAACTAACGCTCCACATCTCTGAATGTCACCAAAACCCCACCTCTACAGGCTGGATCCAACCCATGAGCCAGAGATTGCTGACTCTTCCTGTATAGCATTGTGCAATGTAGGCATACCTCCAAGTCTCTGGCACCACTGGCTCTCAGTTACTCTCTGTTTATCCAGGTAGTCCTGATCTCTGCACTTGGCTTCCTGTCCCAGTCTCTTTGGCCAGCAAGTCCCTGTCTCCTTCACTACCTTGTCCCACTATTTTCCTCAACTCCCCATCCTTGAGTTCCTCTCCCTAGCCCTCTAGTTCCAGTTGTCTCTGAGATTCCTTCTCCCAATCTAATTCTCTTTACTTGCTTCCCAGTCTGTCCCATATATATTCAAGTTGGTTGGCTTTTCCTTCAGGAAGCCCAAACCCAAACACAAAGAAATAGAAATATAGTAGAAATGTTGAGAACACAGGGAAACAGTTTTCTAGCCTTTGATTTCTAATGCCTGACATCCTGCAGCAGCCCAGATCTTTAATTACAGGAACAGTCTTGCTCAGCTGTGGGCTAGAACATGCCTCCTTTAGATGGATACAATGCTGAATTTATCTGGAGTGGAGCAATGTAATTTTCACTGGTTTCATGGAAAATTTTTGCCTGAATAGTTAAAAGTTGACAGTTATAAGCAACTGAAAATAGGATCTTATAATAAATAATGTGGGCAACCTCAAATATATGTGGTACTATTAGACCCCCTGTGGTTAACAGAAGAACAGTAATGACTTCTGTGTTTTGTGAGTCATTATCTCTGCAGAACTTTTTATCCAAATTCACTAATTTTTGATAATTTAAAAGTATTTGGTACTTAGCCATTGCTACTTATGACATTAAAGTGCTTTATTCCAAAGCCAGAAAACTGCCATTCTTGCTTATCCCTATCTAGTAAGATTATTTTCAACTAGTATATAGTCCTTGTTTCCTCAATCAACATGACTTGTAAATTTCAGTGTGTAAGGTTTAGATTGAATATCAGTAAAAACTTCTTCACTGTTAGAACAGTGAGGCAGTGGAATAAACTGCTTAGAGAAAATGTTATCTCCATCACTGGAGGTGTTCAACAAGACATTGGATAAGGATTGGTCAGGGATGATTTAGGAATAGCTGTGTCTGGAGTGCTCTCTAAAAAGCAACAGTTGGAAGCCCAGGAGCAACACCTTCCTTTTCCCTCACACACAGACAGGTGACTGGGAGATAACAGAAAGAGCTGTATAGCCTAGAACTGTGGTTCTCAATCTTTTTTTGTACCAGGACACATTTGTAAACACCAGGGGCCAGTCCCAACCCACTGCACCCCCTCCCCAAGCCCCAGACCCCCAGTGTGTTTGGCGGGGGTGGGTGTAATGGGGGCCAAGAAACCCCTTGCAGGCTGGATCTCTGCCAGCCTGCAAGGGGAAGCTCCAGTTTCTCACATTTTCATTCTTTAAAGGAGAATCTACTTTTAAAATGTGTTGATCCATTTTTAAAGTTTGTTCATGACCCTTTCATATATTCTTGTGACCCACTTTTGGGCCGCAACACACAGGTTGAGAAATGCTGGCCTACAGCAGTGATTTTCAACCTTTTTTGTACTAGGATCCATTTGTAAACATTGATGGCCAGTCCCAGCCCAGTGCCCCTCACTCCCAACCTGCTGCACCCTGCCCCCAGGCCCTAGCCCCTCAGTGTGAGGGGCAGGGGGACTCCAAGCAGCTCCTTGCAGGCTGAAACTTTGACAGACTGAAAGGAAAAGCCATGGTTTCCCATGTTTTTTTTTTCCTTTAAAGGAGAATCTATTTTTAAAGTTTATTGATCCATTTTTAAAGTTTTTTTGTGACCTTTTGATATAGTCTTGCAATCCACTTTTAGGTCACAGCCCACAGGTTGAGAAACACTGCCCTAGAGCAGATGGATATTGAAGAGGACCATGCTCAGTAGCAGAAAAATGAAGTAGAGCACCAGAACTGGCTAAGTTATGAAAGCAGATTAAAGCAGCTAGGATAAGTTTACAGAGAGAATACAGAAAGGGAAGTTCTGGCTGTTCAATTAATTAGAGAGTGTGATGTGTGGAGTTATGCTTGCTGTTTAGGTTGCAGGGCAGAATGGAGTTTCTTTGGTTTTTCCTGTGTTTCTAGGCTTTGCTGGTTGTCACATGAAGCTGTGAAGGAATTTTCCCCCTCTTGTTGTTACAGGTGCTAAGGGGTTTGTTTTTTCACTTGCCTCAGAAGCATTGGGTTTTGGTTGCCTCCAAGGCTAGGGATTTTGACTAGGGTGTGCCAGTTTTCCTGCTGGGACTAAAACTCACAGTTTTTAGGCTTGAGGGTCTTGCCTATCTGCTTAGGGTCAGACTGATCACCCCATTTGGGATCAAGAGGGGATTTTACCCCACGGTCATATTGGTTTGCACTGTATGGGGTTTTGCTTGCCTTGGTAGCAGTGATTGAAGGCATAGCTCTCTTCCTTAGATTACTTGAGTACGTTTAAACAACAATTGCAGCCCCAGGATAATGATAGTCCTTGTTCCTCTGCTTTACATTGGTAGGTTAGAGTGCTTTTGGTGTCTTTGGGCAATATCCCTTGTCAACGTGCAACAGGGTTGATTGTGTAGTTTAAGGAATAGGTTAGAAAATGGATTTATATAGGATGGTTTGGACAGGAGTGATCTTGCCTCTGATTTGGTTTGGACTGCATGACCTCCTGAGGCTTCTTGCAGCCCTACTTTTTATGATCTGTGCTCTTCTATTTTTCTTAAACCTGTACAGCTAAGACACTAAATTGTATCCAGCATGACTGGAACATCTATTTGCAAATTACATACTTTCCGGTACTTGCTGATATTTTGTATCTTCTCCCAGCTCAAAATAAAAGATTATATCCATTTTCAACTGCTCAATTTCATTTGGTTTGAGCTATTTGTGCTGGTACAGTAAGTGTGATTGTTTGCAAAGAACGTTCAAGATATATATATCTGAAACAGTTTGTTCTAATGATTATGGATATCCAGTAATCTACTTTAAAAATGCAAAATGATTCAATCTGTGTTTTATTGGTATTAAAATGAACAGCACAAATGCATTCCTTTAACATCTACAGATGTTGGGCATACAGCCTACCTGTTCCTGTCTGTTTTGAAAGCTTGATTGACTTAGAAAGTAAGACGTTTCTGTGATATGATGCTTTTATAATTGCTGTAAGCCCCCCCACCATTTCCATATTGTTGAAAATTATACCACAGTCTGCTCCTTAGCAGTTTTTCTTGCTAACAGTTTGGGCTGAATCATCTGTTCAAGTATAGCTTACAGATGTCGTGAGGCTTTCCACACTAACATCCATTATCCACAGTTCTGATCTCATCTTTTGGGATAAATCCAAGATTACACAGATTTACCATTATATTGTTAATAGTAAAACAGCAGTGATGGCTAGCTTTAAAATCTTTCTGGCTAGCTAAACAGTTCAAAGTCACTATTGCAAGTGATTCAGCAGCAAAATAATCGTTTTTAATTTTGTAGTTGTTGTGTGCATATAGCACCAGTTTGGCAAATGAGGTACATGCATTATATGTGTGTATAGTAGTAATTGTTTCATTTCTTCCAATAAATATTTTCATACTATTCCAGTTCATACTGACTGACAAAAAGAGAGATTATTGTGCCAGTAAAATGTAAAATGAGTATATTGGAGAGATGAAATATAGTTCAGCTGTTTGTGATATTACTTCACCCACTCAGGCATCTGTAACAGGGGAGTGATCTTAAGGAACTGCTTGACCTCCATATGTTCCTGGGGTTTATAGTTTGCTGCTATTAGAATTCATAGTGCAGGAACTAGAGATTTGCTGTAGAATGCTTAAGATTTCTGAGTACTAATTTCTTTCCCTAGTACTGACCACAGTATTGACAGACCTTTCCATTATTTTTTCTTACTAGAGCCAATCCTTAGTAAAATATACTTAGAACCCACAGCAGAGAGTTAGGAGTATTGCTTCTGGGTAACATGGTGAATTGTTTCTCCTGGCATCACAAAAGGAATATAAAAAGCACTCTAAACACCATACTAAGTATGAGGAACAGGAGGAAAGCTCCAGCTCCAGCTATTTGTTGGAGATGGTTGGAGAAAGAATGGGAAAAGAGAGAGGTAATAGGCAGAAAGAGATTGAAGAAGGGGTAGGAATGAGGTAAATAGGCCCAGGGTTTTCTAATACACTTTGGATGCAGAAATGTTTTTGGGGCATTTGTGATCATATGGTGCAGAATAAGAGATTTTGAGAGGCAGTGTGGTCTGTGGTTGTGGTGTTTCAGTGAAGGACATACTTGATTTATAGCAAATGACAGAGAGACTCGTAAAAAACAACAACAATCCCGTTCCTTGTAATTCAAGTCATCTCCCTTTTTTTATAACTTCTTTTCATACATTTATTCTTCTCTTCTCCATCATCTTATCCTGTTATGGTTTTGTTTTAACTCCTGTTCTTGCTTCGTAGTTCTTACTCTTGCAACAAACTTTCATTTCCTACATCATCCCTATTAGGGTTCCATATGACAGTGATAGACAGCTGGTTGCTGCCGGTTTTCCAGGAGCTAAGCCTTTTCAGTTCTAGCATTTTCTGGGTTCCAAATAAACACTCATCTATTACACACTTATCTATTACATAAAGGATCTTTAGTACCATTGTCAAAATGAAGTAATGAAGTAGCCCTAGGCATGAAGGATTACATCTTAGTTTCATAGTAGTTAGGGTCAAGAGGGACTGGAGCAGATCATCTAGCCTGACCCCTGCCACAGGTGGGAATGAATGCTGGGTTCACAAGACCCCAGACAGGTGATTGTCCAGCCTCCTCTTGAATTTGCCGGTAGGGGGGAGGACCACTTCCCTGGGAAGCAGGTTCCAGATTTTGGCCACCCTAAGTGTAAAATATTGCCTTGTGATCTCTAACCTAAACCTATTCTCCATCAGCTTATTACCATTGTTCCTCATCACTGCAGGTAGTGCTGGGGAGAAAAGAGCTCTACCTATTTGCTGCTGATCTCCCCTGATGAGTTTGTAGGAAGCCACCAGGTCCCCCCTCAACCTCCTCTTACTGAGACTGAACAGGTTCAGGTCCCTCAGTCTCTCCTCATAGGGCCTGTCTTGCTTTCTTCTCACCAAGTGGGTGGCTCTCCTCTGAACCTCTCCAGGCTGGCCACATCCCTTTTGAAGTGCAGTGCCCAGTACTGGACACAGTACTCCAACTGTGGCCTGACCAAAGTCTCATAGAGGGGGAGTATCACCTCTCTGGACTGGCTTGAGATGCATCTTTGGATGCATGACAAGGTATGGCTGGCTTTGCTGCCTGTGGTCTGGCATTGGTGGCTCATGTTCATCTTGGAGTCAATAATGACTCCAAGATCCCTTTCCACCTCTGTGCTTTCGAGAAGGGAACTCCCCAGCCTGTATGTATGCTGTGGATTCCTTCTCCCAAGGTGCAGCACCCTGCATTTATCTACATTGAATCCCATCCTATTCCTGTCCTGTCTGCCCACTTTTGTAGTCTGTCTGAATCTATTTGCAGCCTCTCTCTCCCTTCAAGTGTGTTCACTTCACTCCACATCTTAGTGTCATCAGCAAACGTGGACAGTGTGCTTTCCACCCCCTCATCCAAGTTGCTGATGAAGATGTTAAACAGTGTGGGCCCGAGGAATGAATCCTGGGGTACCCCACTACTCACATCTCGCCAGGTTGAGCACAAACCGTCCACTACTGCTTTCTCGGTGTGCCCCATCAGCCAATTTTTTACCCATCCATCAATGCCACAGTCTGATCATAGTTAAAATTATACATATTTTAGTAACTAACCCCCAAGATGTAGTTCAGGAAAAAGAGCAAGAATAATGATGCCATTAGAAGGTCATCTATTGTACCATTATTTTAAGGGCAAAGAGGAGTATTTCTTTAGTTTATATTTTTCTTAGAGTCTCAAAAATCTTAACAGATACCACCTCCAGTTTTCTGGCTTTCTTTAGGTGTTATTGTAGGACCCTGTCTTTATCTCCTTACATCTTAAAATGTCATTGGTTGAACCAGGTCCATGATGAAGGCTTTGCCTGTAGGGCATTGTCACTCCTTGTGAGCCTTCAATTTCATGTTCTCCGTTAATAGAGATTCTTTCCTTTTCTTTAAATAATTCCTCTATAAAGGTTTTGAGCGATTGGAGACAGGTGATTGATTCAGCTGATGGTCCTTTTATGAAGTTTTGAAGCTCAAAGCTTTTGTAGAAGCAGTGTACTCTGATACCCTGATTCTGTTGTCTGCATACCATTGTAACTCTTGTGGATGACAGAGAGGAATCGTGTTTTATAGTTTGCACTGGGAATGCCTAAATTCTGATCATGCTCCTGATCCACTTGCAGAGGCTTGAGCTTCTTACCTATAAAAAGGGGACTACCATGCTTGTCTTTAAAAGCTGTTGTTTGTTAGTTAATGTGGAAGTTTGGAAACAAGAAGCATTATATAAATGCTGAATTCTATCAGTCAATAAAATAATGTTTATATAAGGATGTTCTCGTTACTGAGAACATTCAGCAAGAGTTGTTTCCCTGAGAGGTATTCACTACCTGTCTAGGGTACTTTTGAAGCCTCATTTCCATAGTATTGGAACACCTGATAACATTTAATATAATTGTTTTTATAACATCCTGTGAGGTAAGGAAATACTGCTTATCTCTGGTTTGCAGAAGGGGGGACTGAGACCTGGAGATACTAAGTGATTTGCCCATTGTCAGATAGGAAATCTGTACCAGAGCAGATAACTGTACCCAAGTCTCTTGAGTCACAGTCTTATAGCCTAATCACTAGACATCTCTCTACCAGACAGCATTCATTGACTTTGAACTCTATTTCACTTTAAACTGCAATTGGATTTTTTATGATACCACATACAAGAGAGCTGATATAAAAAAACCCAAACATTACAGAACATTGCCATGAAATTCATGAAAGTGAAAGATAAAGAAATGGCAATACATTCAGCGTAGAAGAGAGTTAGTCCCAATGCTGCAATGAGTTCCATGCAGAAGCAGCATCTACTCAGGTAGATCAAATTGCAGAATCTTTGCCTTGGTTTATACAAAACGGCTCTTTTCCAACATAGATTTTTGGCTATGTCTATCCATTTATCTTGTGCAGGTTCAAATAGATATCCAGACACTTGATGAGACTGATCCAAAACAAATTATCAGAAATAGTTTATAAAGGATGTTCTATAACTAATGCCATCATGTAATTAGTAAGTGGTATAAAAAGAAATCTTTGTAGGCAAATATTCCTTTATGGACAACCAACCCAATCAACAAAAATGTAAACAATAGGATTTTTTTCTGACAAATGTATCAAATACTTGTTGAATCTAGTAATAAAACAAATTCCCTAATAACCAATTACAGTGACAATCACACCATGTTTCTTTATTGTTTGAACTGATTGTTCTTTGTGTCGTTCCCACTCCTCGTCCTCTTTGTCTGTTTCTGGATAAACTGGTAGCTTGTCTTTTGGACACTCCTCATAATAACTCCGAATGTATTTTCCAACAGACCACCCTTTGTATTCCTCAGGCATTTTGCATTCCAGACCATTGTAATGAACACTGTAGTGATGCTTTAACCAGTAGAAAAGGTAATGAATGTTGTAATCACATCTCCAAGGGTTCTCTCGAAGCCACAATAATTTCAAAAAATACAGATCTTCTAATACTCCATATTCAAAATTTTGCAGGCTGTTGTTTGATAAATCTAGCTCCTCTAAATTAACGAGCCCTGAAAAGGCAGCTGATCAAGAGAAAAACAGTTATTGAAATTCATACATTAGTTAGAAAAGTAAGTTTATCTGAAACAGGGAAAAAATCCCATATGTATATAAAAATAAACAGTATTTTTGTATACTGTTTTTAAGTCTACAATAAAGGTTTCTTTTGAACCTTAAAGAATGGATATCCTGCAGATTTTATAAAAGTTACAATCAATCTGGTCCCTATGGGCGCTGAAAGATGGACAGCTCCCTACTGTAACTCATGACACTTCACAGAAGGCACCATGAGTTACAGCAACCCATGCCCCCAGCCCAACAGATGTTGCTGTTTGGTGGAGGGTGAGGGGGTAGAGCAATCGAGTTCTACATTGAAGCCACTCTAGGGGAGAGAGGTGGCCTGTCTGTCTCTTGCCTAGCCCTGTCCCGCTCCCAGCTCCGGTACTGTCTTCAGGATGGAAGGAAGGGGAGGGTGCTCTGTCTGGAGTTTGCCCAGTTTGTGCTGGAGGATGGGGTGGGTAGAGTCCTCCCCTTGGGGTGGAGGGGTGCAGGCTGGGCAAACCTCAGACAGTGCTCCTTCCCCTTCTTTCCCCCATTCCACCCTGAAGACATCACAGGGGCAGAGCTGGGCTGATGCCCGCTCCCAGATGTAGACAAACAGAAGTTAATGAAGGCTTTGCTTCAGAGCACCTTCATTTGAACCCTCATGAAATAAGGGTAAATTTGTCCCATGATCAGACACTTTTAAAGTGCTTTGCAACCATGCCCTTCTGTCATGGCACAACTGTAGAGTGCTTTCAAGGTGCTAATTATGTGACAAACAACTTCTGTTTGCACCCTATGTGTATTCAGAATAACTCTTAATTTGCTGACAAATACGTGTTTTCACTGCTTTTTACTTCTGCTAGCACTTCAGAGACAACATTGCAGGGTCATTGAACTGGAATCTGGTTCCTTTCTGTGAATCACCAACAGAATTTTTATCAAGTTCTTTTAATCACTTTTATCTATTCCAAATCCATTGCTGCATTATGCTGTGCAAGTAAAACTAGTTTGCATGCAGATTTTGAAGTGGTATAACTATTTTAAGCAAGGGAATTTTTTTGACTGAAATAACTGTGGTGGTACAACCTCTCTAACCGTGGATACATTTATATCAATATACAGGTGTCTTGTACCAATATAAAATATTTCTATACCTACAGGATGAAAAATTACTGGTTTAAGGTGTTTTAATTGCACCTACCTTTAGAGGTATGTACCTCTTGTTAAAGCTGTATATGTTTTCTATGAAGGCAAAGTCAAGAGTCTTCCCACATGTAATAACTCATTGTGCTGGCCTAATTAAGGCACACCAGTTTCTGCCAGTAGTTCACAAAAGAGTAGTATGACTAGGATCATGTCTGGCTGTGTATGTCTGCGGACACATGTATATTTGGAACAGTTTTAAAGGTGGAGCTGCTGATCAGGTGTTCAGAAACTTGCATTCTAACAGCTATATCTGACCAAGCTGTGAAGAAAACAAAAGGAGCAAAGCAGCTCCATGCTGCTTCATCCAAGGTTTTTCTACATTTCTATGGTTCATAGCTTGTCCACACATAATTGTTAAAACATAATAGCTGCTCTGTGGGACACACCAAGCATCTCCTTTGTCCTTTTGAAATGGCTCCAAATGCATGTGTATTCATACACTTTGACTTCCCAGCCCAAATGACTAAGTACCTATTTATAGCTAAGTTAACTGTGGGCTGACTTGGCTTGAGCTCAAAACGGCTTGCAGAGCCACAGTGAAACATCTTAATTTCTCTGATACCATCCCCTATTCAGACAATACTTGAGTACAATTTGAAAATATCAAAACTGAATTGTGTTGGTGAATGCCTGATTTGACCTACAGAACCTTTACTACTGATGTTGCTGGTGAGAAGGAGAGAATATTTGACTGTTCTCAGGCTAAATAGGCAGGACTGGTAGGGGTTTTTTTACTTGTATTTTTTACTTGTAAAGTGACTACATTTGATTCAGCGGCAGTAAATCAGTGGCAGACAAATCCACTGCAGTGGATCTTTAATGCAGTGTATTTCACAGAGTAAGTCATATTTTAAATAAACCCACCCTGCGGCCTTTGCATGGTATAAGCTTTCATGTAAGGAATCTAGCAATAAATTATTTTAAACCTTTTAGGTAGTATTTTATTTAGGTTACTATTGTCCTATCTTCTTTAGGTTTCAGAATGCTATGGAAGGAAGCAGTGGGGTTTGTTTGGTTTTTTTAATCTTTGTTCTTTCAGTCTTTCTCTTTCATATGCCTGATTGCTTTCCCTGTTTAAAACCTGTTCTGAAGAAATGTCCTACAATGTATTAAATGCAGGGTAGATTACCTTTATAGACTATCTAAAATACATAGATCACAAACTTTCATGAGCCCAAGTTCACTTTATGAGATTCGGATGAATATTTTGTGCAGCCGTTTTTAGCTCTAATAAAGAAAACTATATCTCAGAACTAAAAATACCTTTCTAATCCTCTCAGTCTATAATGATATTAATGGTACTAATTAAATAGTATTAATTAAAAGCAGTTAGCATCATAAGCTAGAGTTAGTCAGCTTTGTGATATAGTGTTTAGAAAGGTAATTTATGTAGTATTTTGACTGTTTAGTCTTATATCTGAATCTTGTACTGTTTTAAATGTTAAACAAAGTATGCCAAAGTTCTTGCTTACTAAATTGACTTAAGTGAACAAGACATGTCAGCCTTGAATTTGGCTTGCTGAATTCAATTAAACAGATAGCAAAATTTGTTAGTTTTCTGATCATCTTGATTTTTCATGTTTAGACTATGGGGGGTGAAGAGATTGCCAGAGCTAATAATCATTAAAACAGGTTACCATTGTTACAAATATGCAAATTATTCTTACCAGGATCTATATAAACTATTCCATTACCGCTGAGGTTTAGTATCTTCAATTCGCTAACATCTTCAAACTCCTTAGCTTGCAGTTGTTTGATTTTATTGTTCGACATATCGAGTTTAATAATATCTGGAGGTATGTTACCTGGAACTTTCTTTAACTCTTAAAAAAAAATGAAAAAGACGTATGTTAAGTCATCTCTAGTTTATCTCTACTACTTGTACTGTCAGCAACTAACTGTGATAAAAGATAATTGGTGTACTGTGCATTTAGCAATAAGGGGAGCTGTGGATCTTGGATTTTGAAAGTACTTGAACAATTTGGGGAAAACAGCAAACTACTTCCTATATGTTGTAATTTTTTTTTCTTCCCCCTTCCTTTTCCTTATTGAACACTGGCCTATCTCTTGCCATCATTTCACACGTTAGTGTGAACTGCTTTCCTTGTGTAACTCCTTTTGACTGAAACAGATTTATTTCAAGCCAAGTGCAGGCATTGAATTTTTCTTTTTGCCATTCTCCTGGTAGAAATTATAAGAGTGCAAGAATCTCTTCTGAAGGAAACAAGCCTCTTCCAGGGAAGATCTTACAAGCAACAATCTGGAAGAGATCTCCTTTGTGAGAGAGCTTCTCTTATAAGAACAAATGCTTGTTTACTCCCCTCTGGTCTCAAGTTTGTACTCTCCTCTCTGGTTTTATGAGCCTGGTGGAAGATAATATAGGTATATAAGGAGAGAGTTTGAATAAAATCTGCTATATAAACAGAGGGTTTGACTGTGGAGAGCTTAGTCACTTCATTAAGGTGAAACCTATGGAACTGCCTGTGTGAAACAGTTTCATCAGTATGAGAGAGGATTCCATAATCAAACCTTACAATGCTACCTTGTACCTTTCTGTTTCACACCATCAAAAGTAAAGTGTCCAGAGTATTAAAACAGTGAAAATATGATGATTAATATTATTAGAAGTAATGTTGAGTCATTTCAGCTGACCATTGGGATTGAGCAGGATTGACCCCAAATCCTGCACACAGCTACCTCCTGCCCAAACTGTAGAATAGTGCTGGGGGCAGGTCTGAGTGCCAGTAGGATATGAGGAACCTTATACCCTATTCCAAACATTTCATGTCCTGCTATACACCATTATTTTAATGTCTGCCAGGGGCCTGAGAGAGTCAAACTCAGAGTCCCTCTTTGTAAGTCCTCTTAGTCATATGACTTTTGTTTTCTGTGATCCTTGGAAGAGGTAATGATCTGACCTGTCTGAGGGAAATTTATTTTTTAGAATAAAATAATATGCTGGTCCTGTTAGTAGCCTAGGGAATGGCATAGAATAGAGAACAATTTAGAGTTGATAATAGCATCCAGGCTTAGCTGAAAAATTTCTGGACCCTAGCCAGATTAGTAAACAAGTAGACACTTGAAATGTGTTGGTATTGGGTACTAAGCAGGCACAGTTCTCTTGGGTACTGCTGGATAAGACATTCATCTGTTGATAAGCTACCCAAAAATGTGTCCTTTTAGTTGTCAGTAATTTGTTTATGCTGATGACTGCAACAGGTTTTTTTTTGCTGGGAAATGACCTATACTATATGCAATTTATATATATATAAAATATATTTATACATTAATTTATACATATTTATTTATTCATATTTATTTATTTATTTATATTCATACATTTATTTATACATATTTATAGTTATTTGTACATTTATTATACATATATATGTATAATATAATATTTATAGATCTATATATATGTTAAATATAACATAGTCTGGAGTCATTATAATGTAGTAGGTCAGCAAATAGGAACCAATGTTCCATATTTAATGTGGAGAAGCTTGAGCCTTTTTGTGAAGCCATGGATAAAACTTTTACATTAAACATTTTTTTTTTTTTAAGAAAATGCATAGGCTATACTAATGGGACCTTCCAAGGATCACAACCTTGACATGGTAGAGAGACTTGTGCTCCTGGTAGTCATCCATGGTGGCATGTTTGAGAGTGAGGTTTCTAGACTAACTATTCAAAAATAAATATAAAAGCCCTGAGTTGTAGAGTAGGCAGATGAAAAAAGAATACCTTACAGTGGCTGCAGAGGTGGATGAAGGCTGCAGCAGGATAGAAAGCTCCAGTTGTCTAGATTTTCCTTATCTTTGGATTACAGTTTCCTTCCCATGATCACTGGAAACCTCTGGTTATGGACTTGCACAGAGGCAGTGATTGTATGATGGTTGTTTTGTACTTGGAATTGAGACAGTTGTGCAATTCAGCAGCTGCAGTCATAACTGAGTAAATCTATCTAGGGTCTACTCTCTCAGTTCACCTTGCTGGAAAACCATGTCTAATGGTTATCAGCAGTCCAAATCGAGTAATGAAGTTTGCAGTCTGGCACGTTCACACTCTGATGGACAACCCTAGCAGTGACTGATGGGAGCAAAAGAGGACAGCACTCGTGGACAGAGAACTTTGCATGATTTGATATTAATGTTGTTTCACTTAGAACAGACACACAGGACAGGTGCAGTCACAGGCATGGTGATCGCTAAACCTACTTTTTTTGGAAAGGAAAAGGCAGACACATCCACAGCGTTGGTTTTGCTATCAAAACCAAGACTGTTACTTAGAAGCTGGAGTGTCTAGCTGGCATCAGTGAGTATCTCATTACCCTTTATCTTCCACTGACCAAGAGACAACATAAACAGTCATCACTACATATGCCCTGACCTTGATGCAGATGAAGAAACAAAAGAAGAATTGGATTCTAAACTTGACCCAAGTCCAGTCATTTGTCTCTAAAGATGATAGGATAATTCTTTGTAATTTTAGTACTAGAGTAGGCAGAGACTCTGAGTCATGGAAAAAAACACCTAGAAAGGTAGGGGTGGGAAAAATCAAATTTAAATGGCATTGTTTTCCTGAACAATTATTCAGAACATGTCTCATCATTACAAACTCCTTACTGTACCAAAGCAATAAATGGAAGACAACATGCATGCACCACTACTCAAAATACTGGCACCTGATTAACTGTGTCATAGTGTGTGCTGGGATTCTCATGATGTCTGTATCACTGGAGCTCTGAGCAGCGCAAACATGACTGCTGGGTGGATCATTGTTTAGTACATGGTCATGTCCATTTGTATCATCCCAAAATGACATAAACAAAAGAAGCAATCAAGGAAGAGGTTCAATATTGAGTAATTAAAAGACCTTACTAAAAGTGGCCATCTCCAGCAATGTCTCAGTGAGAAACTGTCTGACCTCCCTGATGTCTATATATTGATTACTGGGAGAGCCTCAAGAAAGTCATCCATGAGGTGTGCAAAGAATCTCTTTGCTTCTCTGCAGAGAAAAATCAGGACTTGTTCAGTGAGAATGATAGGGAAAATCAAGCTCTTATTGAAGAAAATGGAGAGCCTTGAAAGCTTGGCAGAATGACATCAACTCCAGAAGACACTTATCACCACATTAAATTTGAGACCCAGAGGAAAATTTAAGAAAAAAGAGCAGGTGTTGGGAACACAAAGCAAAAGAGATTCAAAAGTTTGGTGACAGCCACAACATGCGTAGTTTTTTCAGCACTACAAGGAGTTGTCCCTTTGAGGTCCAAGGATGGAACAACACTCTTTAAAGACAACATCACCATCAACGCACAGTGGAAGAAGCTCTTTGCATGCACTTCTGAACCAAGATTCTAATGCCAGAGGCAGTACCTTCAAAGCCATCCCACAACACCCCATTAAGGACTACCTTGAAGATTCACTGACTTATCAAGATTCCTTGAAAGCCATTAAGCAAATGAAAAACAACAAAACGTGGTCCTGATGGAATACCAACTGAAATTTATAAGCAAGATGGAAGAAAGTTCTATCATCATCTTACATAGTATTATTTGAAAAACTATAAACGTAAATTCTCAATGTTTTGAGAGATGCCAGAATTGTTACCATATTAAAGAAAGGAGATTGATTGGATTGCAGCAGTTCTCTTGGTATTGTATTCCTGTTCATAGATGGGAAGATCTTTGCCCACAATCTCCTCAATAGTTTCACTGTCTTTGCCAACAAGATTTTATGCAATGTGTTTTTAGACTACTCAGAGGCACAATAGAGACTATCTTTGTTGAGAGACAGCTGCAGAATAACTGCCTCGGATAACACTGAGATGTGTATTGACCTAATGCTTTTATTCCAGTTAACAGAGAGGCCTTATGGAAGATCCTGATGAGATCTGGATGTCCGCCAAAATTTGTTTCCATTATCAAACTTCTTTGATGACATGACAGAACATGTTCCAAGCAATGGGTCAGAAACAGACTTCTTCGCTATCAGAACTGGAATCAAGCAAGATGTCATTTGATCCCAGCATTCTTTCCTGCCAATGGCAGGGGGTAGGACTTGATGATCTGCTTCTGACTCTACCAACTGTGAAACTATCAACTATGTGTGGTTGTACCAATTCTCTTTTCTATCAGTATTGTATCTATTCTGCATCTCACTGCTGGTACACTTCAATCTGGAGTCAGCATCCAGTATTGCATGGATGTGGGAAACTCTTTAATATCAACTGATCACATTCCAAATCCAAGATAACCAATACCTCCATTACTGATCTTCTGTATGCTAATGATTGTGTTGCATGTACCCACTAGATTGAAGTGTGCTGCAAGTCATTCTTGATTGCTTCTGTGAAGCACATGAAGTGCTTGGACTCACAGTCAACTTCGTAAAAAACAAGATACTTTATCAAACTACCACAAACCAACCAGCTGCTCTTCCACATATTGCAATTACAGGGCAATCCTTGCAAAATGTTAAAGATTTTCCCTGCCTGGATAACCATCTTCCTCAAAAAGCAAACATAGATGGTGATATTCAACACTAAACAAAATCTGCCAGTGCTGCTATTGGATATCTCCAAAACCATGTCTTCAATAATCATGATATCAGGGCCCAAACCAAACTTCTCATTTACCCAGCTGTTGTTATCCCATCCATGTTATATGGGTATGAAACATAGATGACATATTGGAATACCTGAACACTTTGAAACATTACCATCAGCAATGTCTTCAGAAAATCTTTTGTCAGTTGGACAGATAGAAGTATTCTGGCTTAAGCAAGCACCCACCAGCATTGAAGCCATGTTTACGTGGTACCAGCTCTGTTGGACAGGGCATATCATAAAGATGCTTGACAACCAGCTACTGAAACAAGTCTTGTACTCCCAAATCACCGATGGTCACTGCTTTAGAGGTGGACAAAAGAAGAGATTCACCTTGAAAGCCAATCTGAAGAAATACAACATTGACATCAATACCTGCAAGACTCAATTGTCCTCAGTGGTGCCAGAACGTGCATCAGTTGTTTTGAGCAATTTTGCCTCACGATAGAAGCACATAGGCAAGAGAGACAAAGGGAACGAGTTATGATCCAACATCACCAGAATCTATTCCTTCCTCATGGAACTACTTGCCATATCTGCAGTCAAACATGCAGAGCTCAGATTGGCCTTCTCAGTCATGATGGACTCACCAATGACTTTCCTATTTACTGGAAGACAGTCATATTCATATTGAGGACTGCCAGAATGATATTAATGGGGACAACCTAATACTTAAACAATGAACTAAAAACGTCATATTTATTTTACAGAAAATTAATACAAATCATATACTGCTATCATTGGGAAAAGGAATTTCAGTTTTTCCTCTGAAGCACTGACAAATCTAGTGTATCATTTATCTAGTAAGAGGTATTTGAGTAACTCCTGTTTAAAAAGGAAAAAAAACCCTATATCTATATGTATTTTTTATAATCGTATCATAATCTTCCCCTTGCATCTCCCTCTCAGCACTGGTATGAGATTTCATAGAGATTTTATAGACATTAGGGCTGGAAGGCACCTTGCAAGATCATTGGTTCTAGCCCCCTGCCCAAGGGTAAGGAAGTCATCTGGGGTCAAATGATTCCAGCAAGACAGGCATCCATGTGTTTCTTGAAAGTGTTCAGAGTAGGTGCTTGCACCACCAGTGGGGGGAGTCTATTCCAAGCCTGAAAAAACTCAGACAGTAAAGAAGTTTTTCCTTATATCCAGCTTAAAATAGTCTTCCAGGAGTTTGTGAGCATTGAACCTTGTCTTCCCTTGGGGTGCTCTGGTGAACAGACATTCTCCCAATTCCTGATGTATACCACTTAGTACTTATAGGCTGACACCAAGTCACCTCCGAGCCTATGCTTTTCCAGGCTGAAGAGTCCCATGGATTTCAGCCTCTTCTCATAAGGCCTGCTCTTTTGTCCTCTAATCATGTGCATGGCTCTCCTCTGGACTTTTTCAAACTTCTCCACATCCTTTCTGAATTGTAGAGCCCAGAATTGGATAGACTAGTCCAGCTGCAGCCTCATCAAGGCTGAGTAATACAGGAAGATGACTTCCTGGGTCTTGCTTGTGATGCATTGGTAGTTGCGAGCCAGAGTTTTGTTTGCTTTGCCAGCTGCGGCAAAGCATTGTATTGTTGGCTCACATTCATCTTGTGGTCAATCATGACCCCCAAGTCTCTTTCGGTCATGGTGCTGAGGACAGAGACTTGGTCACTTTTTAAATTGAACCAGATATACCAGCGGTTTTCAAACTTTTTAAGGAGTTACCCCTTCTGGCAGAGCAGAGGGTGGAGGGTGGTGGAGGCTGGATGTGGAGCTGTGGGGGGCTTGCACACGGTGGCAGCCTTGTGTGCTGGATGGTGGCGGTGGCAGCTGCATGCAAGCTCCCCCTTTCCACTGCATCTGGCCAGCTGGGTGGTGCCTGTGCGGCCTGCAGAGGGGACCCACTGCCCTCACCCCCACACCCGGCCCTGCTCCTAGGAGGTGGAGGCACAGGGTGATGGATGGTGGTACTCCATCCCTGCCCGCCCATGTGTACCCCCCCAGTCTCTTTCCAAGTACCCCTAGGGCTATGCATACCCCCTGTTGACAACCCCTGAGTTATACCTTATTTGAGTTGTGCATCATTTCTAGCATTGTCAGTCAGATGATCAACCTGTTGTAAGGGATGCTGGCTATAGCTTCATGGCTGCCTCTTGGTGAGTATATGGAGGAGCTGTCTGTGCTCTTTAGTGTATCTTTGAGGCAACCACAATTTGGTTCTTTATTGTAATTCATACTAGATTATTTTAAAAAGTGTGTTATTGTCTCTAAAGCCCATGAAACATTAATGAAAAGTTGATATTTATTGGTAAGCTTCTGTGAGTTTGGAGGGGAAGAAGCAGTGCCATGTATTCTCTATTTTCCACTTCCCAGAATGCTGAGTTCATTCAACTCATTTGGTTCTCTCTGTGGGATAGATACATAGTGAATGATCTGTCCTGGGGTGTCAGTCTGTGATTCAGATTTAGGGCTGATTTCCTTAGATGTCTGTCTTTGTTCAGTATTTGAGCTGTTGAGGGTAATGGTGGGATCCTGTTGTCTTAGATTACAGAAAGTGGAGGGATAGGTGATTTTGACATGATGTGGATTGGATGCATTATGTTATCATACCCGAAGCTTCTAATTTCTTTTAGTCAGAACCTGTTTCCTCATACTAACTTCTCAATTTGTCTAGCCTTCCTCTATCTGATGCTGGTAGCCAGGTATAGACAGAGCCCCCCCCGGAATTGGTCAGGGGATAGAAACACCATCAAAGTGGTTACGTCAATTTGTAGTTACTCTTAAGGCAAATAGAAGAGAACATTAAGCAGTTTGGCAAGCATACTACAAGATAAAAATAATTTGCAAGAGCTGGACAAAATCCTCCCAAACTGGGCTACTCCCATGTCTTGGTACTTCTATTTATTGTTTTGTTTGAACTTGTATTTTGCAAAGGCTGTTACCAGAGAACAGCCCTCAGCTAAAATATCTTTGTTTTTTCTTTGGAAACATGAGATAAATAAGATAAATATAAAGCATAGACAGATTTGCAATTATGTATTCACATACCCCAGCTGGATTACCCTTAGGGTTTAGTAATGATTCCTAAGTGTCTGAGATACATTACTGTAGGGGCGGGAGCTCACTTCCTCTGTAGCAGTACTTGGAAGTGTTTTAACTTTAAAATGCCTCCTGGGCACAGAGAAATACCCGTTGCTGTAACTGTTAAGAGAAGCAATAAGCACTGCCCCCAACAAAGGTAGTCATGCATGGGGGGGTGGGGAGGAAGTGTCACAATGCCTTCCCATTCAGTCAGTTCATTTGTGGGGCCTACAAGCACTGCTGGTAACTCCCATCTGGCTTCACAGCTCTCTGCTGTCAAATTTTGGCTTCATTGTGCTTGTCACTGAAGGGAGACAGCTTTCTCCATCAGTGCAGCCACATTGGAACAACTGTGATCATATGTAGGCTTGTAGAGGCAGCAGTAAAATTGCTAGAGTAAAATTGGAAAAAAATGGGCTCTGATACTGTTATAATTTGAGCATGTGCTTAACTTTGCACCATGAGAAGTCTTGTTGATTTTAGTTGAATAATACCTGCTTCTACACCTAAGTATGTGTTTTTACAGAGTTGGGGTTCCAGCATGGAGGTAAAATACCACTAGAATTGTTACTTTGTTGTATATAATCACAAGAACAAGAAATTTTCAGTATGGGTTAAAGCAAAAGCTTCCTAATACTATACTGATTTTTCTGTAATACAATTAATTTGAAAATTAATGTAGCAGATGGGCAGGAATATTGAGCCAGTTAATTAAATATATGTGTACAAACCTTTTCTTTTGCAATCCAGTGTTTGTACAGGAAACACATAAATGTGGCAGAGAGAGGAATCAAATTCTGGTTTGGCAATTTCAGGCTTTTTTACTATACTTTTAGGGTGCAATCTTTCCTCCTCGCTGCACAGATGTTCAATTTTTATTTGCTTTAGTTTTTGATCTTTCAGTTCTGTTGGAAGTACACACTTGGCATAATTTCCCAAATTCCTGTTTGCTGGAAGCTGCAGCATTGCAATAAGAGTTTCCAGGTCACAGGTGCAATGCCATGGATTATCATAAAGACGTAGGTAGCTTAGGAAGGGCATGTAAATAAAAACCTCCTCTGATAAAATCTTAATCTGGTTATGCTGAAGTAAAAGTGTGGTAAGTTTACTTAAGCCAAAAAAAGCCTCACTCTCAATTTTTGTTATTTCATTCTGTTGTAAATCCAGACTTTTCAATATTTTATACTTGGAAAACATATTATTCTTCAATTTGCGAATTTTGTTTCTTGCTAACAGCATGTGTTTTAAATCCTCAGGCCAACTAGGTGACACAAACATTAGTTTTCTTTCTTGGCAATCCAAGTATTTCTCGTGAAGATAAGTGTATATATCACAAGGCAGCCCTGGGGCATAGCGCTTTACTGTGCTGGATGCTTTCCTTAAGCTGCTTGCCTTTCCATTATTCGCTTTGTTTCTGAAGCTCCCATTTCTTGTCTTCCTCAAGTCAGCAGTTTTACACAGAAAAAGTAGTATTATAATAGTAACTACTTGCATCCTGACATGCAGCTGGCTCCAATTACTTTCTGTGGAACAAGCCAAATATTCCTTTGAAATTTGAGGTTGGATAGTCTTAAACACAGCGTTGTTTAAAATTGAGGAGGCACAGCTGGGGTATGTGGAGTCCCTGTGTTGGAAGAAAATATAATGTAAGAAAGTCTAAGAGAGACATTTTCATAGAGACTAGCACATAAAATGAAGCATTACAAAATAGTTTAATTAGCACAGAATTTGAAATTTAGGCAGAAATATTAAGGTCACATCTTACTCCTTAATTGTTAAAGTTGTCTTTCTCACTTGTTTTGATCAACATAGCAATCTGAGTCAAAATGTAGGCCTAGAGTCTGGCTGGGTTTTGACTGGCTGTTCACTTGGATTTATGAGAGATCCTTGGTGAATTTCTCATTGTGCCTGCCTGCAGAACAGCCAAGCACAATCATAGGTGTGTCATCAAGGGAAAGTGAGGACTCCTCCTACTGCACTTGGGATGCAAACCATCCCAACAGAGCTGACCAGCAGGAGAGAGTGAACATATACTGCCTGTGAATTCACCTTCAGTAATATGGGGAAATCTTGACCTGCTAACTCATCATCATTTTAAACCATAATTAAACCACACTTTTCTTCAATAGGATTCATTAGGATTTTATTGAACTCAACATTTTTTCTAGTGAAGACGTACACAAAATTACAGTATTTAAAATGTAAGAATAAGCTGCTGTTTAGGTATCACCAATATATTTGTAACATTTCCTTGTTTGCATCAGGAATCCAAAGCAACCCTTACTCACTTTCATCTATACTGTGCACATGTAAATGAAATAATATGACCTTGAGACTGGATTTTTTTCTTAGTATTTAATTTTTCCAATGCTATATTAACATTTGTTTTTAAAGCTGTACAATCTATTTTTGTGGTAGATTTATCTGATGAAGTTAAAGTAACTTTTGGATTTCATTATCAAATAATTATATCAGTGTGGTACAAACACAGGAAGACACAGGTAATTGTTTCTGTAAAGTTTAATAATATAACATGGAAAAATGTCTTTTAAAAAGTAGTTAAGCTATTTCCATCTAAAATAAAAAATGAGAGTGCTTCTGACTGTAATTATTTTGTTGGAAATCTTTTGCAAGATCACCATTTAATTTCTGTATTTACCAGCAGCAGTCTATATCAGCATTCTACTAATACACATCATTTTATGAAACTGTGCATCTTAGTTAATGGTTTTGTCCATTACATATTATGAAAAATATAATTAATTGTATTCATTAATTTTTGGGGAATCAGGGCCTGTTCAGGCAGGTTTTAATCACATCCATCACAACTGGATTCTCTCTTATTCTGAACTGTCCTACCATTTCCATAGGTTTCTGATCCTGGGATTGTGGCAGATCCCCCTACCTAGGGGAAGTCCAAAATGAAGCAAAGAGGAACCTGGGGGAGGAAAGCTAATGTATGTGAATTATATAAGTTTTTTTCCATTTCCTAGCTGAATCTCTGTTTAGTAGCATTATGAGTTCTACCCACAAGTTAAGCTTTGCTCAGTTTTGACAATAAAGTTAAGAACAGAGGAACATGAGAAGTATTATACTGAGTCAGACTAGTGGTTCACCTAGTCCAATACCCCATATCCAACAGTAGAAGGGGTAGATGCTTTAGAGGGAGAACATTAAACCAAATATATCTAAAGTAATCTATCCCCTATCAATTACCCTTCCTGGTATCCGCCAATATTGGTTTAGAGATACCACTGGAAACATCTCCGACCATTCTTTTGAACAGCTCTTAATAGATCTATCATCCATGAATTTGGTTAGTCCCTTTTTAAACCTGACTGTTATTATCTGCCTCTACCACCTCCTGTGGCAGTGAATTCCATAAGTTAACTATGTGTTTCATGAAAAAGTATTTTCTTTTGTTAATTTTTAACCTGTTACCTACTGATTTCAATGTGTTCCCCTTAGTTTTAGTATTCTAGGACTTGTTGGACAACAGTTATCAATTCCCTTCATGATTTATATATCTCTATCATATCCCCCTTCAGTCTTCTCCTTTCTAAACTGAAGAGCCCTGGCTTTTTAGTTTCTCACAGTATGGCAACTGTTCCATGTCCCTGATCATTTTGGATGTTCTTCTCTGTACCTTTTCTAATTCTGCTACATCCACTGGGGATATGGAGACTAGAATTGCACACTGTATTCAAGACATGGGAACACTATAGATTTATATAGTGGCATTTTGATGTTCTCTGTTTTGCTTTCAATTCCATTCCTATGATGCCTAATATTTTAGTGGATTTTTTGGTTGCCACTGCGCGTTGAACTGATGTTTTTAGAGAACTGTCTACAATGACTGCAAGGTTTCCTTCCTGATTTGTAACAGCTAATTCAGAATCCAGAGGTAAAACTCTGAAAAGACTGTGCTTATCTTCCTAATATGATTTCTTTCCTTTCTTGTGTTATATACTCGAAGGTTGACATTTTAATTGTCATAGCAAGGCTTCATTCAGCATTAGCATTACATTGAGATGAATGGGAGCACTTAACACTTCAGAAAGCTATTCCCTCATGAAATCTGCAGATGCAAGATCTCAGTGCTTCTGTTTACTTCTGATTTTCATTAAGGAGACTGTTTTTGCACATGAATTTTTTATGGGTTTTGTTTAATATTTCAAAAGACAGCAGAGGTTTTCTAGCATATTATGGTTAACCCTTATGAAGTTCTGATGCAACCTGGTCCATGTCCTGGTTTCCCCCTTGTGGGAAGACATGTTTATCTCTGTCTTGTTCAGGATTATAGAAGGGAGCGCAGAGATGACATGACATATGGCCTATCAACAGTGGAGGCAATTTTAACTGGCTAGAGTTGTTTGCATTATCCTTCAGTATTCCAAAATGTTTCCCAAACTTTCTGGTTTGAAGGGAGGAGAAGATGCTTTTTTTTAAGCAAACTCCAAGAATTTCTACAATGGCTGCTTACAGACGTTAAAACCCACCCCAAAACGGTGCTTTAATTAAAATCGAGCATGCTCCTGTGGCAAGCCCAGCACATGCTCAGAAGGGGCATTGCATTAATTGGACCCAGCTTACCCTGTCTCTCTATAGCTTGGGCACTTCAGCAGGACTTCTTGGCACTTTTATCTACAGCTGATTCTTTCAGTAAAATGTGTGGGGGTTTTCCCCCCAAAGTCTGTCAGCACCCCATATTTCTAAGTAAGCATCTTTGTGCTTCTCTCCTGTTCATAGAATCTCTTAAGATAGAATATCAAAACTCTAATTGAGGTCATTGTTTCCATAGAGTGGGGTATACAAATATATCATTGGATTAATGTTTGATTACAGGTAAAATCATACAGATGACTGCTTCTTTTCCAAACTCGAAATGTTTTGAAAATCTTTTATTGTTTTTATCTGAACATTGTATATTGAATTTCTCATGTTTGATATCTGCCTTAGTCTAATATTTTTGGGTTTTGCTTTTTAAGTTTCATCTTAAGTGAATTAATTGTTTCTGAGAATGGGGGTAAGATTTAACATACTGTTTTACCCATATTACATTCTTACTGTTCTTATGATAAGAAGTTCTGACATCTCCATGCTTTTGAGGTTTGATAAGAAGATTGCTTGTGTGTCAGAGACATGCCTTTTGTTGTTCTAAAAAAAGTATCCAGGCTAATATTCCATGGCTACAGAGGCTGTATAGGATTTTTTCTTTAAGTTCTTCTACCCGCTGTCAGGACCTGCCGAGACCCTAGGCTAAGGAGGTGAGAAGGGAGACACTTACTCATGTGCTCTCCGTGACTGATAGAAACAATAAAGTAACCATTGACTGGTAAGGGATAGGAAACAACATTTACTGTAAAAAAAGGTATTCCATAATTTTGTTCTCTTTTGTTTCTTGCAACTTCTTCTAAGTCTAAATCATTCAATTATGGCAAGTCTCAGACAACAAGATGCTGGACTAGGTGGACAAGGCAATTCCTATGTTACTTTGATCATCAGAGAATTTGCATGTTTAAACTTTAACTCTTATATAAAAGTCTTTTTTAAATTTTAGGTGAATGTAAAAATTTGCAGGACATAAATCTCTCTGAATGCCGGGAATTAAACGTAAGTATTTATAGCTTTCTGTACAAAAAGATATAAAGTACATGAAGTATATGAAGATGGGGATGGGATTTTCAAAAGTGTTTATTGGGAATCTAAGTCTCATTGATGTTTTTTTTAGATTTTGAGAAAGCCAATGTAGAGTTGATAGTATTCAGAAACATGACATTTAGGTTCAATGTTTGTTTTATGATGTGTCAGAAAAAATGGCACACTCATCTTGGATTCTTTTTAACAAAATGAGCTTTGCAATTTTACCAGTTTCAGAGAAGGTTCTTAGATACTATATATTTTCAAGTTAACAAGAAATTGCTTGTTTTGTTCTAACATCCACATATTTAATTATTATTATGCTTGCTTATAATCTGCCACCTAATGAATTTAACTATTTTTTGCAACTTGTTTGCAAAATAATTGCAGTTATGGGTCATGAATCTATAATATTTTGTGGTGTTTATGGGACATCCTGCTGTTTTCCTGAATTTGTTTTACTCATACGGCATATTTAGTCTCTATGTATAGGTAGTGCTATATTTATCATTATTGTTATGTTTGCATGAATTGTGGTATTTAACGTAAATGCAATTTTAATATATTTTTATATTTTAGTCAAGATTATTGTTCTGATAATTCCTTTCATTTGTTTATTCTTACATCTCTATCTGTATTGCAACATATGGTTACTGATCTCTTAGGTTTGGTCTTGTTTTCATAACAAATCTTTTGGTCATCTTTTATAACATTTTACTGTCAGTAATGCATGTAATTTCACAACATTTGACCAGGCCTCTGCCAAGGAAAGGGAGGGGGACCCGCGTGAATAGACAAGGGTGTGATACTTCTGGCTGGCAAAATCATCTCTGCTAAGTGCTGGCAAGACCTAAGGGAGGCATGTAAAGCTCAGGTCCCATTGGTCTGGGAGCTGACCTTCAGAGCAGTGGCTCTCAACCTTGTTTGTACCCATTTGTAAATACTGATGGCCAGTCCTGACCCAGTTTCATAGTAGCTAGGGTCAGGAGGGACCTGAACAGATCATCTAGCCAGACCCCCTGCCACAGGCAGGAATTAATGCTGGGTTTACGAGACCCCAGACAGGTGATCATCCAACCTCCTCTTGAATTTGCCCAAGGTAAGGGTGAGGACCACTTCCCTGGGAAGTTGGTTCCAGACTGTAAAATACTGCCTTATGATCTCTAACCTAAACCTGTTCTCCATCAGCTTATTACCATTGTTCCTTGTCACCCTAGGTAGTGCTAGGGAGAAAAAGGCTCTACCTATTTGCAATTGATCTCCCCTGATGAGTTTGTAGGCAACCACCAGGTCCCCCTTCAGCCTCCTTTTGCTGAGACTGAACAGGTTCAGATCCCTCAGTCTCTTCTCATAAGGCCTGTCCTGCTGCCCTCTCACCAAGTGGGTGGCTCTCCTCTGAACCCTCTCCAGGCTGGCCATATCCCTTTTGAAGTGCAGTGCCCAGTACTGGACGCAGTACTCGAACTACAGCCTGACCAAAGTCGCATGAAGGCGGAGTATCGTCTCTCTGGACTGGCTTGAGATGCATCTTTGGATGCATGACAAGGTGTGGCAGGCCTTGCTGGCTGCGGTCTGGCATTGGCGACTCATGTTCATCTTGGAGTCAGTAATGACTGCAAGATCCCTTTCCACCTCTGTGCTTTCGAGAAGGGAACTCCCCAGCCTGTATGTATGCTGTGGATTCCTTCTCCCAAAGTGCAGCATCCTGTATTTGTCTATGTTGAATCCCATCCTATTCTCGTCTGCCTACTTTTGTAGTCTAAATCTATTTGCTGCCTCTCTCTCTCTCCGTTCAAGTGTGCCCATCTCGCCCCACATCTTAATGTCATCAGCAAACTTGGACAGAGTGCTTTCCACCCTCTTATTCAAGTTGCTGATGAAGATGTTAAACAACGCAGGCCCGAGGCATGGGCCTTGGGGTACCCCACTGCTCACATCTCGCCAGGTTGGGTACAACCTGTCCACCACTACTCTCTGGGTGTGCCCCATGAGCCAATTTTTTACCTATCCAACTGTGTAGGCATCAGTGCCATAGTCGCTTAATTTATTGATGAAGATGGGGTGAGAGACAGTGTCAAAGGCCTTCTTAAAGTCTAGAAAGACTATGTCCATGGTGACACCATCATTCAAGGATTTAGTTACTTGGTCATAAAAGGCAATCACATTGGTCAGGCAGGACCTGCCTTTGATGAACCCATGCTGATTGCCCCTGAGTGTGATTTCCCCTGCAGGCCCCCCACAGATATGCTCCTTGATGATTCTCTCCAAGGGTCTTTCCAAGCACTAAGGTGAGGCTTACAGGCCTATAGTTACTTGGGTTCTCCTTCCTCCCTTTCTTGAAAATTGGGACCACATTAGCCAGTTTCCAATTCCCCGGCACCTGGCCAGTAAATAGTTTAAGTAGAAAATGCCCCCCTGGCCTTGCCAGTGCTCATCACTCCCAACCCTCATCCCCTCACCCCCTCCAGCCCTGTTGCTGCTCCTCACTTCAAATCTGTTACCCCACACCCCCATCCCCCCAGTGTGTGGGACATGGGGGGCATGTGTCCCCCAAATCTGTTCATCCACGTTGGCCAGAGGGCTTCAGCCTAGCTGGACCAGCATGGGAAGGAGCCACCTCTATAGCCATCAAGTGTGTCCCAGCACAGGCAAGTGGAGTGGGCAGTAATACTTGTTGCTGCTGCTGCCACCACCGCTGCCATGAACTCCCTACCAGGTGCAGAGCCAGCAGCATGAGAAGTAATGGATGGGGAAGGGCCTATGCTACCCTCATCCCATCCTGTTGCCAGTTGCCTGTGCTGTGGCTATACCCCACTGCCATGGCTTGGCTGCCACCACCACCACTCACCTCAGGCCGCCCATGCTGTCCACAATCCTACTTCCCTTCTAGGGTGGAGTTGTGACCTGAGGGAACTGGTGGTGGCAGCCAGGCCAAGGCGGTGGGGTAGAGCCATGGCTCAGCCTGCAAGCAGCTGGCAGTGGAAAGTGGTGAGGGAGGTGTGTGCCCTCCTCCATCCATTACTCCTTGTGCTGCTGGTGCTGCAGGTGGGATGGCATTCATAGATTCATAGATGTTAGGGTCGGAAGGGACCTCAATAGATCATCAAGTCCAACCCTCTGCATAGGCAGGAAAGAGTGCTGGGTCTAGATGACCCCAGCTAGATGCTTATCTAACCTCCTCTTGAAGATCCTCAGGGTAGGGGAGAGCACCACCTCCGTTGGGAGCCCATTCCAGACCTTGGCCACTCGAACTGTGAAGAAGTTCTTCCTAATGTCCAATCTAAATCTGCTCTCTGTTAGCTTGTGGCCATTATTTCTTGTAACCCCCAGGAGAGCCTTGGTGAATAAAACCTCACCAATTCCCTTCTGTGCCCCCATGATGAACTTATAGGCAGCCACAAGGTCAGTTCTCAACCTTCTCTTGCGGAGGCTGAAAAGGTCCAGGTTCTCTGGTCTCTTCTTGTAGGGCTTGGCCTGCAAGCCCTTAACCATACGAGCGGCCCTTCTCTGGACCCTCTCCAGGTTATCTGCATCCCTCTTGAAGTGCGGTGCCTAGAATTGCAGGCAGTACTCCAACTGCAGTCTGACCAACGCCCAATAGAGGGGAAGTATCACCTCCTTAGATCTATTCGTCATGCATCTGCTGATGCACGATAAAGTGCCATTGGCTTTTCTGATGGCTTCATCACACTGCCGGCTTACGTTCATCTTGGAGTCCACTAGGACTCCAAGATCCCTCTCCGCTTCCGTGCCACCCAGCAGGTCATTCCCTAGGCTGTAGGTGTGCTGGACATTTTTCCTCCTTAGGTGCATTTCTCCTTGTTGCATTTTTCTCCTTAGGTGCATTTTCCTCCTTAGGTTTGCATTTCTCCTTGTTGAACTGCATTCTGTTGTTTTCTACCCACTTGTCCAATCTGTTCAGGTCTGCTTGCAGCTGTTCCCTGCCCTCCAGTGTGTCCACTTCTCCCCATAGCTTTGTGTCATCTGCAAACTTGGACAGAGTACATTTCACTCTCCCCTACACTGAGGGTCTTCAAGAGGAGGTTAGATAAGCATCTAGCTGGGGTCATCTAGACCCAGCACTCTTTCCTGCTATGCAGGGGATCAGACTCGATGATCTATTGAGGTCCCTTCCGACCCTAACATCTATGAATCTATGAATGCCATCCCACCTGCAGCGCCAGCAGTACAAGGAGTAATGGATGGAGGAGGGCCCACACCTCCCTCACCACTTTCCACTGCCAGCTGCTTGCATGCCGAGCCATGGCTCTACCCCACTGCCTTGGTCTGGCTGCCACCACCAGTTCCCTCAGGTCACAACTCCACCCTAGAAGGGAAGTAGGATTGTGGACAGCATGGCTGCCATGCAGTTCGTGGCTGCAGCAAAGACAGCAACAAATCTTGCTGCCCTACTCCACTGTCCCATGCTGGGACCCATCTGCTGGGCCATGGCAGCGGCTTCCACCCATGCTGGTGCAGGCAGACTGTAGCCCTGTGCATGCTGTGGGCTCACGAATCTGAGGGGGGCACATGGTCCCCCCAACATGTCACCTGTGGGCCTCCCCCATTCCCCCAGTGCAATTTCCATGTTCCCCCTCTGCCCCATAGACTTATCTGCAGGGAGCTGCAGAGCTGCTGTGCACCCTGCCTAACTGCCCTCTGCCTGATCACTCTCTTCCTGCTTCCCCCAGCCCCTTGCAGGCTGGAACTCTGTCAGCCTTCAGGGGAAAATCCATGCTTTCTTGCATTTTTGGTAGGATAGTCGTGACCTTTTCCAATATCCTTGCAACCCACGGGTTGAGAAACTCTGGTTTAGATCATCTCAGCTGGTCCTCAGTGATCATCTTGCAGAGAGTTTTGGGGCTTGAAGGGCACCCCTGAGTCACAGAATCCTTAGAAATTTCTTTCCTGTCAGGGTGTTCCTCTGGCTAATGGGCCATTTCACACAGATGCCCTTGCTATTGTGCATGTTATTTTTCCCATTACAAAGAGAAAATAACTTGGGTGCCCATCCTACCAGTGGCCTCTTCTGTCTGTGACTTAGGAGTGATGATTATCCTTGCCCTAATAACACAATGATCAGAAATAATTAGTAGTTACGCAAACTCTAGTGTTACAGTGATGTAACTGTGATGGTCCAGGAATTATGCAAGAGGTGAAGATTTTTTTCCATGATATTTCTTATTGAACAAACTGCATAGTTGGAATAAAGCTAGACAAGCTTTCAAATGCAAAGCACAAATAAAGAATGCTTTGCATTCCAAAATTCCTTGTCTTTAAGTAGGCATCCCTCAGTTCCTTTGATTAAACCATAACCAAAACCAGAAAGCTGTATACAAACAGCATTATATTATGTATACAGTAATAAAAGCAGCATAACTGGATACAGCATAACATGGACTTTTCAGGGAGACCCCACATGCCATCGGTACAACAAATGCAAGGAAATCTGTGACATCCATGAACCCCCCCCCAATATTCAGTGGGGTTCATGGTAATGAACTTTACATGAAAGTGGCATATCATTATACATAGACAAATGAAAGCAGCAGTCAGTGCTCCCAAGAAACTTTTGGGGAAAATAGGAAAGAGTCAATAAGGTTAAGAAGGGTAGCCTTTCACATTACTCAGGTTGATTATTCTGTGTTACAAAAGATTCTCATTTCTTTGTCAGATGCAACAAAAATGTCTTGAATCACTCAGACACTAGGCCTGTGGGAAGCAGCTAGTGTTTGCGTCTGATTCGGCTGATTCGAGGGGCAGTGGCGATTTGAATCACTGTCCTGAATCTGATTCAGCTGAATCTGATTTGGACATTCAGCAGCTTGTTCAGAGCCCCCCCCATGCAGTATGTGGCAGTGCGGGACAGTGGGGATCGCCCCCCTGCCCGGTGAGCTTTTTTTTTTTTAAAACACCAGGAACTGGGGTGGGCAGGGCAACCATGGTGGGGCTGGGAGGAGTGGGTAGGGGCTAGGGGAGCAGGCAGGGAATGGGGGCTGGCAGGGGTCCCCCCAGGGTCCCCTCCCTCAGCCCTTCCTCCCGTGCCCCTACTTACCAGCTTGGAGTCTGCTGCAGCTCCATGCTGCAGCCACCAGGGGCTGCCTAAATCACAAAGCTTTCTCAATCTTTTCCGAAGATTTGCAGATCTTTGAATTGATTTGGACCTTTTAATTGGTCTCCTCATTTGATTCAGATTTGGAGATTTGGCCACTGAATCAGGCCGAATCTCTTCCGAACTGAATCACCACCTGAAGCTTTTCACAGCCCTACCAGACACATACATTGCAGTGATGTTATCTCAGTAAGTGGGAGATTCTAAGAAAGACCACAAAAGTCTTCAAGATTTCAGTTGAGCAGTGGTCACCCAGGACATTTATTGTGGCGTCCTCAGTAAAGTGAAGCACCTTTGCATATAATGGGCCCCTGGCAGATGTCACAATTATTGTATGATTCATGGGTTGTAACAGGCCATATATTTATCACACCATAAAAATGACCAACCAGCCGCAAAGATTGTTATTTGATAAATGTACAACATTGTACGTCTTAGTGTTAGGATTCAGAGAGAACTAGACAAATTGGAGGGTTGGACCAAAAAGAGATCACATGAGGTTCAACAAGGACAAGTGCAAATCTTGCACTTAGGATGGAACAATTCCATGCATTGGTTGGTACAGGGTGGGGGCTGACTGGCTAAGCAGCTATACAGAAAAGAAGCCAACAGTGTGCCCTTGTTGCCACGAAGGCTAACAGGTAGGAGTCTTGCCAGAAGATCAAGGGAAGGCACTGGTAAGGTCACATCTGGAGTACTGTGTCTACTTTTGGGCCCCCCACTCCAGAAAGCATGTAGACAAATAGGAGAGGGTCCAGAGGAGGGCAGCAAAATGGTTAGGAGAATGGGGCACATGATTTATGAGGAGAGACTGAGGGAACTGGACTTATTTAGTCTGCAGAAGAAAAGGCAGAGAGGAAATTAGATATCAGCTTTCAACTAACTGAAGGGTGGCTTCAAAGAGGATGGAGCTAGACTGCTGTCAGTGGTAGCAGATGACAGAACAAGGAGCAATGGTCCCAAGTTGCAACAAGGTAAGCTTAGATTAGACGTTAAGAGAAACTTTCTCACTAGGAAGATGGTAAAGCACTGGAACATGTCACCCAAAGAATAAGGCTTTTCATCTCTAACATGGGAAAGCTATACATCTCTACAGGGTGAAAGAGGATCACTCTTTCAAGGCTAGATTCATACTTTTGGGGACCTATGATGGCCAGGACTTAAGCATGGTAGAGGTTGAATGGGACAAGGGCCATAATGTATAATTGTTGTTCTTAAAAAGGAAATAGCCGATTAGTATATAAGCATGTTTGTTTTGTATTCACTTGCCTCTGTTTTCTCTCTAGAAATATGCTTTTACTATGATTACAATAATTGTAATTGCTTGGGTCAAAAGCATCTGACAGTTATAAACTATGATATAGTATAGAATTTGATATATACTTATACTTTATTTAAAATCCTGATTCCAATGGAGCAACATTTCTAAAAAACTTGTGAAAGTACTCTTGAATCCAGGCATCCAAAGAGTATTAGTGGTAAATCTAGGAGATAGTATACTTTTGTGGAACAATTACAATTTTATAGCCTTTTAACAATTTAGAATTTAACTTTGTTTTTAACTTCACATTTTTACACAGGGGATGCAGTAATACTTTCTTTGATCATCTGTTTAATAGTGTTAAATAAAAAGAATTCTAATGAAAAATGAGTAAGTATCAGCTCCCAGACTACTGCACCTGGTAGCACAGTTTGGGGAGGAGGTGAGCAGCTGGAAGTGGTGAAAGAACAAGTTAGGGGCTATTTAGAAAAGCTGGATGTGTACAAGTCCACAGGGATAAATGTGATGCACATAAGGGTGCTGAGGGACTTGGCCACTGTGACTGCAGAGCTGCTGACTACTATCTTTGAAAACTTGTGGTGATCAAGAAAGGTCCCAGATGATTAGGAAAGGGAACTACAGACTGGTCAGCCTCATCTTAGTCCCTGGAAAAATCTTGGAGCAGGTCCTCAAGGAATCTATTTCTAAGTACTTGGAGGTGAAGGTGATTAGGAACAATCGGCATGAACTCACCAGGGTAAGTCATGCCTGACCAACCTGATTGCCTTCTACAATGAAATGACTGGCTCTGTGAATGCAGGGAAAGCAGTGAATGTGATATACCGTGACTTTAGTAAGGCTTTTGATATGATCTCCCATCACATTCTTTCAAGCAAGCTAAAGAAGTACAGGTGAGATGAATGAACTGTGAAGTAGATAGAAAACTGCCTGGATCACTGGCTCAAAGGGTAGCCATGGATCAGTGGCTCTGTCTGGTTGGCAACAGGTATCAAGTGGAGTGCCCCAGGAGTTGGTCTTGGGGCCAGTTTTGTTCAATATCTTTATCAATGGTATGGAAGATGGGATGGAGTGCACCCTCAGCAAGTATGTGGATGACACCAAGCTGGGGAGAATAGTAGGTATTAGGGCTGTGCAAAGCTTTGGTCGTTGATTCAGTTCAGCAGAGATTTGGCTCAATTTGACAGTCAAATCTCCAAATCTGAATTAAATCAGGAGATCTTGTGGCAAAGTGGGGCTTCCTGACTAGCCACAGTGCCAGTTTCCCCACTTGCCTTTGGGTAAGCCACCCACCTGACTCACCTGTCACACCTTGTTGCTAATTAATTTGGATATTAGTTAAGGTGGGAGGCTGCCCATTCTTGCCCCGATGCCAGGGGGTGCTATCTACAGCTCCATTCCTCCCCTTGACCGCAGCCCAAGTCTCATAGATGGCATCCAGATGACAGTGCTCCTGGCCTAAAGTGGACCAGGCTTAGGCCTCAGACAGTCACATTCATACTGCCCTCCTCAAACTAGGGCCTCTCATACTCCACCCTCTCACAGGGTCTCTTTCATGTATTGACAACTTATACTGCCTTGCTCCCTCTTGGAGCAGGCCCCTTAGGCCATAGGCTTTAGCTAGCTCATACCTTGGGTGGCAGACATACCATCTTTTGCGTCTTCCCTGTGACCCTCACTGGGGTAGTGGCCAGCCTAGTAAGTGTGGTGGGCCAGCAGGGGGCGCTCCCGTTTCGAGCCGCCCACCTCCCTGCGCCCCACCACCTTCCAGGCTCCGAGTGCCTTCCTGGGGTGCCTCGCGTCCGGCCGACCCCTTCCCTGGAGCACACCCGCTAGCCTGGGGTTCCCGCTGCCACCATCCAAGGCTCTGGACTTATTTCTTGCCCTGTGCACCTTGGAAAACACAGGCCTGTTCGTCCACTGGGTCATAGACCCAATACCAGACTTGGCTACTCTTCCCAAGTCAGGGGCTTATCAGGAAAGCATCCCTTAGTCCGCAGACCTAAGGGGCCTCCTAGGCATAATTTAGTCCCACCCCTCAATAAG
>JAGPOW010001296.1:121071111-121106353 GCA_030014935.1 Caiman crocodilus
ATGAGATCCCTGCCCTGAGGGATTCACCAGCAGCCTCTCAGGCTGGCACAGGGAGAGGCTTCTGGAGAGGGGCACCCATGGTGGCATTTCTGCCACAGTAAGTAGGCTGGAAGGTAGGGCTGGGATGCAAAGATTGTAGAGAAAGCCAGAGCAAGCTTATACCTGGTTGGTTACCTGGGCTTATTTAGTCTGGATAAGAAAAGATCGAGGTGGGATTTAATAACAGCTTTCAAGTACCTGATGGGTGGTTCCAAAGAGTATGAAGCTAGACTGTTCTCAGTGCTGGTAGATGACAGAACTGGGAGCAACAGTTTCAAGTTGCAGCAAGGGAAATTTGGGTTAGATATTAGGTAAAACTCTCACTGGAACAGGTTACCCAGACAGGTTGTGGAATCTCCATACTTGGAGGTTTTTAAGACCCGGCTAGGCAAAGCCTCATCTAGGATGACATAGTTGGGGATGCTTCTACTTTGAGCAAGGGGTTGGATGAGCTGACCTCCTGAAATCCCTTCCAGCCCTAATTTTCCATGATTTTATGATTCTTTAATTCTATACTCAGTACTTAAGTGCTTTCTTGAATGGTACATAACAATTGACATGTTTACAAAAAATAAAAATAGCTTAATAAGCATTATAAAGTAACATTTATCTAAAGAATTCTGAAAGAAAATAATTTTGATCTATATTTTTACTTTCAACACATTAAAAAAAATCTCTCTTTTTTCTTTTTTTACCAAGGGACTTGCACTGAAACACAAAATCTTCATTTGACATACTTGTTATTTTTTTTTTTTTTTATTCAGGACGAATCAATGAGACTTATCTCGGAAGGGTGTTCAGCTCTCCTATATTTAAATTTGTCATACACTGATATTACCAACGGGACACTAAGAGTTTTGTCAAGGTAAAATTTTCTTTGCCAACATTTAGATAAGTTTATAGTAGCAGTCATTTATGCTGCAGGTGTGAATTTTAGCTTCCCTATTGCAACAAACTTTGCATAAGACAGATACAGTAAAATCTCTCTTATCCAGCATCCCCCAGAAATGGGGGATGCTGGTTAATCAAATATTTCTGTTAATCAAATGTGCACTGTCTGGTGCACTCCCTGGCATCAGCGTGCCAGGGAACAGGGAGGGGGACCCCGTGCAGGCTGCTATTTCCCATGCAGGCTGCTTTGCTCTGGGCCATGGGCCGAAAAAGTGGCAAAGAAAAACTCAGCATGTAGCAGCGAAACAGGAAGTCTCCTGGAAGTGATACTTTCGGTTTTGCTTTTGCTGTGTCGCTCGGATGCTGGTTAATGGAGTTTTCTGGCTAATAAAGTGCCAGTTAATGCAGCTTTTACTGTATGTAGAAATATCAGGGTTTACAGGATTCCATTTGTTTTGTAAAAAAATGAAAATGTGCCTGGTGTATTTTGCTTACCATTTTTTTGCTCTGATCCTCTTTCTAGTAAAATAAAATATTTAGACTGGCTCACTTTATAGATCTTGTTATATTTACAGAAACTATTGAAAGAGTTTGCTAGTCAAACAAAATTCCTTTGGCCATCCAAGTTGCTTATCATAGAACAACTGCAGATTGTCTTGTAAATTAGATACGTTTATGAAAAATCACTTTTTGTAATACATTACTAGTTAAAAAGCAACAACTTCCTGGGATCTTAATCAGAATAAGCATTATGTTTCTTCTGAAGGACAAAGGAAAAGAGCATACGATGAATCTGCAACATTGATCTAAAACACTGACACCCCACCTAGCCCCAAAGGTGGAATGAGTGACTCGGGGTCAGTCCAAAAGATGGATCCCACATGGGGTCAGTCCATGGATGTGACCCCACATGTTGGACCCAGCCACATGTTAACTAAATTCCATGTGCTTGGATTGGGCTGCGTGTTGGCCTGACCCCACACACCCACATCCAGCTGCACACTGAACTGATCCTGTGTGCCTTGATCTAGCGGCATGTTGGTGTGATCTAGCATGCAGAGCTATGTCTTCTGGCTCATTAGGTTCTCTGCAGGTCTGGAAAATTGGCAACAGGAGAGTGGCAATTAATGCTGCCACTACTCCCCTGCTGCCAAATTCTAGACTCTTGTGGATTCCTGTATGTCAGATATGGCTTGTGGACCAGCAAGTGAGCACCCCAGTCTAAAATATGAAACTAGGCTGTACATTTTAGGACCTGATAATATTGCAAATAGTGTATGGAAAAGGAAATTGTCAATATACATCCTAGCCAAATATGAATGTATTAGAAGCAGTTAGCTCCTGAAAACCCCCCAAATCATATCCCTCACATAACACAGTAGCAGGGATGCTGGTTTTTGTTTAAAAATTCAAAATTCTATAATTAAACCCCCCCAAATCCAGGTTTTTCCTCAATTAAAATGAAACGCCACTGTATACATAGGTATCAGTTGAACACAATGTTTTATTGATAGATTTACAATTTTAAAGCAGTTTGGAAGTCTACCGGTGCCTCAGTCATTATAATAAAAATAAATTCTAAATACCTATATATTTTGGCATTTGATTTTAGTTTTTTTATCATAGACAATCAGAGCTTTCCCAGCATTCACTCACCAGGAAGAGGGTCCCATGCATCTGATCAACTGTCTCTAGCTACCCCCAGACCCAAATAGCCCCTTGCAAGCTGGATGCTATGGCAAAGTGGAGCTCGCCACAGTGCTAGGTTCCCCACTTGCCTTTGGGCACACCACCCACCTGACTCATCTGCCAAGCCTTGTTTTTAATTAATTAATTGATTATCTTAATTAAGGCAGGAGGCTGCTCATTTTATGCCCCAATTCCAGAGAGTTCTATCTGTGGCTCTGAACCTTCCCTACACCACAGCCCATGCCTCGCATATGGCATGAGGATGTTTATAGTGCTCCCGGCCTACAGCCGAAGCAAGCTTAGGCCATGCTGTCAGGCCTCAGTCACATGCATATTCATACCACCTGAACTCAGGCCTCACACACTCCACCTTCTCACAGGGTAACACCATCCATCACCAACTTATGCTGCCTTGCTCCCCCTTGAAGAAGGCCCCTGAGGCCATCAGCTTAGCTAGTCCATCCCTTGGGTGGCAGATGTACCATCTTTTGGGCCTCTCCCACGACCCTCACCAGGGTGGTGGCCAGCCAATTACATGACTGGGTCTAAACATACTCTGGCCCCTTCCAGGGTAACACACACACACATATACACGCACACACTGGGCCCTCAGCTCTCTGGTTCTTCTTCCCCTTTACTAGGGCTCCCCATCTCCACTCCCTCTCTGGTGTTCCACACCACCCCCTTCACTTGGGGCTTCTCATCTCTGCCCCCCCTCACTCAGGACTCTGCACTGGCCCCTCACTTAGGGCGATGGGGCTTCTCTCCCTGGTAGGCTCAGGTGGCTGCAGCTGTGCCTGGCCCCCACTCTCCCTCCTTAGCATCTTCCTTGGGGTCTTGCACCTTACAGGGCTCAGATGGCCATAGCCATGCCTGGCTCCCACTCTCCCTCCTCAGGGTCTTGCACCCCACAAGGCTCAGGTGGCCACAACCGTGCCTGGCCCCAACTGCCTCCGGTGTTACCTAACCCCACCCAAAGGTGAGGGCTAGAGTTAAGGCACCCCCTACCTGTCTTTCACCAGGGTGGTAACTGGCCTAGCATTTCCTGGGGGCTCCCATGCCACTGAGATCCCCACCAGGCCACCCACTCCTGGCAGGGTGCAGTTTCAGGTCATGCCCAGGACCAGGAGCTTCCAATCCATTCCCTACAGCTCCCCCTTACCTCCAGGGTGTTCCAAGAAGCCTTACAGCAGAGAACTGAGCTGTTTATATAGGCAGCCAGGGAACTAAAATGACTGCCTCAATCAAGCACCTGCTGGCTGCTTGGCTCTGATCTTAAAGTGGCAGGCACCCACAGTGCCCTGCCACCCATCTTCCCCCTTTAAATGGTACCAGGTGAAGGTTCCCCCTGCTGCTTCTCCAAAACAGGCTCCCCTTGGAGCCTTTGAGAGCCCTCAAGTGGCAAGCAGGTACAAAGGTGCTCCACCACAGATGCTCCCACATTTTTCTCCTTTAAAGGAGAAAAGACATGATTTATGTCTGTATTGTGTCAGGATAAAAGCCATGATTTTCTTCTTTAGGTTAGGAACAGAAATTACACATGAGCTGATATAAGTGATCAGAAGCCAGTTCAAGTCTATAACACAACAGAAGTTCAGTCCACATAAACTGATTTCAAAGTGGATAAAACTGGTTTACGATAAACTGGATATAGTATCAGACTTAACTGATTTAGGTTAAACCGGTTTATTGAACTTCTGTCCTAGATCCTCAAGGAGAAAAAACATTTTTTTCCATGGCAAATGGAAAACCCAGATCCTTGCACATTAATTGCACATTTGAATGACTTAAGGTTTTGAATGTTCTGGAGGCAGTCATGTCCACTCAGCAGTGATATAGAAACTTGATGTAGTAGTTTTACAATGGAATGATGACCTATTCTTAAAAAATGTGGCCCTTATTTTCTCAACACAGTGAATAAGGTAGGATTTCCATGTTCCTTCCTTTGAAGGGCTGTCCACTTTAAAGTTGTTAATAACATCCTTAAATAAGTGTATTATTGGGGGTTTTTTGACTTGTGACTTGAATCTAGCAAAAAGCTACTTAAAAAACATGCAAAATTCACTGATCTCTTCAACCAGTTCTAGGTCTACTTTTTCTACAACAGTCATCTTGAGACATGTGGAAATGATACTTTGAGGTGTGGCAAAATAAAAAATATGCAAGTGGAAGAGTCCACTTAGACCTATCAACTAAGTCAAGTACTGCTTGGAGGACTGCAAAATAATGTGGTTGCTAAAGGGTTTCTTGAAAGATTAACTCACTAGAGGCAATAACTACACACTACCCAGGTGAAAAATATATTAAGGTTATAGGTAAATGGTATTTCCTGTTGTGAATGATATGCATCCATCCACAATGCTGGAATTCACTTACAAAAAGAAGAAAAGAAACTGAAGACATTCTTGAAATAGGCCATCAGACATCACAATTAACTTGTTTCTTTCCTTGGTGGCAGTTACATTCTATCTCTTTCTGGGCACTGACAGACATGCAGCTCGCGGGTGTAAATCATGGCACTTTGCAGGAAGCACCATGAGTTTTAGCTGTCCCTGGGATCCAACCAACATTTGCTGTTGGATCCCAGGGATTGGGATTTGAGCTGGGCAGCCCCCAAAATGAGCTTCCTCCATTCCCTTCCCCACCTCTCATTCCAAAGACAGCGCAGGGAGCAGCACTTGGCTGCATCAGCTGAGCCCTGCTCCTGGCCACATTGATAGACTGCCACCTGCTCAAGCATTTTTAAACTGCCCTGCAGGTTACGGATGCCAGACTGTCACCTGTTTGAGCATTTTTTAAGTGCCCTGCAGTTGTGCACTTCTGTCAGTGCACAGCTGTAGAGTCCTTTCAGTGGGTGATCATGTGACAAACTGTCACATCTATCAACACTCTGTGCTTCTCTCTGTGCCTTGCAGTAGCTCCACAGATTCTTGGAGCCTGTTTTCCTTCACAGAATCATAGAATAGTAGGGCTAGAAATGACCTCCAGACATCACCTAGCCCAACCCCCTGCCTCGCGCAAGATCGTCCGTATCCTATCCTATCCTATCCTATACAAACCATAATCTAAACTCTATAAGACTGTTGTGAACCCTGACACAACATGGACCTAATATCCTAACCTGCCACAGATAAAGCAGGGGAATGATGGCAGCCAATATCCTGCTTCTATGAAATGATGTCAATATATACTGAAAAGATCCTGGGTAAAGGGCCATGTCGCCCACTACAGAGGAAGGTAAAAACCCTCACAGTCCATAACAATCTGACTATGGGGTAAAATTATTTCCTGGCTCCAAATAAAGTGATCAGTCTCACTATGAATGGAGGGACAAGACCCTTTAACCAGGAACCTCCAGCTTTGGTCCCAGCAGAAACATTGGCCTACTCCAGTCCAAGTCCCCAGCCTTGGCTGTAGCCAACATCCAGTGCCTCTTAGGAAGGTTTAACACCCCCTCCTCCTCCCAACACACCCTTGGTGCTTTGTATCTTATCTTTTGGGCTTGCAGATTTGCCCTGCACCAGAATGATGCCTTAGTTGTACCAGTCCAGTGTTAGCTACTCTTTTGCCAATAAAAACTTTCCATTTGCAGATTCCCACCTTGACCTACTGCATCAGTACTCTTTCTGTGAGAGAATTCTGTGGTTTCTGCAAGTTGGCACATATGTAGCCCTTTTTTTTTAGCTTTAGTTTCTTTGTGTTTAACTTTGGAATAGCTCTTTTAGAATATCAGCCAGTCTTTATTAGCATGGTTATTTTAGTTTCCTGTTGCCACTAAAAAAATCACTCGGCTGCTTCTGTTGATTTGTGGGTAGGACCTACCCAGGAGTGAATACTCCAGTTTGGTAGATTACTCAAAGTTAAAATACCAGAGTTTCAGTAATAGTTTACTCCCTGTTTGCTTACAAGATTTTTTTTTAAATAAATGCTACCTGAATGAGAAGTGGCATCCAACAGTCTTTTTCTGATGATGTATGGGCACAAAACGTTACCATATTTTTTTTCCTGAGATTAGCAGGGAACTACCATATTGAGAGGCTTTTGATGATAAACATAATTGAGAAGTATTTCTAGGCATGTTAAAAAAGGCAGTTCACACAGATACTATATTGTTCTCTGAGACAAAGTAATTAATGCAAAAGCTGTGAGAGACAGCAGTATATGTACTTTGAAATGCTTTACATACATCTGGCTGCTTCTTATAAAGTTTCATTATTGGAATACCCATCCAAGGGAGTTGCAGTCTTGGTGAACTGAAAGCTGGTTGACCATTTCAGATGCTGGGTGGCAGGGCACTTGGGGTGCCTTCCACTTTAAGAGGTCAGGCAGCCTATGAAGCCACTGGCAGGTTGGGGCCAGGGCTAATTGGGAGTCATCTGACTCAGTAGGTGGGTTGGGCTTAACACAGGTATAAATCCAGGCCCTGAGATAAGCCAGCAGTAACATGCTGGAGCCTGCTGCAAGAATGCCACCTCAGCAGGACAGGTGCATCTCCAGAAGGTCAACATGGAGGGTTACACCTAAAGCAGTCTGGAGAGTTAGGAAGGAACATAAGGGGAGGAGGAGGTTCCTAGGGACCTAGAGAGAGGTCTGGAGCTCAGATTGACGGGCTGAGAGTATGGGGCCAGTGAGGGTCCAGGAACTGCAGAAGAGGGGCTAAGTGAAAGAGAATATCAAGGAGGATGCCATTTGTGAGGCATGGGGAATGGTGTAGGAGAAGAGCAGATCCATGCAATAAGCCCATAAGGCAGGGATCACTGGCACCTGGTGGTCATTTGAGAGCAATTTGGGAAGCCCTGCCTCATATCAAAGTAAGACATCAAGGTGTAGTGAGTGGCTGAAGGGGTGATTACTCTGAAAGCAAGGGCTGCAGGCATCTTGCCACATGCTGTTCTTCCACTATTTCATTACATAACAAAATTTCATCGTCTGTGGTATACAGTTAATCTGAGTGAGTATGAATGAATATCTACTTGATAGTTCTTCTCTGATTAAGTTACAGTACAGTTTAGTAGCATATTTGAAGCCTGTCTATTAAGAATAACTGTGAGAAGATAATTCTGTCATATTGCTTTAAAACATATATTCTTTAGGTTCTTGATGCCAAATGATGGAATATGAATCACAAAAGCCAAGATTGTAGGATTTATTTAGATTTAGCTATAAAAAAAGAACAAGGATTTAAAGCTGTCTGAACCTTTAGATGTATGTATGATTTAATGTTTTTCTTTTAAGAAAGCTGCTGCTTTTAAAATAGCAAAAGATAATATACATAGAAACTCACAGATCATAAAAGTAGAGGTAGATGAAGAAAGTGCAGTAACTCAGGAAAGTTGGAGTACCTGCAAGAAGTGTTGATCTTGTAGTAGAAGATATTGATTCATAGTCTACAAAAAAAAATTGAAAAAGAAGCTTTCCCTTTGCTTTCAGAGAACTTTCAGTCCATTAAAACTGTAAGACTTCAAAAATTTCTCTTATTGCAGTCTTATTTTTAGGAACTGTGCCCAGCAGCATGCCCTGTGAGAAATAGATAAATAGGGCTGAGGACTCTACTCATTGTTGCAGACTACTCCAAAAATGCAGAAAAACCTGGGACACTAAAAAGGAATTTGGAAATATCTACCTATTTCTATATTTAATATAGAAACACTTTCTTGTTTAAAAATCTTTGCATTTAATTTTCTTATATCTATTTTGGATTGCTTTATTTGCCTTCTTGTTTTAACCAAGAATTTAATTTTAGCTTTAATTCAACATTTTTAAGCAATGATATTGTCCTTGTCTCTACTACTCTTCAAACTTCCTAAGTCTATTCATTTGCTCAATTTGATTTAACATGGTGGGTCTCCAATGTAAGTTCAAATCGTACAGGCAGTTCCCACAACATGTGTCAGTCCTTAAGTAGCCAGCTCCATAAGTGGGTGTTCCTGCCTTCCTTTAAAATGTCTAGTTCTTGCTGACTTGCAAAACTGGCCCCAAAATGTTCTTAGATCTAAATTTCTTACTGAGCAGTATGTTCTAATCCTAATTGCATGGTCTGATTTTTCTGCAAGCTTTCATTTCTGAGAACTGTGGTATTGCAATACTTTTATCTCAGTTGGAAATTTAGTTCAATAACATTAGTAGTCTTCAGTATTTCATATACCTAAATTTACATGCAACAAATTTAATATAAATTCAAAATGTAGATTGTAACAATTTGGTTAAAATTTTCCAATTACCATTTTACATTCTTCCTTTATCTAGCATTGGGTGTAAATAATGAACTGTTTTCTAAATATAACTGATTTTAAACTTTATGCAAAAAAGGTTGAATGCTTTGATACATTTGCATCAATTTTGTACCTGTTTCCACTTTAAATTTGTCTAGCATGCTTCGAAACCTGTTAATGGAAACAATAACATGACCAGAGAAGGTTTAACAGTATGTTTTAATTCCTGTATGCTTCTAATAGAAATCCTTTGATAGAAACCTGGTTTTCATTTCCAACACAGTTTGTAAAATCAATAGCAAAGTAAGTGCGGCAAGTTTGCTTTCAAAAGTCTGTAGCTTCTAACACACACACACACACACACACACACACACACACACACACACACACACACACACACACACACACACACACACACACCCCCCATTACAGATTATATACCTTAGTACCAGCCTCTCAATTTGCAGGGTTTTTTTCCGGAGAAGTACATCAGGAAAAACTAGTCTCTTAAACTTCCACCAAGAAAAAAAGTTCAGTTAAGACTGTTCAACCCATCTCTATGATATTTTTATATAGATTTTAGCTATGATATCTGCAATATAATATCTGATTGCACTGAGGTTTTACAACATGCTAATTAACAGTAGTTTTTTTCTCTTCTTTTTGTAAAGGAACTTCCCCAATTTACAACATTTGAGTTTGGCTTACTGCAGAAAATTCACAGACAAAGGCTTACAGTACCTGGCCTCCGGGAAAGGATGTCACAAGCTCATCTATTTAGACCTTTCAGGTTGCATTCAGGTTTGCATTTCATTTCTGTCTTTCATGCTGTGAGGAAGGGAATCCTTTAGATAACTGGCTACACCCTGAAGTACTACAGGCGCTGCAGCAAACTTTCTAGAGGTTTTAAATTACATGACCACAGCTGCTTGGATTTTCCTGAGGAATAGCACTATATGCTGTTGGCTTTTTGCCAACAGCCTGTCAGATCTATAAACAACCAGTACTTATTGCATGAGGAGCCAGCATTACTTTTGTAGCCTTAAAATAGACTAATTTTTCTATTGTGTGTTTTTGTACGTAACTTCAAGTCCAGAGACTGGAAACTACATTTTCTTCTAAGATATTAACAAATAAAAGCCTTTGTGGCAAAACTTGTATAGGATTTCCTGAAAAGGAAATCAACTCACCAGTGAACTTTCTAATACTACATCAGAGTAGTTTCAAATGCAAACTAAAATGGTGTGTAATACTACAATCTAAATTGGCCAATATTTGGATATTTTAGTTTCCCTTTATAATTCTTCTGAAAAATGAAATTTTAGCACCAAATATTGAGTCTTTCAAAGACTTGCAACTATATGCTGAAGGATCTCTTTAAAAAAAACCCCAGCATAAGCACTGGAATGTAGAGCAGTCGTATGCTGCTAGTGGTTTGACTAGCAGCTTCCACATTAACTCCCACTTAAGCTGTGATAAAAATGCATGTGAAAAGACAAGAGGGTTGGGACTGAAAAAATCTACTGGTGTATTTTATCATGTAAACAAACCCTATCTCATGGTCAAGGATGAAGTCAGCACAATTGGACAAAAGTATTAAACTAGACTTTGCTGTCAGTTTATACTTTGTCTCTGAGAATTCTGCTTAGTTATTGAAAGTGTACATGGACTTGATGCATAATTTGAAATTTGGGCTGCAAAGGAGGCAATGAAAACTTTACAAGAGTCAGGGAATATCCATCTCTGGGACACTTATTGAAAATACCTTTCACCACGTCAGTGGTTCCCAACCTAATTGGACTTGTGGCATCCCTTTATAACTTTTGTGAATTGAGTGGCACCTCATTTCAAAAACTAATTTATGTATTACAGTGGTCAGCCCCTAACAGAGGGGCCAGGCAATGGGGGTGGGGAATCAGGCAGGTATGAACAAGCCTGAGCCTGCACTTACCTGCTTACCTCCTCACACCTTGAGGCACTGTTCAAAATATCTGGAGGGACCTCAGGATGCTGTTTAAGAACCACTGTGTTAGGCATTGCAGAGTCAAGACGTTCTCATTCATTAGATGCATTGTTCCATCTCCAAAAGGCATGGTTTAATAGTATGCAGAGAAGGACAATTTCTACTCGTAACAAGAAAATCACCCTATTCTTCCCTTCTAAGGTGAAAGAAGTGAGTAAATCAGAGCTCTAAGATGCAGTGCTGCTCTCAGGGGCACAACTGGGAACTTCAGACTGACTCACCAATAGCTTGTACTTAATTGGCATAACTGAGCACTTAAGAAATGGTATAAAATATAAAAATGATCAAATATTAGTGTTGATGTAATAGAAACCTCATTGGCCCCTCATCTGACTCGGCAGGTACTGCTGGCTGAGTCAGACTGCCTGGCTCCTTTTCTTTTCTTGAGATGGGTGGGCACTCAGCCAACGTGACAGGTGCTGCTGGCTGCCCACCTAGCTTAAGAGGAGGAGCTAGGCAGTTCAGCTTCTGCAGTACTAATTCCTCTGATCCCCATGTTTCCTTCTTTAAAACGTGCACCCCAATTTCCAGCGGCTAAATTTTTGGGGAAAGATGTACATTGTATTTCTCTAAATATGGTACAGAAAAATAGTACTCAACCTTTTATTTCAGCAGGCCAACTACTTGCAAATGAGCTGCACCCGGAGTCACCACGCCCCTCCAGTAGGGAAGGGGGGAAGGAAGAGAAGGAGGAGGGAAGTGGCTGCCAGTGGTATGTGGGAAGAAGATGGGCACCATTCACTGGAAATAAGCTGTCTAGCCAGGGGGAGAAAGAGGGAAAACAGAAAAGGCTGTGCAAAGGATCAGCCACATGGCACAGGACAGGAAAGGGGACACACTAGGCTGAGTTGCTTGCTGCTGATGACTGAATCTGGTCACTTCAGGGGCCTGCAGTACTTTGAGAAGAGAACTTTTTGAGTCAAGTTTTACATTTATACAAGTAGTGTGACCTCAATAATATCACTTTGTATAATGGGATTTCAGAATTCTTTATGAACCCTGTTTTTGTAGGAAAAAAATAAGTGTTGCAGCTGCAGAGCTCAGATATTTCAGGACTAGTGCTTCAGGAAAGGACACAGATAATTTGCTGAATCTTTAGTTGCTGAATTTAGTTAGCTTGTCTGTAAGCAGTATTCAAATTGTTTTAACAATTGAATACTGTTTTAATTGTTTTAATTGTTGTTCTATAAACTCATAGAATTATACAAGATTAAGGTTGGAAGGACCTCAAGAGGATATCTAGTCCAACTCCCTGCTTAAGGCAGGACAATCCCCAACTATATCATTCCAGCCAAGACTTGGGGTAGGTGGGTTTTAAAAACCTCCAAGGATGAAGATTTCACAACCTCTCTGTTCTAGTCATTTACTACCCTCCTACTGAGGGTTTTTCCTAATACCTAACCTAAACTTCCTTTGGTGCAACTTTGGACCAGTGCTCCTTATTCTGTCATCTGCTACCACTGAGAGCACTCTGAAACCATCCTCTTTGTGATCATCCTTCAGGTAGTTGAAGGCTGTTATTAAATCCCATCTCAGTCTTCTTCAGATTAAATAAGCCCAGTTCCTTCAGCCTCTCCTCATAAATCATGTTCCCCACTTCCCTAACCATTTTTGTTGCCCTCTGCTGGACTTTAAAAAATTTTTCCACATACTTTCTATAGTGAGGGGCCCAAAACGACACAGTACTCCAGGTATGGCCTCATCTGTGCCAAACAGTTCCATGAATTTTCCAGAGACTGAAGTAAAGCTGGCAGGTCTGTAGTTCTCTGGATCCTCCTTCTTCCCTTTCTAAAAGATTGACAACTATATCTGCCTTTTTGTAATAATCTGGAACCTCTCCTGATCTCCACAAGCTTTCAGAGTTAATGGCCAGTGCCTCTGCAGTCACATAAGCCAACTACCTCAGTACCCATGGGCGCATCATGTCTGGCCCCATGGGCTTGTACATGTCCAGCTTTTCTAAATAGTCCCAAACTTGTTCTTTGGCCACTTCCAGCTTTTCACCTCCTCTCCAAACTAGGTGATTTAGTTTGGGAGCTGACCTTGCTTGTGACGACTGAGGTATAAAAAGGTATTGAGTACTTCAGCCTTTTCCACATCATCTGTCACTAGGTTGCCTCCCCCATTAAGTAAGGGACTTACATTTTCCCTGATCTTCCTCTTCTAACTGACATACTTGTAGAAACTCTTCTTGTTACCTTTCACATCCTTGCTGCAACTCAAAATATGCTTTGGCCTTCCTGATTTCAACCTTGTATGGCTCACCAATACTCCTGTACTCCTATCTAGTCATTTATCCAATTTTCCACTTCTTGTAAGCTTTGTTTTTGTGTTTTAGCTCACTGAAGAATTCCCTGTCAAGCCAAGCTGGTCTTCTGTCATGCTTATTAGTTTTCCTGTGCCTCAGGATGGTTCGTTCCTGCACTCTTAGTACAGTTTAATTAAAGTACAGTCAGCGATCCTGGACTCCTTTCCCCCTCAGACTGGCCTTCCAGGGGATACTGCCCATCAGTTTCCCTGAGTGAATTGAAGTGATGCTTTCCTGAAGTCCAAGCTCCTTACTCTGGTGTTCTTCCTCCTTCCTTCCTTCCTTTCCTTAGGATTCTGAACTCAATCATCTTGTGGTTGCTGCTGCACAAGTTACCATCCACTTCTGTATTCCCCACTAATTCTTCCCTGATTGTAAACAGCAGGTCAAGAAGAGCACGACCCCTAGTTGGCCTCTCCAGCACTTGTATTAGGAAGTTGTCCCCAACACTCTCCAAAAACTTCCTGGGTTGCCTGTGCACTGCTGTATTGTAGGTTAGCAAGCCTGTCTGTGAAGATGCTCTTTCCTTTCTTCTTCAAGTGGATTTCATTTCTTCCTAGCAATCCTTCTTGGAACAACATTGTGTGGTCAAAGAAGTCAAAGCTCTGCTGGTGACGCCATTTGCACAGCAATGCCTTGATCTGCAGGATGTGTCTATTCCTGCCAAGGCCCTTTGCCTTGACTAGAAGGATGGAGAACACCACCTGAGCTCCTGTCCCCTTCACTCTTGCACCCAGACTCCTGTTGTCACTTTTGAGTTCCTCGGGTGGTATCACTGATACCCACATGGATGAGCAGCATGGGGCAGTAGTCAAAGGAGCAGATGAGTGTCCATAATTCTTCCATGCCATCTTGGGTCCTGGCTCTGGGCAAGCAGTAGACCTCCTGAGATAACAGGTCAAGCCAACAGATGGATGCCTTTGTCCCATACAGAAGGGAGTCTCCAACCACTAGCACCTGTTGCTTTCTCTTAGTGGCTGTGGTCTCAATCCTCCCAACCTTGGGGATGCCTGGCCTGGCGTTCTCCACCAACAAATGTCCTCCTGCTTCTCCTCTTCTGTTGCTAGGTCTCCATATCTGTTCTTCAGGCAAACCAAACCACTGTGGGTAGAGATAAATGTATCCGCTTGCTGCCAGAGGTCACAAGCTTCCATTTTCCACCTTCCTGGGAATGCATTTCCTCTTTTTCTCTAGTGCTGCCTCTGGCAGTTCTTTCTTCACAGTCCTGGGGGCTCCTCTAGCATTCAATCAGTGCTGGCTTCATAGCAGATGATGCTTTGGAGCTTTACCACCACCTCCTGTAGCTCTTTTGCTTTTTCTCTTAGGAGCACAACTAACAGGTGTTCCTCCACCTGTTTGTCACTGGAAGGAACCTGCAAGCTGCAGTCTCCACAGCGCCAAACCAGGACCAGGGTGGAAGCCTCGACCGTGAGCAGTCCTGCCTAAACAGACACCTCACAGATGCAAGCAGAGGAAGAGCTGGCAGTAGCAGTGGCTCTGGCATTGTCACACCCTCCAAACATTTCTCTAGGTCTCTTAATCTGCCACCTACATCTTCTTGACCCTCTCCCCAAAGAAATACTTCTCTAAGGTGGCCTGTTGCCTGCTCCTTGGTCCTAAAAGGCTCTCTTGCCCCTGATAACCTGCTTCTTCTCACCAAGTTTACAGTGAAGGAAGGTAAAAGATTTTCCAGGCAAACTCCCTAGCAAACTCCCCCTCACTCTGGACCCTAGTTAAACAAGGGGCTTAAGTATTGGTCTAATTCTGGGGTCAGCAACCCCAGCATGCAGCCCCAAGCACAGCATGTGAAAATATTTTGCTTGGCACATTAGCCCTTGGGCTGGACGATGGAGGAGCCATGAGAGGCCCAATCCTTGTGGCAGTGCAGCTCTGGCCCCTTCCCTGCTGTCCACCCAGAGGTGCCTGTGCACCTGGCTCCAGCATGGAGTCAGGCCATGGCTCCTAGTGTAGCTGCTTGAAGCCTCTGTGCTGCCTTCTGGGAGCAGTCCATGATTCTTGGTGGGTGGCAGGGGTCTGCGCAAAGCCTGGGCCAGCTGTGGCAGGCAACCCAGAGGCTGCAAGTAGCTGTACTGTGGTTTGGAAAGTCCTAACCCAGCTCATTACTAGCAGCAGGTGCACATATGCCTCGGGGCAAGCAGCAGGGAAGGGACTGGGGCAGCACTGCCCTGTAAGGATCAGTCCCCTCTTGGCTCTCCAGCCATCTGCCCCTGGCATGCCAATATCTTGTAAGTAGATGTTGTGGGTTTTTTTTAGCACTGCGCCTGAAAATGTTGCTGACCCTTGGTCTAGTTGCTGAGTGTTAGCTACTTATACTAAGTATACACAGGTTAGTTACTCTTAATTAAAAAATAAGTTACCTTTAAAGGCTCTTGTTCAAAAAGGGGGGTAGCAAACTGCCCTGCAAACTGCCCTATTTGCTGCCCCTTATTCACTCAGTCCTTGGTTGCCTGAGGAGTCTCCTGGACTGGTCTGCCCCCTTTTTAGGGCTTTAGTTAGACACAGGTAGCAATCTCAGCTGCTCAGAGCACACACTGAACACCCAGGCCACCAAACAATTGCATAATCCTTTCTTAGCCCTGGACTCCACAAAACATGGAAAAGTAGACTTAGCTTTCCATCCTTCTGAAAAAGGCCTGTTTAGTTTCTTGCAGTTTGCCAGGGGCACCCTCCATCCCTCCTGCTGAAGAAGACATATAAAGCCCAAGATATAAGACTCATGGGGCCAGAGAAAGAGAAAATGATTCTTCAACTGTGTGAGGAGGGCATTCATCTGAAAAGGAGGACTTCTGGGTTCTGATCCTATCTCCTGGGCCCAGTGTTATTTCTGTTTTTTAACCAGTGTCTGTCTAATATAAAATGTATAGAGAGTTGCACAAGAGGGAATGGATGCTAAATCACCCCTACACTCTCTCTTATCATTTGACAACAGAGCTGTCATCCCTCTTGTTTATTTTCCTTCTGTCTCCATGAATTATTCATTCCTTTCTGCATATTGATCCAACTTTAGAATGAAGGGTGTATGGTTCTGCTACCTATACTATTCTATAGGCTAGTGGTTAGTATATTTTCCTGATAAGTAGGGGAGGTGAGTTTGAATTCTCTCAGCCTGTGAAGAGCCAAGAACCCACTTCTTCCAGTTGCTGGGCCAGTGCTCCACTTCTAAATAGCTACAGGTATTAACACAACCATTGAATGTAGGCACAACCCTCTGAATGTGGTCATCACCACTGCTGGACAGTTTAGCACCTATCCTCAGAAGAAGGACTAGGTTTTCTGGGTTCCCAGTGAATGGATGCAATCTAAGGCAGATGCTGTAGCTCTGAAAGAGGGTAGGAATTCAGATATAGCCTTTTGATAGTGTCCAAATCTCCTCATTCACTAAGTGGAGATCCTAAGTGCCTAACACTTGAATTGTTCTTTGGATATGACTCATTCTCTCTTGATTTTTCTCTGAACCTACATCCTAATTCTTTTGTCCCGAGAAACTAATTTTTAGGGACTGCAATGCTTTCATACAGGTATTATGCAATTAACCAGTTAATTGCATAATTACCTTGAGACCAACTACATATTCAAAGTACCTATCATGCCATAAAAAAGCTCTAACCAGTTATAAAGTTAAACCTTGAAAATGTGTACTAACTTTATAGCTGGTTGCTTTTGAGCTTTAATTTGCACATGTAGCCCCTCAGCTGATGGGGCTGCCAGCAACACGGATGAACCATGACTAGTTGGGGCTGGGAGTCCTACAACTGAGGGGACTCAGCCGTAGAGTCCCACAGCTGCAGACACTGGCTTCCTGCATCATGTCTCTTAGTACCAGGACCCAGGTAGGTCCCAGCAGCTGCAGGGACTTAGCACCTGATCTCCCAGTCCTAGGGGTGCATGGATTTCCCAGGAGAGATTGCAGCATCAGCAATAAGGTGCAGTGGAATTTAATGCTCATTCCTACCTCCTGGCATGCACATGTGGATCGCATGTTAGATCCCATTGTGCTTTTACCTGCACGTGTAGAGGGGCCCCGAGTAACCAATCTGTATTCAGCCATTTGTTGTTATAATTAAAACTCGTAATTTTGTCTCATTGTTTTGTGTTCTTTTTGAGACCACTTTTCTAATGCAGAGGTGTCTGTATATATAATTTGGAGAAATGATTTGAGAGGGGGGAACAGGAAATAGTGCTCTATTGTTCAATGTTTAATATTGTTGTTTCTTAATAAAAAAAAATCCTGGGAATCAATTGGATAATGCAAAACAATAAAATATACAAACCAATTGTTTTACAGAATGTTTTCTTTCATTTTCAAAGTTTAAAGAGACAGGATGGAAACCAGAATACTATCTGCAAGTAAGGCAAACAATATTACTGATTATTACCAATAAATGGAATGACATTCTTATAGATGTTAGGGCTGGGTGAGACCTTGCCAAATACATGTTAAAACCAAGTACGGTTCTGCTAACAGATTGCCATTGTAGCTTCTGCAGTCTTTAATTTTCTTAAGTCAGCTAGTGTCCTCCAACTAGCTGAGGGGAGTAAGTCATTTTGATTCTTTATGTTGACTACAAGCTCTGAAAATTGTCAAGAGTCCAGCACAGAATGAAAAAAATGATTAGGGATCTCAGAAGCAAGATTTACAAGGAAAGGCTAAAAGAACTAGGATTATTTAATCTGAAGAAGAGAAGAAGGAGGGGGGGATTTGACAATGAGGTCTTCAGACACCTGGATGCCAATTATAGAGAGATGACAGGACTAGGAACAATGATGACTGGGAAGAATTTTCTTACTGTGAGAGGAATGGTAGCATTAGAATAGGCTACGTAGAAAAATTGTAGAATCACCATCCCTGGAAATTTTCAAAGCAAAAGGTGGAACAGACACTTGACTGTGATAGTTTATTCAGTAATGATCTTGCCTGGAGTAGGGGACTGGATTAGATGACTTTATGAGGTCCATTCCTGCCCTAGGATCCTATGATCTTATGTTTTAGAATCTATAGGAAATTATTTTTGGGGTGGAATTGCAAGTCAAATGGGTATTGTTTTCAATAGTTATCTAAAAGTAATACAAAAGTCTTTGTTGGAAGAGCTTAACACTCTCATAAACATTGTAGGGCAAATTCTTATTAAAACAAAATACATTTCTTATTAAGTATCTCCTAATAGAGAGGTGGCAGAAAGTAACCTCAGTGGTGTCAAGCTTAGAGAAGCTATGAGAGGGGATATCCATTCATTAGGCATCTCTTTTGCAGCGTTTTGAAATGATGTTTTAGATACTGTGGATGACCAAAACTACTGTTATCCCTCAAGCCCATTTATAGATTCCACCTAGGCCAGTTGTCACAGATAGACTCATGCAAAAGATGTCAGATGAGTCACTCAGAGTAACCATTGCTAAGTTCTTTCCTGGTTGGCTGACTGATCTGTCAGCCTAGAGGCACAGTCACTCTGAAAACTTCCCTGTGGGTGACAGCTAAATTCTGGAATTTCGCCAGGCAAAAAAGAAGGGCTTCTCAGACTGAAGATTTCTATGCTCTGCTGCTTCTCCAAGCAGAGCATAGAAAATTTTTGAGTGAAAAAATTCTGCATATAGCAATGCAGAAATGAAAATTTGCAAAAGACGTGAATGTCATCAATTGGCATATCTGATTATGTTACCTGGCCAACTAAAATAAAAGCAGTTAAATAAGAGATGAAAAGATTCTTAAGAAATCTGAAGTAGGTCTACTGTGCCAAAACCTACTTTGTATGAGGGGAGATAAGGAAGTGTGTCAGGGAGGAGCAGGTTACAGCACACTGATTCTCAACTAAGCACAGAGCTTTCTTTAACTTATACTACTTGGCTGTGATTCTTACAGGAATGTATACCAGCACAACCCTTTCCTTCTTCTACATGTTTTTTTCTAGGCTGAGATGAAGGCAAAATGGTTGGCATTGGAGCTGGTTCTATCATGCACGTCATCTTCATAACAGAGCTGATTAGCTTGGGCACAGTGTTGCACAAACACAGCTGTTAGGTTTCCAGTTCTTCCTTGCACTGTATAAACATTTCTTCTGCTCCGTCTTCATTGGGGGAATTCTCAGCTCTCCAACTGCAGCCAGATTTTGGTTTCTTTGCAAAATTGAGTAGCACTGACAGGCCAGAGTCTGGGGAGAAATTCTGGCTCGTGATCATTATGGAACGATGTCGTCTCGTTATTTATACTCCTTTAGTAGCAAACTTATGTAACTAGTAAATCCTGTTGTTGTTAGGTACATATGCAGTATATCTGTATGTTTACAGATAGGTTTGATGGAAAAGAGCCTATGTATAAGCTTTTTTTAAATATTAAATGAGAAAAGTAGTTGTTTAGGTAGAGATCAAGGTAACATGTTGAACATCTGTAAATGTGTCACAATTTGTTTTATTATTCTTGAAAAACAGGGAAAAAGATGATGACTCCCTGTAGGTAATGAGAGTTTTTCTCACGTTTGAAAGTTGAATTTTAATTTTGTTTATATTCCAGATGTATTCTTCTACAATACTATAATTAGAGATTAAGACTTTTAAATTCCCTCCAGTCTTGCAAGATACTTTTTGTCATGCAAGGTGAATTACACAAAATAAGACTGAATTTATCAAAGAAGGAATGTTTAGAAGACAGAAGATGAGTCAAATATGCATAAATACTGTATAAATGGCCTTTTTTATTAAGAAACTATCTCAATGAGCTGTATTGAAAATGAATATTGACATTCTAGAATGATTTAGTGCATGGGTGTCCATGTCAGTTCTGTAGGCTCTTGGAGACTTAACCTCAGCTATAGATTTGCTGACTTTTTAACTAGACTTTTTTTTCTTGACTTTTCAGTCCACATACTGTGGCAAGGGGAGGGGAGAATCATCCTTTTTTGTATTAGTTTGCAAACTCCTAGGCAAGAGAATACATCTTATGTGCTTATATAGTGCTTATCGGAAAATTCTGTTCTGTAACACCTGTATAGCATCTGAGACTCAATGAATTCAGAACATCATCAACCATAGTAGTTTTGAGGGTAGAAGATAAAACAATTAAATAAGACTTTTCATATTTGTTGTAACACAGGGGTGTCAAACATATGGCCTGTAGACTGCATCTGGCCCACAGAGCCACTGGATTCAGTGGGCCAGGGCCATTGGAAGTCGGGGGGCATGTTTGGTAAGGAGTGGTATGCCACAGAATCTGTGGCTCTTGGGCCCTGCTGGTCGTAGCAGTTGTTGCCAGGAGAGCAAGTGAGGGCTGAAAGACCAGAAACCAGAGCTGTCACTGTCATATGCTGTGCCAGAGCCAGAGGTGCCTGCTTGGCTTGAAATGCAGGGCAGTGGCAACAGCTGCAGCAGGAGCCACCACCACCATTGGCACACACACCAGATAGAAACTGGAGTTGCTGCTGCTGGAGCCACCCTATGCACTGGGCAGGATCTGGCCCAGAATGAGCCCTGTGGTCCAGATCTGGCCTGGGGCAGGAGGCGAATTTGACACTCCTGCTGTAAAGAAATGCAATATATTAAGTTCCATAAAACCCCTTACATAGCCTCAGGATCACTGACTGGTGAAGTTTCTGGATCTTGAGAAAACTCCAGAAGAGATTTAATAAATAAATCAAAATTCCAAATAGATTGACTAAGGCAATTATTTTGTGAATATTTGTACAAAATTATTGCCAATACGGCTATGTGTCCCAAGAATGTTGACAAAATTTGAGAGTCTTCTATAATGAAAAGTGGCCTTTCAATGAATAATCATCAGATACAGTAACAATAAAAAATATATGGTTTGGCAGATATATTTATTTCTGAGAATAAAGAAAAAGAAGGTATAAATGTAAGTAAAATTTCAGGAGGTCCTGAATGCTGTCTTAATAGGCCTGTGCAAAGTGACTAATATTCACTTCGGATTCGGCCAATTTGGAGGACAGTGATTTGATTTGGTGATTCGAATCACTGTCCTGAATCAATTTGGCTAAATTACCCAGACCCCAGTCCCCACCTGCTCTCCCAGCCTGGCAATGGCTGCCCTGCCTACCCCAGCTGCCGGCACTTGGAAAAAAATCCTCGGATTCAGCGGGAGCTGCCAGGCAGGGAGGTGATCCCTGCTGCCCCCCCACAAACCCCATGCTGCATGGGGGGCTCTGCCATGAGCCCCCTGACCCCCCTCATTCCCCCAGCCCTCCCCAGGGGGCTGGCCCCAGCTCCAGCCCTTTAAGAAAAACCCTGAAAAAAACCCTGGACTTACCATTCCTGCTGGTGAGGGGCAATCCCTGCTGCCCCTCACTGCTCCCCCACCATGCTCTTCCACAGCCCCCAAAGCCCTGCAGCCACTACAGGAGCAGTGAGTCCTGGGGCTTTTCTCTTTTTTTTTTTCTTAAAGAGTTGGAGCTGGCCTGGGTGGGGCAGCTGTGCAGGGGCCTAGGACAGTAGTGGGGTTGGGGAGCTTGTGCAGAGCCCCCCATGCAGTGTGGGGAAGTGGGGATCACCCCTGGTGAGCACCGGGCTTTTCTTTAAAACGCTGAGAGCTGGGGTAGGTAGGGCAGCCATGCGGGGGCTGGAGGAGCAGATGGAGCTTGTGGGGGCTGGGGAAACAGACAGGGAATGGGGGCTGGCAGGGGTCCCCCCATGGTCTCCTCCCCTGCCTCTTCTTACCAGTTTGGAGTCAGCTGCAGCTCCCTGCTGCAGCCAGTGGGGACTGCCCAAATAATCAAAGCTCTCTGAATCTTTTTTGAAGATTTGTAGAGCTTTGAATTGATTTGGACCTTTTAATTGGTCCCCTGCTTCGATTTGGATTTGGAGATTCAGCTACCGAATCGGGCCAAACCTCCTCCAGATCAAATCACCACCTGAAGTTTCACGCACCCCTACTATCTAACTCTTAAACTATTATAATTTCCCCTGAAAGGCAGTTTCACAGCTGAACTTCCTTAACCTGGTCCCTTGGATTCATCATTCCAAAGTTAAAAACATACTTTCTCAGAGTCCAAATAACAAAAAATCTGGATAGTGATATTATTGGCTTGCTCAATATAATTTTTTTTGGCTCTGCATTGAGTAACACACTGAACTGCTGCTATTCATGGTATCAGCTTGCTCTTGTTCAGAAAACATTGTTTTTCCAGAGAAAGAGAATTAGTAAATTAAATGGTAACTCAAAAGACTAAAATATTAATTGACTCTGGAAACTTACATGCTTGTACACATCTGCACTGCTGGTTTCGAATGGGTTACAGCGACCTTTCCTACTTTCTGTAGCCATTTTTGCGTCACTGCCAGCATAACTAACTGTCCTTCTCAATTCAACATTTTCCACACCCCTCCATATCCTGTTCTGATTTACAATCCCTCCCAGCTGCTACCCATAGTCCACCAGCCTCCAAAGTATTGGACTTTATCTTTGAGTATAACACAAGTGATCAAATACTTGCTTTCTATATGATAATCCTTACCAGTTTCCATTTTTTTGTTTAGATTATTTGCACCCCGTCGTCATCATCAAAAACTGACAGCAAACCTCTTCTCCAGCCTGTCCCTTACCCGCCTCTCCCTGTACTGTCCCCTACTGTGTCTTCATTACCCAGCTGAATTTCCCAGCTGTCTGATGTCTTTCTCCTTCCTTTCTAATGGCAGATACCAGTCCAAGCAATCCTGGGCATTGTGCCAAAATGGAAGTTCAGCATGAAACAGTCACATCCATTACTTTTGAGCTTGGTAGAAGAGGTATAATACCTGCAAAGGGCCTGTAAATTAGAAGAGGGTAAGGAGGGGTGAAGAAGTTTGCACAGAAAAGTGTGTGGTGAAGATTCTTTTATCTTTTTTGTGTTTCTTTCCATTCCATTGGCATTGTATAAAAGTCCTACTAAGGGGAGCATTTTGTTCTTAACCTGCAGCATTGAAATGAAGCACGTATCCCAGTATGCAGTACTTGAGTGTGACCCTTAACTTTGACAAAACTCCATTGCAAATTTCAAATGTGCATATACATTAAAGCAATGAAGGGAGCCTTGGTTTTCTTTGAATAGGAAATTATTAAGCATTATACATATTTGCTTTCTATCAATTCATATTTCTCTTGACTTAAAGTTAAAAGTTAGAATATTTATACTTCATTTCATAAATTATTTATAGCTTGCCTTGCAGATAGTATTCACATATTTGCTTACAATTCTCTTTATTCATCAGCAAATTTATGGTAATATCACAAAATAATTGTATGGGTTATTTTTGTAGTTTGCTTTTTATAACTTTTAAGACATGTTATTTTAGTTGAGCTGCTTTGGGAATTTTTTCAGAGACCCTTTCAATTGTATTGATGTTCAAGTGTTCTCTTGCTACCATTATAAATCGTTATAGAGTAGGTTACATCATTAAACCTGGCGAGTGTATCCTCCACTCTTCATTTCAGATAGCTATAAGAATTAAGTGCATGAAATAAAGGCATATGCAAGTCATCTAAGGAATTTGAACTCTTTAGACAGAGGGGCTTTAACAGATATTGTGGGCATGTGTGCACACACTTGAAAAAAGAAAGCACAAGGGAAAACACACAGAAGTGGATAGAGCATAAAGTCAAACAGTTTGCATAAGCATGGCACGTGACTGTAAGGAAAGCCCAGGGAAAGGGTAGTTTGGCCAGTATTCTGGGTGAAAGACTACTTCAGGTAGTGAACAAAGACATTTCTTCTTGTTTTGGGTTCTTCCCATCTTCAGGGAAACAACTTTATACTGTCTCTAAATAGGACTGCATCAAAGAGATAGCTAACTCCATCATCACTTCAGGAAAAAATAGCAAGGCCGTGATTTTATTTTTTTACAATTTACTCATGCCAGCAAGGGTATAATAGTTTTTCTTCTTCCTTGTAGTCCGCGAAGTAACTTTTAAATAAGGAATGTTTTAATCATAAGTTTAAGAAAATCAGGAGCTTAAAGTTAGACTCCTGGCTCCAGGTTCACCTAAAGGTCAAATTTTCAAAGTCATCTGCTATCTACTCAGGGCTTTATTCTTTTATTTTGAAAATATTAGCCAGCATAAACATCTGGGTTAGTAGGCAAAGAATACAAATGATTTCAGTTTACTCCATTTGTGATTTTCTGTTCTATTTTATCATCAGTTAACACTGTGTTTGACTCAGTTAAATTATTCTTTTAAAAATTGTTTGATCATGAAAAATGACCACTAGAGGATATAACTTATTTCATTAATGGTGTGCCATGAGGTGGCATGACAGTCATCAGTTACAGGCAAGCAAAGACAATACCTAATAATTTCTGTAATACTCTTTAAGGTATCATGCAGGAGCATGGAATGGTTTCATGAATAATTATTGAAGTACAGATTTTAAACATCTAATTACAGAATGTTTCTCTTTCTAAAAATTCATAAACATTTTTTTAAATAACCCTCAGTATAGGCATTTAACTGAGGACTCAGTTCAAGTGCAGACTTCTGTCATGTGCAAGAGTCTGATAAATTTAGCCCTTTACTATTTCTGTTTCAGCTGACTTGAGTCATCTGGGCCAGGGACAGAACTTACACACAAACTGCCTGAAGTGATCAGAAACCAGTTTAAATTTGTAACAGAACTGAAGTTCAGTGCACGTAAACCTGTTTTCAAAGTGGCCAAAACTGATTTAAGATAAACCTGGATCAAACTTAACTAATTTAGCTCATACCGATTTATAGAACTTCTGTCCCAGACCCCTCCCGATTTCAAGTTACCTCACAGCCCCTCAGCATCCCAAGATGCTTTGCATCCCTGTGTTGCCTGCTTCAGCTGCCCAGCTGTCACAGAGCTGAGGCAGTAAAGCCTCTGCTCCCCAGCCAGCTTCTTACCTGTCAGCCCAGCAGGACCGGGCGGGGGGGAGTAGAGGAACACATCCCACCCAGGGCTCCCCTAGCCCCAGTCAGTAAAGCAAGGGGAGGAAAGGCCCTGGGCTGAGATTCCCCCCAACCCTGCACCCTCAGGTGGAGGTTGGGGAGGGGCAAGTCTGGGAGAATCTCAACCTGGCTCCCAACGGGGGGGCCAGGACGGAGTGAAAAGCTTTCCAGTGAGGACTTTCTCCCCCATGTTGGGCAGACCCTGGTTAGGGGTTTGGTCCTGGTTCATTTTGTTATTGGTTCAGTTTATGTAACTTAGAAACACCTGTGAAAATTGAATCAATTGTGCCTTGGGCTTTTTGAACCTCTGTACTTAGTCCTGGAGAAGAACTGAGAACCTACTTTTGGATATCAGGGACTTTGTCTGAACATGTTTAATGGTTCCTGTCCCAGGGGGACGCAAGCAGTGGGCCCGAAACCCCTTTCTGAGGCGGGACCTGAGGCAGGGCTGACTTGCCTTGGGAAGAAAGAGAAGAGCCCTGATAAGACAGGGCAAATTTAGGTTTTTCAGAAGAAGCAGAACTGGACGAGTCACGCCAGAACAGACTGCCCACGCGGTTCATCAGCCGCTTTTATTTCCGGCTGGGGATGTCGCGGACAGACGATATCAAAAAACACTGCCTGGATGATTTGAAAGCCAGTGGTGGGGAAATGGCTGGGAGAGCACCACCAGAGCCAGATTGCTCCCTGAGCCGCACACAGGCTGCATCAGCAGCCCAGGGGAAATCATGACCAGAACCTGACAGAGGGGTCCAGGATCAGCTGAAGGAGGCACCACACCGGACCAGCAGAGCAACTAGGCCAGGGAGGGCGGCACTGAGGGACCTTGGAGCCACAGATGCTGAACCTGTGAGAGTGGGGCAGTCTGAGGCCCTGTAGCCCAACCATTCCTTTTGTATTTTAATTTTGTTTTGAGTTATCCCGAGTCAGGGAGAGGGCTCACAAGCAACCTCCACAAATCAGGAGGAGCCAGGATAATGCAGTGTACAGCTATGCAGTGAGGGAAGACCCTATGCTTTGTCAGGGATGGTCTGACATCCTGTGGATGAGGCCGGGAGACAAGCAAGGGGAAGAGAGGACAGGAGGAGACATCAGAGGGCAAGCTGGTGATCCATCATCTGGCTGTCCTAAGGTCTGGTGCATGCTCCAAAAATGCCCACTAAAGTAGTACCTGGTCCTCAAGGACCTACGAAAAGGAGCCCCGCCACTGAAGGGAAAGATCATGTCATAGCAGGGGATTATTGGGGCCTTCTTTGGGGTGAACGTGTGCCAATGTCAAGGCCACAGGAACATACCCTGTGGCTGGCATTGGGTGCACGCTCCAAAGCGGCAAGAGAGTGCCTACATGAGGCCAGGCAGGTGCAGTTCCCATTTAAGTTATTCTCTATGGTAGTCAGATGGGCAGGGAGGAGGCAAGGAACTCCAGTTTAGAAAAGGAGCAATATGAAATGCCATCTTTGCCATTTACAATGATACATTCTATGTGATATTACTTAAAGTCCTGTAGTTCATAATGGATGTTAGACGAACCAGTTTTCCAAAGCCAGCTTTTAAATTCAGAAGAACCTGAAAGCATTTGTTTGTTATTGTGTAGTTTATATGTTTAAAAGTATTTCTTTTGGTAAGGAATTTGTATTCTGATCTGCATTCCATTTTTCCCAGGGATTAGATTTTTGGTTTGGGTTAAGTTCATTGTAGTGCTTGGAAAGGGCTCTGAAATTCAAATTCAGTAATGACCTCTCTTCTCAAGTTTATGCAGTTTTATATTCAGAGTTTGGATTTGTTCTGTATTTCCTCAGCAGAGCACACAAATTTAGGATATCTTGATTAAAGTTGGGCGTGTCTACACGTTGCCTTATGGCAATGTAGTGATGTGCTGTGTTATACAGCAAGCTACAGTGACGTAGTGATCATGTGGGTCTACACATGATCACCAGCTACGTCGCTGTAGTGGCGTGCTCCCCCAGTATAGTGCAACACTATGGTGACGTATCAGTGAAATCTAACCATGTGCTATACACATGGCATAGTAACCACCCATAACTCCATGCTTTAGTACTAAAGGAAGTACTAAAGCATGGTGACATGTAGATATTCCTGCTATGTCACCAGAGTTTTAGGCCAAAATGCTCAAATGGTGAGCGCACAAAAAATCCTTAAATAAAGTGAACTTTTGATGTGGCACTTAAAAAAATTAAACGGCCTGTGTCAGTACTATTATAAGTGATACATCATGGTTTTTGTATTGTAATGCTCCATATATATATATTCATCACTTTGTTCTTTTAATAATTTGTAATAATAGAACGTATGTATCAGTCAGTATGAAGTTACAGGTTAGTTCAAAATACTAAACATACCTCTGGCTGTTACTGTACTGTTCTTTGTAGTGTTTTCTATAAGGCATACATATTTTTTATTTATTCAAACAGATCTCTTGTGATGGCTTCAGATACATTGCCAGTGGCTGCAATAAAATCCAGCACTTGATAATCAATGATATGCCAACTCTTACAGACAGATGTATTCAAGTAAGAAATTGAAAACAAATTTATATTTAGAGGAAACTCTTGGCTTTGGATTTGGGTGTAGTTGTTGGATCTCTACTATCAGGACTCTGCTATACTTCTTGCCTCTATGTCACTGATTTCTGTCTGTTCAAGTGCTGATAAAAATATATATGATTTGAAATGAACTCTCTCTACCATTGTTCACAATTTAAAAGTTTAGCTTTTTTATAAAAAAAGAAAGTACTACTGTAGTTACTTTAATCCAACACAAGGATTTTTTCCCCATTTATGACTTGAGGCAGCGTGAGGGTAGGCAACTCTTGTGGCTCCGGGTCTGGCCATAGCCCGGTCCCAGGGATGAGGCCAGAACTGTAGCTGCTGTGTGCACCACTGCTGCCTCTTGCCAGGTCCCACAGATGCTACCAGGCTGGGCAGAAGTTGTGCTGTATGGCCCAGGCTGGAGTGAAGGTAGAACGTCCTGGAGTATAGCAAAGGTAAGCACAGGGAGGCAGAGGCTGTGGACGAGTGGGTGGAGGAGATGGGAGAAGGGGGTCATGGGGCCCAAAGCTGTGAAGAGAGGATGAAATGGGGGAGCCATGGCTGCAGGGGGGAAAAGTGGGGTGATGGAGGTGGTGTGGAGGTAGGCACGTGGGGTCAAGTATGAGGAGAGACAGGCAACATGGGGAAAGGTGTGGGGGGATAGGAGAAGGGGCCAACCTGCTTGATCCACCCACCATCTGACCCCCACGTCTTCTCCCACTACCTCGCCCATCACACGCTCCCCTGGCTGTCTTCCCTACTGCCTGTCCATGCCTGCCCGCCCCCTCCATGTGCCCCCTGCCACTACTTTCTCTGTTGCAGCAGTGGGGGGGGGGGATGAACGAGTAAATTTTCCATGTATAGAATCTATTCAGTGTGGGAGAGTCATCCTAAATGAAGAGTAATCTTGGATTAAGGTAAATACAGTCCATCTTTTAAGGAAGAAATATGATGTTAATTATAATATTATACAGATTATCGTATCAGTTAACTTTTTGTTTTGAGACATCCCCTAAATACAAATCTTTTGTTTATTTCTTTTTCTTTAAAGGCTTTGGTTGAAAAATGTCAACAGATTACATCTGTTGTCTTTCTTGACTCCCCTCATCTCTCTGACACAGCTTTTAAAGCCCTTGCTGAGTGTAAACTTGTCAAGGTCCAAATTGAAGGTCAGTAACAGTATAGTATTTCATAAAATTATTCACTTTGTGCTTTTAGAGTCTGACCTGGCTCATTTTAAATTAATCAGTTGATTTCAGAGTTTGGTTGGACTAGGCCTGTATTCATGGCTAACATGCAACTTGTACTGTTATGTATGTTGACAGGGAATAATCGGATTACTGATTTGAGCCTCAAACTGATAAGCAAATCCTGCCCGTACATCAAGCACATTTATATGGCTGATTGCCAGAAGATTACCGATGTTGGTCTTAAGATAATTTCATCTTTGAAGTATATTCTTGCATTGAATTTAGCTGACTGTATAAGGTAGTAATTTACATCCATTTTTAACTACTTATTTTATTAAAATTCTGTCTATTCCTAACAAGGAAACAGAACACTTACGAGCTTTTGAAGTTATATGTCTTTACAGTGATAATAAATATGGCTACTTATACATAGGCTGATTTGTGTTCTAATTAAAATGCTCCAGTGTGACCCCACCATCATGTGTATAAGCCCCCTGTCACGGCGACGTCCTCCAGGAGGGCTGTGATCTCCTGAAGGCCCTCCGTCTATGCCAGGCCGGCCCAAGGCACCCTCAATTCTCACCCGCCACAACTTGATCTTAATAGATATATAATGGGAGGCTGCCTTGTACTGCCTTGGGCACGGCATACCGGGACCTTCGTCCCTATGCTCTCCCGGACCCACCGGGATGTTCCCTTTGTATGATGGGTGCCCTCCAGACACCCCAGCCTTAGGGCCAAACATGGCTCCTACCAACCCCTGATACCATGTCCCAAGCCTCACTGATGTACCGGACGTTGGTGTGTCAAATGTACGCTTGCCCCCTCTCTAGGGCCCTCAGTATTGTGTCCTGCCCCTGCCTAGGGGCTCTCAATGCCCACTCTGGGCCTCCTCTATATACTCGCCCGCTCTGGGCCTTCTTTCTCCGGTCTCTTAGGCCCACCACACGGCTACCCTCTAATAAGGCCAGGTGTACTGTGCTGCTATCCCTCTGTGAGATCTGGGACGACCGCAGCACTTGCCCTTACCCAGGAGGCGCTCTGCTACTAAGCCCTGTCTCTCTCAGGGTCCACTGCAGCAACCAGTCTCTAGCTGGGGTCTGACGCTGCACTAGCCTCTTGCCAGTTCAACCTGCCCATCCTGGGCTCCCCAGTGCTGCCCCTTCTCAGGCCTCTCAAATAGGGCCCCTTGCAGGCTTCTCCAATAGTGCCCCCTTCCAGGGGCCTGCTGTGCCCAACTTGGGCTCCTTATCAAATGCCCCCCCTTCCCCCCCCCCGGGGCTGGCATCTACGCACCCCTGTGCTGCTGCGCCCTCACTGGCACCTATGAGCATACTGCACCCCACAGGCACTGGGATCCCCACACTACTGGGGTCCCTCTATGAGGCCACCTCCTACAGCCTCGACCAAACCACTGGTGTAAACCACAACCAAAACACAAGCCTCTGGCTATAACTTAAACATCAAGCACCTGACCATAACTACATAAGCCTCCTGGCTCCTACTTAACATTATTGCTCCAGCCTCTGGAGCGCTCGTGAGCTGCACTCACAAACTGTCCTGGAGCTCCTGCCCCTCTAGATACTGGCAGAGAACTGCCAGCCTGATGCTGGCTCTGGGCTTTATAGGAGCCAAGCCCTGCCCCTTAGGGTCAGCTGACTCTCATTAGTTGTCCTGGAAACTCTCAGCTGAGCTCATTATCTCTGTTGGGGCTTGGCCCCAGCAGCTTCTCCCTCCTCTGGGAGCAAGGCAGGCATGCCCAGTGCCCTGCTGCAATCTATACAAGTGGCGAGCACACACTGTGCTCCACCACACCCCCACACATTTAAAAATGGTTGTGGTGGCACTTTATCAAATAAGGTTTAGATAAAACATCCCATGGCCATTTTTAAATGCATGGAGGCTTAATACACATGATGGTGAAGCATTTTAATTAAAGTGGCTCTCCAGGAACTGCTCTAATAAAAACGTACTCTCCACCTCTAAGCACGTATATAGGCAGTCTATATTATTATTGATTTTTTTAAAAAAATGTAAATAGGTTAATTTTGCTTCTTTAGAATATTTCAAACAATACAGCAAGACTCCAGTTCAGTAAAGAATTTAACATGTATGTAACTTTAACCACATAAGTAGTTCACTCAGTGTTTAGAAATGCTATGCTGGATTGGAGCCTGGTGTTGAATGATATAAGCAACTCAGAATATCTGTGGGACTGAACCATTGCAGTTTGACTGTCTTTAACTTCTAGAGATAATATATTTGAACTAGGAAGTACTAGGACATAAAGAAAGCTATCTTGTTTTTTGAAACTATCCGCCCAAATGCAGCAAGTTGCATCACTGCAGAAAAACAGCTGTTATATAGAAATTGTTTTTGAATTTAAATTTTTAATGTTGTAGAAATGAAACAAAATTATGAAGGATTCTAAAGACATCAAATGTCCAGGTTTTGTGCATAAAGGTTAGGCTGGGAAACAAAGAAGGCAAAAAGCCCTATATTTAAAAAGTATAGGTACAATTTATTAAATAATGATACAGTTAGGATTGCCACCTACCTGGAGATTTCTAGGATCTTCATTCTAGGGGTACTACATATGCAAATCTTTATATTACTTCTGGGATTCTTGAGCCTACCTCAGAAAATGCTGACATTTCTTGTAAATATTATTTTGCTGTGTTGAGACGTGCCAGTGTGATATCATAACAGCATGATGGTGCTTCCATTGTGAAGGGGAAATAGCTGCTTTATGCCTGATTTAACATTTAGAGGGTTGGATTTTCCAGTCTGTCTGCCAAATGGCTGCTTGTGGGGAAAGGGGGTATGTGTTTGGACTTGTGTCTTCCATTTTGGATATTAAAGGATTTCAAAATCCTTAAAGAAGTTTCTCACGGCATGATAAAATGTATAAAATTCTGTAAGGTCATTTATTATTTTTACATACATTTGCAAGTGGTCCTAGCAATAGCAAAGTTAAGAATCATAACATTTTGTTTAAGTCATTTTGTCAATAAAGGAAGCTAATATAAAGAGATTAGAAAAACCTAATTGACAGTATACATTTATCTGATTTGGCTGGTAGTTCTTAAATACAAAAATCAAATTGTGCCTTAGATGTATGTAAGTAGCTCTCACTGAAATCAACCTAAGTTTTATACTAGACAGAATCTCCCCAGAAAAGTTCATTTTTTATTTTCTCTTAATGTTGTCATGCCTTGTAAACCTACTTTTGTCTGCTTCCTTGAAAATAACCGTAGTCCAAGATTGAACAATGCTTAGGGACATGCAGAGAATTTTTAAAGACAAAGGTTAAAGCAAATGTAGACTGGTCTGTCATGCCAGGGAGGGCATCGCTCAGTTCCAACCCACTGCATGGGGTGTGGGATTTTGGCACTGGGGAGGGGTGGCAATATTAACTACCACCACTCCCTTGCTACCAACCTTCCTGACCATTGAGGAGCCCCGTGGGCCAGATTCCAAGGCTCTGTGGACCACATTTGGCCTGTGGGCCAGAAGTCGAGCACTTCTGCTTTTAAAGAGCTTTTGCAGAATGTTTTAGTTCCCCAGAGGCTTACAAGAAGCAATATCTTTCTTTGCCAATCCAACACATTCTCATCTCATCTCTGTTTGTTTAATGTAGGTCACCACATGCTAATTGTCTATTGGATTATGAAAATGTGCAGAATTGACTGTTTGTTTTTATATTTTAGAATCAGTGATGCTGGTGTAAAACCATTTTTAGAAGGTTCCTCAGGCGCAAAGCTAAGAGAGTTGAACTTGACTAATTGTTTCCAAGTCACTGATGTCTCTGTTGTGAAAATAGCCCAAAGGTATCATAGTACAATACAGTGTTTGGCCGTTATAATCAGCTATTAGGATTTTGAAATGGTGTTTCTTGAAAATTAAATCTGGAAATCTATAGCACTTAATACATGGGTAACTGGCCTGTATTAAGCTACAGGTTATACAAGATAAGCAATCTCATGGTCCCTTCTAATCTTGTAGATCTATGAAAATTGTCACTCTCTTTGACTGGGATTTTAGAGGAGTGGATTAGGTAGCAAGTTAGGTGTTAAGATCCAGTTGAACATATTGAATGGGATCTGGATGCCTAATGTCATAGATTTCATAGACATTAGGGCTGGAAGAGACCTTGGAAGATCATCGAGTCAAGTCCCCTGCCCAAAGAGCAGGAAGTCAGCTGGGGTCAGAGGATCCCAGCAAGATAAGCATCCAGTTTGCTCTTGAAGGTGTTCAATGTAGGTGCTTGAACCACCTCCGGTGGCAGGCTGTTCCAGACCTTGGGGGCTTGTTTTCAATTTAGGTGCCATAACCTGAACTACCTGAATCTGCGATATTGTGAAAATGTGACTGATATTGGCATTGAAGCTTTAGGAAATACGTTGTCATTGATATCTATGGATATTTCTGGAACCAACATCTCAGATATGGTAAAAACCTAATGAAAGAATAATTTATATATTTATTATTAATATGTTTATTATCTATCATTAGAGAAAAAATCTTCCTTATTTTAAGAAATACTGCACAGGTATTAAGTAATGAAATATGCTATATTTAAAGTATTTTGTAGAACAGTCTATAATATGAATTCAATAAATTAAAAAAATATAGTTGTAAAATTACAGTAATAGTTATCTCGAATAGAAATTGGTCTTTGCAAAGGAGAGTGAGGAATTCAAACTCCTGATTTACAGGTAAGCTGTGTAGCTGCAATATGGCTCCTCCAAAATGCATTATTCCATGCCCTGCCTCTCTGCAGTGATTATACAGGATTTGTAGGCTACTGGATCAATGCATAATTAACATGTGGAAAATCACTGCCATAGGATGAAGGAAGCCAGTGAAACTACATCTCCCATGGTTCACCATAGTCCACCATAGTGATTGATGCACCGTGGTAGTTTGACCAGAGATACCCTGGATTAGTGATTGTGTGTTTTCATTGACTCATAGGGAGAGATGGGACCTCAAAGATCATCTGATCCAACTCCATACCATGTGTTGGCATTGGTATACATGATCTTCAATGTTTTTTCAGTCCTTGCTCATGTGTAATGTTGGCAATAACTTAAGTATTTGGCTCCAAAGTAGGAAAACCAAGCGTTTTTAATTCAGCAAAGTTATTTTAAAATATCATAAAGTCACTGTCTGTATTTGTCAGTGTACTTATTTTGATGGTACTTGTGATTCTTGGAACTGTAACCCACACTATTTTATAATTCAAGAATTTTCTTTTGATTGTTCCCTCTCTGCTGGCCCCAGCCACCCCTTAAATATTGTATAGTGCTGCATTTCTGTTTTCATGCAGCAGAACTCTATGCTGTCGGCAATCATCCAGACTGTTCTGCTTACACTACATTTTTCAAACAGAGTTTTCCTTTCTCTGATAGGGTAGAAAAATTAACTCTGAAACTGACCATTTATCATCGTGGTAATTTCTAAACTGACTTCCAGTACTGGCCATAAACCTGTCATTATTTTGCCATTTACTATATCTAGAGTATGTACCATTCACTTTTATGTAAATATATGTTAAAATCTTAAGTCAGAATATGAAGAAAAGGGTTGTAATGATTTGCTGTTTAATTTTTATGTACTTTGAGTCTATCCACTTTATAGTATTGCTTAAGTGTAGCTGCAATAAGATAGATGTTTACACTTTTCAGTTTAAATATTGTAAATACTATGCTAAAATTAGTTTTGGACACTGCTGTAGTGGACATCATGTTTCAAGTCCAGCAAATACAGCACCATTAAATTGTATTACAGAAGAGGAAGGAAGGAATTTTTTTTTGTGGGTATCTATTGCTTGTTCTGCCAGAGTGAGTTCAGTGGGTTTAAAACATAGAGCCATGCAACAAAATATTGATTTTGCTTTTGCTTTCATAATGAGGAAGGTCAGAATTTGCCATATAGGTTTCCCTTGCCAACCGTGGAGGTTGGGTGCCAGAAAGTTCCTGTGGTTGGCAAAACTGCAGTTGGTAAAACTAAAGGCTTATGGGAAAAATGAGGTTAGGGCAAGGATGGGCAAAATATGACCCATGAACTGGATCTGGCCCATAAGGTCATTCTGTCTGGTCTGCAGGGCCCCTAAAATGTTTTTGAAAATTGCAATTTATCTGTCCTTGGTTCCTGTCAAAAACAGGAACCAAGACAGGAACCAGGAGCAGTAGGACCCAGGGGAGCTCTGGTGGACTCCAGCAACAGCAGGGCCTGCCCTGCCCTGTCCCCCCACTGGGAGCTGCAGTAGGCGCTTCTGGGCTGAGACCACGTGGCTACCCCGGCATGGGATGCTGAAGTAGGGAGAAGGGCAAGGAAGGAGCTGATGTGGAGCACAGGGAAAACTGGACCCTCCCCTGCCCTGTGGTCAGCACTCCCTGCTGCAGCCACTTGAAGCCTACGTGAGGCT
>JAGPOW010001296.1:121106453-121131609 GCA_030014935.1 Caiman crocodilus
GTCCTGAGCAGCCCCATGCGGTCTGTGAGTGGCTGCAGCATGGAGTGCCGACTACGGAGCAGGGAAGGGGCCACTTTTCCCCCACGCTCAGCACCAGATTGTAACCTGCCGCTGCTGCCGGCCTGGGCCCTGCACCAGCTCTGCTGTCTGCTCATCTGTCAGGGTTGTGCCAGAGTGGCAGCAGCTGCACACCCCCCCCTTCACTTGCCACTCCAGGCAGTGTTTGCTGCAGCTGCTGCCCACCCAGAGCTTGAGAGGTGATGGTGGCAGCCTCACCACAGCCTACCGTGGTGCGAGCTCCGAGCAGGCAGCAGCAGCAAACACTGACTGATGTGGCAAATGGGGAAGCCACAGCTGCTGCCATCATGACACAGCCCCAGCGGGTGAGCCCAGAGCCAGTGCAGGACCCAGGCTGGCAGCAGGGGCAGGTTACAAGCTGGTGCTGAGTGCAGGGGAAAAGTGGCCCCTCCCCTGCCCCATGGCCAGTACCCCATGCTGCAGCTGCTCGCAGCCTGCATAGGGCTGCCTGTGCTTCCTCAGGACAGCCCCGCATGGACTGTGAGTGACTGCAGCAGTGAGCGCTGGCCATGGGGTGGGCGAGGGGCCTCTTTTCCCCAGGCTCTGCACCAGCTCCTTCCCTGCTGGGGAGCAGGGGGTCGGGGCTGTGTGCTGCCCTCCGCCTGTACTGCGGGGCTGGGGGGTGCTGGGAGTGAGCGGGCACAGGAGCACAGGGCCTGCACCGGTGTCCCGAGGCCAGGGCCAGCAGGGTGTAGAACAGAGCAGCATGAGCACAGGATCCCAGCTGGCAGGGGCTTTATGGAGCCAGACCAGCTCCCCCCTTACCATGCTGGTGCAGGTCAGCCCGGCTGCACAGACAGACCCCTGCCAGCCTGCACCCTGCTCTGGGTCCCACCGGTGCTGGCCCTGGGACATTGGTCCCAAGATGGTGACCAGGGGGTGGGGCACCTGTCAAGGGGCAGCACTACCCATCGGCCCTTGACAGCTTGCCAAAACTGGGTAAGTGGCCCTCTGCCCAAAATAATTGTCCGCCTCTGGGTTAGGGACTTGAATACTGTACAGTATAGTGTATAAATTAATTTTTACTTACCTTTAATACATGGGGTGGTCAACTCAGACAGGTTATAGAGGGTATGCATCGGTGGGTGGGGATGGAGCACACCCAGGATGAGGTGGCAGTGTCTCCTCTGGCACGTTTGCCTCTTACCCAGAGGAGGGAGGGAGAGAGGGGGAAGGGAAGGGGAGAAGAGGGATGCGCCGGCTGGCCCCACACAGCACACTGCAGCGCTTCTCTGCCCCCCCCCATCTGGATGGCAGGGAGGGGGTGTTTTGTGCCTGCCTTTGGCGGTGTATGATTGGCCAGTCAGCAGCCTGCAAATGGGGTCCTGGCTGGACCAAGTCATGGGACAATCTGAGCCTGGCATAGCGGGAGCCACTTGCCCACACCCCTGGACATGTTGCCAGGCTCAGATTGTCCCACGACGCAGCCTGGCCAGGGCTCCATTCACCGTGAATGGAGGTCTGCTCACTACTGTGCAGGGCTACAGGGCACAGTGACAAGCAGGCCTGCTGTTCCCTGCTGCCCTGCTTTTCTCTCTCATGACCCAGCATGGCAGGGAGCAGAGAAGTGCATGGGGATCTCCTTACCTACTGCTGCTTGCCCTGCATTGCCCTGGTGATGCGCCTCCTGCATGCAGGGCTGCACTGAGAGCAGCAGCGCAGGGCTGTGTCCCTCAAACCAGCAGCAGGCACAGGAGGCATGTTGCCAGAATGAGTGGCGGCAGACAAGGAGATGCCTACATGCCTTCTCTGCTCCCTGCCATGCCTGGTTGTGGGGGAGAGAAGCAGGGCAACAAGGAACAGCAGCAAGTGGACCTGCTGTTCCCTACCACCTCAGGTAGGGCAGCTTCCTGTCACCATGTGCATATCTGGCAGGGTTGGCCACCTCCAGCTGGGGGAACAGGGGCTGTGGATGGGGGAGGAGAGGCATGAGCCGGGTTGGGGGGTTGGCAGGCTGATGTGCACAGAAAACCATGGTTACTCAAAACTGTATATCATGGTAGCCAAAATGGTATACAGAATATCAACCATGGATACTCAAAACCGGGGTTGGTAAAACTGTGGTTGGTGAGGGAACTCTTAGGTAGTTGAGATATGACTAGACCTGGTCTAAAAGTGGGTGAACTCTCTTTAATATTGATAGGACTACTAGGCCATTATTTCATTATGAATGAAATTTGAATGTCAGATTCCTAAGTCCATATTTAAGTACCTTCATGGCTTTCAAAACTCTTGGAAACCTAACAGGTTCTGTTGCCTTTTGTATGGTCTTAGCAGTTTAATTTTTAGGCTCCTGTTTTTGAAGAACATTAGTATCATATTAAGAAATGACACTGCATTTATTGCCCTTATGAAGAAACTTACAGGCATCTTAGAAGTATACCTAACACAAGGCCCAGTTTACATAGAAACCCAGGTTGACAACTAATGTAATGAAAAATCCTACTCTATCTCTGCACAAGGTTAAAATTCTTACCTTGTGACATTGGAAGGGACTAAGAGGAAAATACAGATGAGTAAAACTAGGGGCACTTTATCATGTGCTTTTGGGGTACAGGGGCAGCGCTTTAATTAGACTGCCTCTGAGAGCCTCTTTAATTAAAGTGCTACCATGTCTTGTATCAGAGTCCCCACACTTAAAAATGGTGGTGAGGGCACTTGAACCTAAAGCTCCTTCAATGAGCTTTAGTTCAAGTGCTCCCACCACTATTTTTAAGTGCAGGGATGCTGATATAAGAGATGTAGGAGGCTGCTGGAGTGTGGTAATTACTATGCTCCAGCAGACTTGATTGGAATTCCAGTGCATTGGAGCAGCCCCTGCGCTTGTGTATAGGTGCCCTAGGTGCCTAAACAGGACTTGGGTAGAATTCAGGTGCCTAAATAGCAAAAAGCAAATGGCCACAAAGTCCATTAGACCTCTGAATTCATTCAGTGCCCACTTTTTGGACTTGTGGGCTAAGTACAAACAGTCAAAAAGCCCAAGGCTAAATTGATTCAATCTTTGCAGGTTTCTGTAAGCTGCATCAGTTGAACCAATAATTAAGTGAATTGATGCGCATTTTTGTATCGGAAAAGGCAGCCTGCAGTGACCCAGACCAAAATCTGGGGGGCACTAGAGCACACCTCTTAGTCTGCCTGCCTGCCACTGCTGAGAGCACCTGAATGCAGCAAGTGAGGCCCACCTCTGATTGGCTACCCAGCTCATGCCCTGCTCCCAGTCCCCTGCTGTATGCCCCCTGCAGAGAAGGGGGGGCGGGTACTCTCCAGCCTGAGGCCCATGTGAGGGAGATCCCTGCAACTCAGCAGGGGTTCCCTTCACCCTGGACAGGTCCCTTAAGTGCTGGTGCAGAGGGGGAATTACACCCTTCCACCCCTTAGCGTGGTCTGGCACCAGCTTAGCCTCACCCCCACAGGTGTAGGGGGAACAGAGGTGCAATAAACCAGTTTAACTTAAATCAGTTAAATTTGATGCTATGTTCATCCAGGCTAAAGGAGGCCTAGTATATTAAACCAAAATCAGATCTATCTGAAAACAGTTTAGGCTATTTTTAAACTGGCGCATGTGCACTAAACTTCTATTCTGTTACAGGTTTAAACTGGTTTCTGATTACTTAAACCTGTTTGTGTGACATGTGCCTTTATAGGACTTGTCTTTATCAGTGCAGTAGTGAGACCTAGTGAAAATGAGGATGAGCATGCTCCACGTGTGTCTGGCCTACCTGAGACATGTATGCTTGGGGGTTTGGGTAACCTCTGTGGAAGTGCAGCACTATGGGGAGTTCAACTCAGGTCCTCCGTTGTCTACCATGAGTGCCCTTGGCAGCAAGCTATCGAATAAAAAGAATGTCACCCTCCCCACACATGTTTTTGTAAAGCCCGATCTGTTTCATGTTCTTTGAGATTGTCTCACAAAGGAATATCTAATTTTGGATCCTGACAGAGGTAGGCACTGAACTACACAATACATTCAAGGCTGAGTTGCTTGGTAGCAGAATTTTAGGCATTGGTGGAACTTTAATATTGTATAAACGTAATGCTTATGGACTTTTTTTGCCTACAGAGTTAGGCAGCACTTCAATGGGATATTTTTTACTCTGAAGTATAAATTTAGTTACCAAATGTGTCCGTTAGCCTTCTTAAAACCCTTTGTGAATCTACCTCATAGTTTCTATTCATCTGAATAGAACCATAGACTTTAGGGAGGGGACTTAGATTTCAAATCTGGAAATCTATAGCACTTAATACATGGGTAACTGGCCTGTATTAAGCTACAGGTTATACAAGATATACAAGTGCAGAAATAAAGGTTTGAAGAATTGATTTTCAAATTGGTAAGGAAAAAGAACCAAGTCAGTAGCAGAGGAAAGCCTGAGTGTGTTCACCAGGAAGTTTAATACTATTTAAAGCTCTTTCTATTCATCTATATTAATTTTCATATTTTAAAAAATATGTTTTCTTTTATAATTTTTAATTTTACTATGATAGTAACAAAAGCATACTTGATGCACATATTTTTCTTACATATTTATGTCCATTTCCTTTCTCCAGTATTTCTAAACCATGTCTACTCTATTTAAAAAATGTGAATCCCTGCTTTGTTTTTTCTTCCCTCTGTGGGAGGTGAAATACAGTGGTATGTTTTCTACCTGCACATAATTGAAAGATAAGCTATATAGTATAATATTTTTGTTTTTAGGTTTCTTATTAAAAAGGATATAAGGTTGTTAGACCTGTCTAGAAACAAGCGTGTTTCAGACATATCTCAGCCATAGAATATTTAGGGCATAGTGTGCTGTAAATAGGATATGAACAAACACATAGCATATATACTGACTGTTTTTGTGAGGATTCTTTTCCCTTTCAATTTACATTTCAAAAAGTATTTCCATATTTATTGAAAATCAAAATGATTTTGATAAATAAACACATGTATTGAAAAGTTTCAAGCATGTTTTATAACAATTTTTTTTCTTTCTTCCCTTCATACTCAGAAATGGTTTGGGACAGCCACAAATCCAGAAAAAAAAATCAACCTAAATTTTGGAAATTTAGAAAGATATAAAATTGAACAACAGATTACAGGAATTTAGGAGGTAACTAGTCATTCAACCTTAACTAAAGCAGTTGCCATTTCTTCCTTTAAAATTTAGATAAACACAATCATATTGCGAACTATGTAGTTCTTGAAAACTTCATCCTCCTTCCTGAGGATCTTTTGCAGCTTTGCACCACCAATTTTTCAAAAACAGCTTTGGGCTGGGGCCTTGTTTTTTAACATGTTTGCAGAGTATTGACAGCTCTGGTACCTTAGTCTCACACCACAAAAAATGATCCAAAATAAGCCCACTCAAGCAACTGTAGAACATTGTTTGGTGCCTAAAAATATCCCAATCCATTTTGATCTGAAAAGTTCCCTAGGTGTTTATACCTAGGCTTCTTAGCATGCACAGAAGCCCCTCATCAGAGAAGTCAGAATACCTAACCCCATTGTTTTCTAGGTGACATGGTTTGCCTAAGTCCTTGGAGTGGAACTGTTCTGAGTGCATGTAGCTCAAATCAGCAGCACTGAGTTCAGCATGAAGCATGGTATCCATCGCTAGTGTCACTCAAAAATGTGGTTGGAGGAGGAGGACATGTTGTTGGCTGTGGTGCTAATGTTGCCTATTTTTTTCCATAATATTTTAGTGGTTAAACCACATGTATAGGAAGTGGAAGATTTATAACTAGGCCTCCTCTAGCCTGAGGGAATTCAGACCTGTATTTTCCACTGCCAAGGGCAGGGGCCTAGCCACCAGGCCATAGAATTGTCTGTGTAGGCAGGAAGGATTCATGTGGCCAGAAGAACAAGGCAGATGGAGCCTGATTCTGAAGCCTGATTCTGAAGCCTGATTCTGAAGGTTCTGATCCTTTGCCAGGATTGTTTCTGCTTGTTATCCAATTACGGACTAATGGGCAATCCATAAACAGTTCTGGGAGTAAAGACCAAGACCTAGAAATCTCCCCTCTCAGCAGGTTGCTATGATCAGTGACTTGCAAATCATAGTTTCTCTTGCATGGTCTCCTTCTGGCCTGTGTATTCCTTTCTTCCAGCTTCAAAAGGAGATGAGATGCCTATGCTTTTCTAGAGGTGGGAGATGTGAGTTTGAATCACCTCAGGCTGATTGGGGTCTAGAATCTAGGTCTCGCACTTCCTGCATTAATAAGCTCTTATACAAAGAATGGGTGGTGGCATCACCAGTGAGTCTAGTGAATACATTGCTGAGAAAGGTTGGAGTTCAAACATGCTGTTGTGTGTAGTGTTTCCTGCTGGCCTGCTTCCTGCTTCCCTTCCTGCTTCCCTTCAGATACATTAATGTAAATGAGCTAGTACATGTAGTTTAGTGATGTAATGCAAAAACAGGTAAAGTATATGCAAAATTGGACCAAAATTCAATTTAAAAAAAAAATCAAAGATAAAAACAACAGAAAATAAGACTGTGTTTCCCCCATGGCTGTTTCACTATTTTCTTCCATGCTGAGCTTTGGGCATGGAACACTTCTGAACTAATTGCTAAAAACCTCTCTGTTTACCTCCTTCACATCTTTACTCAAGAATTACCACTGGTTCAGCATTCAGGACTCATCCAGTTAGTAACAAATTGTTTGCATGCCATTCAAGGATGGCCTGTTTCAAAAACACACAGAAATCATCAGGAACTGTGCTGCAGTTTACCCACTTTCTCTTACTATGTGTTTGAACATAGTAGTTTTGATACAGATTAGGTCCTCAATGTTCTACTGCAAAAAAAATATTTAATCATTTTGTAACAGTAAGTTGCTAAATAGGTTGCAGTAAAAAATACAGAATGGATCCTGGTTGGACTTTCATAGGCATATATCCAGAGAAATTCCCCTAGGTTCAGGTGGTACTATTCCAGATTTACAAGGATTTGAAATCATCATCTGGCTCAATATTTTTAGTCTGCTAGAAAATTGATGAGAGAGAGGCTTGTAAGAGATGAGAGAGAATTTATTAACAAACCCCTGTAGATGTTACTAGCAACAGACGGTTAGTGAATTATATGCCTTGTGTTCTCAGAGGAAAGTGGGTGACAAATTATGCACCAACCGCATTTCTAGTGAGGAGGAAGAAAGAAAAGAAATTTAATGAACTCCAGATCCAGATGGTTCTGCCTCAGAATGCTGAAGGAAACAGAGGTAGTGCAACTTGAGTACAAAGTCCAAAATATTTTAAGAAATAGGGAGTGAAATTAGCAAGTTTTCAATGTGCTGAATACCCACACTTTGAGCTGACGTCACTGGGAACTGCAGGGCCTCAAAAGTTTGAAAATCTGGCCTTTATTTTTTTATTTTTTTTTTTTTACACAAGTTTTGTTTGATTAGAAATTGTGCTATTTGAACTAGATATCAAATATAAATGTATTTTTCAAAAAGTCCTCAAGTCTATCCACAAACAATTGATTATGGTATAGGTATTACTACATGAAATTCTATGGCATGTCTTAAGTGACAGGAAGGATATGTCTACACAGCAGTCAAACTTATCACGTCAGTTCACACAGACACATCCAAGTCAGTTTTAAACTAGCAACTCTGGGGCAGAGCTGTATTGCTACCCAGTGCGTCCAGAGGTGGTGGATAGTGAAATGACCTTTAGGGAAGGTTATCTGTGAAATAAACAGGAGTAACTGATGAATAAGCAGTCGTGGACCAAGCAGCAGCAGCACCACCAGTATGTGGGAAGGACAGCAGTTGGCAATGGTTTCCCTCCTGAAAAGCCAGGATATATATCCTTTGATGGTGTTGTGACATGGTGAATACAGATCACCTCTATAATAAGCCTGCCCAGCCTCCAGCCATGGATCTACAGGTCCTCAGGTGGAAGAAGATGTTAGACTCTCAACAGCTGTGAAGGCGGATGAAGGATGCAGCAGAATGAGACCCCCAGTTGTCTTGGTCTCTGCCATTGGATCAAGGTCCTATTCTGTCAAGAGCTGTGTGGAAGTTGTTGTGCAGCAGCTTCTCCACAATAAAAGAAGTCACACACAGGCATCTTCCATGCCAGCACATTCCTCAAACCCTCTGGCGATCAGATAATGGCAAAGGGAGCAGGATTGTGAGGTCTGGAAGCTCCTAGTCATGAACCAGCATGAAGGCAGCAGTTACAAGAAGGTCATCTAGCACTTGGATGAGGCAGGAGTGTGACTGTGTAGCCCTCTCCAGGATTTACTCTGCTCACCTAACATGGGGAGGGGGCTAGAAAAGGTGCCTGTCTAATACAGTATTCTTTATTTCTTCTTGACTGGATAACTGCGTCCAGTGGGATCACCTTTACTGTATTTTGAAAATACGAGTGAAGATGCACCATTATTTTTGGGATCTGGAACATCAAGATCCTCATGGACACCCTAATAGTGAACACCCAGAGCAGCATACTGCAATCATGGCCTGAGAACTCAGGCATCACAGCATCAATAAAGCTGCACTGAGCAAGACCTGGCAAGTGGCAGATGGGCAGTTCAAAGAACATGGAGGTGGAGAACATGAAACCATTAACCTTTGAGGTTAAAACAGGAGTTAAGCAAGGTTGTGTCATTGCTCCAACATCTTCTCAGTATTCTTTGTGGCAATGTTACATCTGACCACCAGCAAGCTTCCAGCCAGAGCATATGTAAACTCCTGAATAGATGGTAAGCTGTTTCGTTTCAGCCAACTCCAAGCCAAAACCAAGACCACCCCTACCACCTTCTTCTGGAAGGGTAAAAAGGAAGGAGAATGCTGACTTAATGGAGTTGGTTTTGCCATTAAGAATTAACTCATAAACCAACTCACTGAGTTCCCTATTGGAATTAATGAGTGCCTCATGACTGTCTATCTTAAACTGGAGGGGAGCTGACTGACAAAGAAATCCAACATTGCCTCTAACATGCAAGTGTGTTGTTTGGATACCTGAAGAAATGGGTGTTCGAAGATCACAACATCAGTTATGAAACCAAACTTATGGTTTATCAGGCAGTCTTGATCCCCACCTTGCTGTATGGAGCTGAGAGTTGGACTACATACAGGAGACATTTAAAGTTGTTGGAGAAATACCATCGACGCTGTCTGTGGAAGATCTGTCAAATGTAGTGGGAAGAGAGATGCAACCATCCTCCTGCAAGCAAACACTATGAGTATTGAGGGAATGATAAGATGAGATCAACTTTGTTGGGCCAGCCATGTCATTCAGATGTCTGGCTCCAGACTCCCAAAGCAAGCTCTATTCTCCCAGCTCAGTTGAGGCCTACGCTCAGGAGGAGGTCAGAGAGAGTGCTTTAAGGACATCCTGAAGGCCAACTTAAAAAAATGCAACATCAGTGTCAACTAATGTGAGACTATCACCCAGGACCACCCTAAATGGAGGAAGAATCTGTTGCAGGGATCTCAGTACTTTGAAACTTCACGAAGACAACAGGAGATGGAAAAGCAGGAGCAGTAGAAACAGCATTTTGTGAACCAAATCAAGAATCCAGCACCATCCACCCCACACGGAAACATGTGTCCAAGCAGCAGTAGAGTTTGTCAATCCCAGATAGACCTCATCAGTCATCTTTGGACATGAAGATAAGACAATCATGGAAGCCAGTTGTCCTCAACGGCAAGAGATTGCTGAAGAAGAAAAGAAAACCAGCAAGTTCAGGTACTGTTAACAGTGTTTATTCAGTTTCTCAGGTGGGTTTTGCAGCCTGACGTAAGTTTTGGTCTACCACAGCTACATTGTTCAAACTGACCTGTGAGAGCTAAAACTTGTTTATGTGTGGTGTAGTGCTGGCATACCCTAAATCAGAATAACCTAGCTCCAGTCCAGTGCAGACTGGGTGGCTTCAGTGTCATGTTAGTGGCAGGGGCACAGTCTTGGGAGGATAAAGAGGAGTTACAAAGCTGCTGGCAGCTGTCTGGGGTAAGGTGCACTTGCAATAATCCATTGGGTAGTACTCTAAGCGCGCAGGTAGGTGAAGGTGAGCTGGGCAGCCCACAGCAGATCAGAATAGGCTGGGTAATGAGCTAAGCAGAAACTCCTCGATCTGTTACAGGGCAGGCTGGCCCTGACCTCTGCAAAGAGAGGACCTGCAGGGGTATGAGGCTGTTGGAAATAGACTCACAGGCACCCGAGGTACCCTAGAGAGCTAGAAGGAGGGAGCAGGGGTTGTTGTGGGATAGGGACTCTGAGTGGGCTTTAAGCATTTCAGTGTAAAGTAGTTGGCTTGTGTTTCTTTTTCTGACCAGAAGTTTGAGTTTGCCTGCCGGAGAGGTCAGAAGCCACATGAGGACCGTGTCTGGGAGGCACTCTGTGGCATTAGGGATGAAGCCAGGATAGAGCCCTGCAAGAGGCTGGGACTTGATCTTTACATTTTGTGACTGTCCCACCCAATTAAGGATGGATGGTCACACTATGGCAAGGTATTAGTGGAACTTGTGCACAGAGTTCCCTAGGCCAATACAGTGTAGACCTACACCTCTTTTTGAATGGAGACGCAGGAAAATAGGAACTATTGCTTCTACTGTCTAGCAGTAGGTTGGAGGTGAAGGCAAATGCTACTTTTATTACATCTTTTATGTGAAACAATCAATGTAGTTTTGTTTTTTCAAAGCTCAAGATTGCTTTTTGCATGTGCTTAAACCCTTGATTTTTCAATTGAACACTTAAAACATGCCTTAATTCTAAGCACAGATCTTATTTGGGACCTACATATGTTTATCTGCTTGTCTGAACTAAACAAAAATGGTAAACCCTGAATCTCTCGAATGTTTCTTGTAAGAGATGCCAATATAAGTATATCCACTGGAGAAAATTCCATTTTAAATTTTCGAGAAGAAATTGGGATTTAAGATTTGATCTCTTTTTTTATTGTTATTTATATTCGGCTGCCTATATTTCCAGAACTGATATATACATGTCATCCTCTTTCTCCTAACATTATCATTATACTGTCTACATCTGGCGTCCAGAGCATATTTACATAGTTATTTCTGTCTCATGTTTCCCATTTGTTCAGCATGACTGTTGTGAAAGACAGTGGATACTTTGCCAACCAAACTGTTAGCACAGCATTCCTATAGAAGAAGATGACCAATTTGTTTTCAGGAGGCTTACTTTGTAGTTTGGTTAGGTTTTAGTGATGTGTAGATGCTGGTATTGGCAGCAGTGTAAATTAAAAAAAACAAACAAAAATCTAATTCTTTTGAGGGTTTGAAAGTTAGAGCCAGGCTGTGGCTGGTCCAGTTATCCACAACAAAAACAATAGAAAGCACAAGGAATCTTCCAGGCCTCTTGTGCTCGTAACCAAAGGAATTGCCAAAGTTGCAGTCTCATCACTACCTTTAACACAGGCTGTTTCCAGCTAGCATAATCCCCTGCTCCTGCTGGGATAGTGTGACTTGGCACCACTTCCAGCATGAGCTTGTGCCTAACAGCAGCTGTTTGGCTCTTAATTTTTGGCCTAATTAAAACAATAACTTAAATGCAGGTTTGTTTGTAAGTTGCTTTTTTAATTTGAATATGGATTTTTGAAGGAAATCTGTAGAACATTCTACTGGATGGAAATGCTGATTTGCTTGCTGGCAGAGAATATATTTCATATGGCTCTGCTTCTTCCACTTTCTTTTCTCTCTTATATGAATATGTTCATTGTTTACTTTTGTTAAACAAATTATTTCTACAAAGACCTCACAGCAGTTTTTATATAATTTGGCTGGAGTGAAGAAATATGTACAAAAAGTACTTATTTTTTACTTTCCAAATGTGGGTGGTGGAGATAAGAAATATAGATCACATGAAGAAAGCTCCATAATGAACACTTGGAAATTTTAATGTAAAAAGTTGATGTACAATGAAAATTAGTTTGAACCATGTTGAAGACAAGAATACCAGCAATGTAATATTTACTTTATGCATGTCTGAGGATGGTAAAGCAATTGCTTTCTTGAGGAGAGGAGAGACCAAAAGAGAGAGACTTGGGCTATGTTCTTCATTCTATTATAAATTTTCTTTGTGACTTTGAGTAACTAATTTAGCTAAATCCTCTATGTAACATTTTCTTTTGTAAAATTAAGGTAATATCTCATAGGGTCTTATTTAAGTAAAGTATTTAATGACTTCACAAGGAGTTGCAGTCCTCAGATAGGAGATACCATTTGCAGTAAGGCCAGGATTCAGATTAGTTCAGCAGATGCATAAAGGGTATGTGGGTACATTAGTTGCCTAAGTAGCAAAGAGTTATATGTGCCAACAGCTCCAAAACTTGTTAGATGCCTAAACATATTATGCACCTCCATGTTGGAGGTGCACATGTCCGTAAGCAGTTAGACTCAGCCTTGTGTACCCACTCAGAATTGACCTGTAGTATAGGCACTTTCAAATCTCGCTCCTGCCCGTTTCCTGATTATTCAAAGTTTGAGCATGGAGGCACCCAAACTCTACCCAAGTGTCTAGACAAGCCCCGCCATTTGGCAAGAAAGCATACCTAATGCTTCTCAGCAGCCTCTGCAGTTCACCCAAGCTGCCAGTAGATAGCAAGGGATGCAAACAACCACCATTAAAGGCACATGGAGCATCTGCCTAGTGTAAGGCAAATGTCAAGTGTACTATGTGTAAGACAGAGAAAGAGGCGACTGCGGGTAGAGGGGTATCTTAGGAAGATTAGAAACTGTAGGATGGATAGATTAGCTGCATAGCAATTGGGAGTAGATCAGTGGACCAGGATTTAAGAGAGGACTTTATAGAGCTGGAGGGTCAGGCTTAGGACACAGAGGTTAGAGTGGGGAAGGAACTAGATAGCCCTTGAAGAGGCTTTTTGGAGTGTGTGTGGGTGGGATGGCACAGGACTAGGGATTGGGGGGAAATAGTGGGTAAATAGGGAAAAGGGAGATCAGAGAACAAGGTCCATGCCCAGTTTGCAACAAAGCCTTTGTGCTTCAACAACTTCTGACCAAGAACAAATCTCAGTGATTAAGGAGCATGCATGGTGATCACATCCTTATGGAAATTTATCTTGTGGAGCAGCATTTCTCAATCTGTGGGTCATGACCCAAAACTGGGTTGCAAGAATATATGAAACGGTTGTGAACAAACTTTAAAAATGGATTCTCCTTCAAAGGAGGAAAAACATGGTTTTTCCCTTGCAGGCTGGCAGTTCTAGCCTGCTAGGGGCTGCTTGGGGCCTCCCCACTTTCCCCACACACTGAAAGGCTGGGGGACAGCAAGTTAGGAGTGAGAGGCACCAGCAGGGCCCGGGGGCCATTTTCTACTTAAACTATTTACTGGGTTGGGACTGGCCATCGGTGCTTATGAATGAGTCCTGGTACAAAAAAGTTTGGGAGCCACTGCCGTGGAAAATTATATGAGACTCCTTAGCTGGGATAATCTAGTTGGAGATGGTCTTGCTTTGAGCAGGGGGTTGGACTAAATGACCTCCTGAGGTCCCTTCCAACCCTAATTTTCTGTGAATTCCATCATGTAGTACTGTTCCTGGAGGTTCGTTGGCTTAGTGGATATAAAGAAGCCCAGAAGTTAAGGTAATTAGCCAACGGTGAACATTATAGTGTGTGCAATGCACACAGAAATTACAGATGTTGTCACAACACAGGGTTGTGCCATTGTGCCTATTCATAGGTGATGCTTAAGGAGGGCACGGCAGGTGGGGAGGGGGGGAGCACATGCCTCCCCTGAGACTGGCCACCACTGAAGCTGCTGCCGGCTTCTGCAGACAGTCGCCGCTTGCCACCCGTCCCCCCCAACTCTTGCCGCTGCCATGACCATTGTCCCCACTCGCTCCCCCCCGCCACTGGCAACACCAGCGTTTGCAGGCAGTCCCCACTGCTGCCTACAAGTGGTGCCCCTTCAGTCTTGGGAGGCACCAGTCGTTCATGTGCCTACTTCTGCTCCCAGTCTGGTCTTTGCAGCCAGTTCTGCTATGTCAAGTTTTCTAATGGCAGGATACTTGGTAATCTTCCTCTGACCTACACCTCTCTCCAAGCAGCATATGCCCACCCCAAAATGGCACAGTTGCCATATGCAAACCACATAAGTCTCTGCAAGTAAGTTCTGACCCCAGAGCCCTCTGTTTCTGAATGAGTATCTTGCAGGAGTGGCCTGTGGTCTGTGTAACTAGCAGACACAGTGATGGGTAGAGCTTCTCCCCCCAACCCCGGCTGCTCAGTGTCCTTTGCCTATTATCTTTGTGTCTGTGGTGACCACAGCATTCAGCTATGTCACATTGCTTCATTCTTTTGCTGGAGAGGCAATATGCTGAAGGCAAGGTGAGGGAAGGAGGATTTGTCTGGAGGAAGGGACAGAAGTGGGAGGTGATATGAATTCCAGGCCTTAGCTGCTGGTTGGAGCCTGAGGGTGTATGTAGACAAAAAAGGGGTCCTAAATTGAAGTGGTGAGTTTTTAAAAACACTGCTTCAATTTAGGGCCAACTAAACCCCAATGTTGTGCACACACCCATGCTTTTACCTGCCTCTCTGGTGGTGGGGAGGGGAGGGCAAGCTGCCAGCAAGTGGAGTGGTCCCTGGGTTGGGGAGGTGAGGAGGGTTGGTGCTTCCCTCTGTGGCAGCGGTGGCCCTTCTCAGGCAGCACCCACCCATAGGCACCCAGCTCAGGCAGTTGTGCGGGGGGTACTGCAGCTGTGGAGGGAAGCACTGGGCTCCTGCACAGCTCAGGCAGGGAGGCAGACTCCAGGGGAAAAAAAAGTGAAAGAGCAGGCTCACCACCTTTTTTTTTCTTCGGCAGAGCCTGCCTTCCCAGACTGCTGCCAGGTTACCTGCACAGGCTTCCTGCAGAGCCCCTGAGCTGCATGGAGCCTGGAGCTTTGCTCCTCTGAGGAGTTTTAGTTTGCTGCGCCCTAAGTCATTTAAGGCACATTATGCCGCCGAATTTGCTACAGCGGCTGGAATTACTGTGCAATATGCTGCCGATGCGTGCAAACACAAACACCATTAAAGTGGAACAGAAGCATTTAACCCGCTTTAAAGTGTCATGCACACGTGCCCCTCGTTTCATCTACACATGGCCTGAGCAGAATTTCAGTAGATAGAGCAAACATGAGTTTACAGAGGACCCCTGAATGGAACTTCTTCAGACAGAGGGCACTGCTTCATGTAACTCCAGTATGTTTGGGGGTCTCTTGTGTGTTTGAGATTCAAGGATGCCATTCTTGGCACTCCTCTCATTTCCTGCTTGCCTGTTATGAGCTACCTGCTCAGTGAGTTCTGTGGATCTGCCTTGGGAGATGCAGTCTCTCCCCTATGTCTATAAAGAGTGACCTGGCATGTAAATTTGAATCGCAGACCTGACTTGTGTTAGTATCTCCATTGACCCTATGGCGATCCTAAATTCCTAACAAGTTCAATTTGAATTGACCTCCTTGGCCAGGTGCACAAGGGTTAGGTGGGATGCTGCGAAGGTGGAAGCATATGCTGAATCACTTTTAATTCTAGTCTAAGTGTATTCATCCAGTCTAAGTGTGTTATCATCATCACTGTCATAGCTTTAAAGACTACAGTATTATAGAAATGTGTGTATGAATTTAAGCTGAAATTTATATGGAATATTTTTAGGGCTTGGGAGCCCTTGGCAACAGTGGAAGAATGAAGGAACTTTCTGTATCAGAATGTAAGAAGATCACTGATATCGGGATTCAGGTAAATCAAGACTTTTATAGGGATGTCCTCTTGGAAGTACCTCTGTTTGTTCAAATTAACTGTGTCAAAAGTTGAGCTACTTATTTTCCTTTTAACCCATCTTATTTCCTTCCATCACTCAATCTGAGTGTCAGTATTATCATTTTTTTCTAGGCCATTAATAAGTCTTAAGATTCCTTTGTGTTATCTTTAATATCCTCCACTTCCAAAATGTCAACTACTTTAGTCTCTTTTCCAGCCTTCCTTCTCATATTTTTTTTCCAGTCAATCTAAAATTTGGCAGCAAAATACCTTTCTTTCCCAGTGCATTATCCATGATTCTGCTTCACTTTCAAAGACTTGCATAGCTCTGCTTTGACTTATATCTTGCAGTTACTCTATGTCCATCCTTCTGATTTGGTCACTTCTCTCACCTTATCCTTTTCTGTTTCCTTCATTTTATCCATTCCTTGTCCATGTGTTCACAACCCTAACTTTGCCTTATTATAAATCTAAAATAAAACCAGCAGTTAAGTGGTTAATAGCATTGTTAACTCATCAGAGACAAATAGGCTTGATACAAATGAAATCACTTTACATTTCTCTTATTGTTTGAGGTTGTCTGTAGTCTCAGGCCGATAGTGCTGTATAGGCAACATTTAGTTCACTGTCTGAATATCATTTAGAAGGTTTGAAATCATATAAAGCTTAGGAATACATTTTTTAATGAAAGCTTATTTTCTAAGGAAGCACAAGACAGCAGACACAAAGGAAAAGTCCTGGCTTACTCAGCTACACTGCAACAGTCCACCCTGATCCTTTCTTACTACTCACAAAGCTTTTTCACTATATCTGATTTGGTCCTTAGGCTCTTGGGGGATGCTTGCTTTCTGCTGACTTGCACAGTGCCATGCAAAGGAATATGACAACTGCCGGTCCCTGATTCCACTCACCCAAACATTCCTTGGCTGCTTTCACAATTTGTCCCCACTTATTTCTGTCCAGGGCATATTTCTCTCATTACTTATAATTTATGTGAAGAGTGCTTTGCTTCTGTCTCAAGTATTACATCTCAGTCTCCTCCTTGGTCAGCTGTGGAGTTAAGGAATGGCCTACAAAGAGACACTTAGCTGGTCTATCTTTTCTGATTTTACCCTAAGGAAATTGTTATACATATATGCATATATTATACTTGGTTATTCATGACCTCCTGCAGGTCATTATTATAACTTCATTGCACATCATTCTGCCTTACTGGCCCAAACTTTGATTCAGTACTTTTCTCAATGGTAATCTTTTTTAATAAGGGATATAAACTGTCATAAATATTTCATAATGGAACAACAAATAAGTGTATATCATTTTGAATGGGAACAGATTTCTTAGCTGTTGTAGAAAGAAAAATGTCATGAGCTCTGCAGTAGTTTGAATAAACATTTTTTTTAATGTTAAAACTTCAAATACAAACTTTATTCAAAGGTTATGATGAAGCTAATTAATATCTGGCAACTGGCTGTAGTGCATATGGTTTTAACTATGCATTTAGCTGATTAATTTATTTTCCAATATGTAATAAACATCTTCCTACTCAGTCAGCTGGCCAGCTTAAGCAAGTTTCATCATACGAAATATTATTTTAGTAATATTTTTATTTTGAAATAACAGTTTTGTTATGTCATTTTGATGTTTAAGTATTAGATTATGTACAACATTCAGATGAAATTATGATCAAGAGAGATTTTCTCTTGTGGTATGAAAGATTAGGCTAACAATGTTTTTATATGTAATAGAAGTTTAGGGATACCCTTGCATCTTTGTGTAGCAGTTGTTTGTGGCTAGCAAGCACTCTACAAGCAGTTGTAGTTTCATAATATAAGTAGAATGGAAAAGTAATTAAATGATAGAGAGACAAACTTTGTTTTGAAACTGCCAAGAGTTTGAAGTTATTAACTATTTACATTTATTGAAAGCCAGGATCTATGAAAGTGGTAATTAAAATAGATCTTTTTTTTTTTACTTCACAACATCTAGATGAAAACAATGAGACTAGTATATCATATCAGTTTCATTTCACAGGTACAACACATCTTGATTAATTGTTTAAAGCTGTTCATTAATTTGAGTCATACAGCATCTATTTACAGTTTCTAACAGGGATGATATTTCCCATCTAAATATTTGTCATTTATACAGTGCTCTAAGGGCACTTTTACATGTGCTCCAGGGAGGGGTGGGGGTGCGAGCCATGCTAATTAAAGCACTGCTGCATCTCCTGCATCAATATCCCCATGTTTAAAAATGGCAGCAGGGGCACTTGAACTAAAACTCATCAAACGAGCTTTAGTTCAAGCACCCCCACCACCATTTTTAAGCACAGAGATGCTGATACGAGATATAGGAGGCTGCTGGAACGTGGCAGTGCCATGCTCCATCAGGAGCAATTAATTGAGTCTGCTGCGACATGCAGGAATTCCAGCACATCAGAGCAGCCTTTGCACTCGTGTATAGGTGCCCTAAAGGGCCATCTGCACTGTTCCCATAAGGCAATAGTTAGTGCTCTATTCAGATGTGCTGTAGACACTGCCGGTTCAACTTCCCAGAAATGAAGTAGGAAAGTCCATTTAAGTGCAGTTTGGAGAGTAACCCAATACTTTCTTCTAAGAGACCTGGCCAGCACCACACTTAAGTTCCAGCTCAGGAGATGGTATGCACAGAGTGGGTACAACAAGTCTCCATACAACACTACCAAGCCATGTACTGGTGTGATGACATGGACATGCCCTAAGACACTCATTTCATAAAGTATTTAAGTGCACGCATACATTCCACTGACTTCGAGCACAGGCTAACTGCTTTACTGAATAACAGCTGAATTGCCATGTTTAAGGTCAAGCACATGCTGCACTAAGTCTTAAACCAGTAGCACTCAATCTTTTGGTGTTCCAGGCCAGATGAGAAGCTTGGAGCTGGTTCTCAGGCTGGATTGGACCCTGTGCCACCTAAATTGGGCCCTATACTGCCTCTCCTGGATCCCACACTAACAGATTGGGCCCTGCACCACTTCACTCAGCCCTGCATGGCTGATGTAGTGCATAAGGCCACATTAGCCAACCTGCAGGGCTCCCCATGGGTCCAGAAAATTGGCAGCAGGGGAGCAACAATTAATGTTTTTGGACCAATGGGGAACCTTCCAGGCTGGATATAGTGGTTACACAGGCCAGGGGATGAACACCCCTGGTCTAAAGTTAAAAAAGAGAAATAGAAGAAGATAATAAAGGGCAAAACATCAGTATTATAGAGTTGCTTGAATGTGCACTAAATACTTCAGATTTAATTAATTGCATTTAACCATATGTTTGTTTATTGATATGGCTATGAAAAAACTATATGTTATTCATTGAATAAAAGCATTTCAGAAGGAATACAAGTGTCATAGCATGTCAGAAAAGGTCAGATAGGTGGCGCCAGTCATGAAACAATACACCCAATAGAACTGGTTGAAAAATACTATGTAATTTCAGTGAATATTTCCATATACATTTTTTCATTAAGATTTTTATTTTCCAGTAAAAAAAAATGAAATGAAAATATATGGTTCAATTTTAAGGTTTTAGTTTGCTTAGAAAAGTTGCATCAAAATACTTTTGTTGCTTTGCATATCATAGTAACATAACAAATCAACATTAATCAGGAATTTCACAGTAAGAAATGAGTTAGGATTTACAGCCTATTTCAACTAAAACAGTGGCCTGCTGTCTTTTGCAGCTGATAAACACTCAAAGCCATTCATGACAGACATGGTGAAATATCCTGTTCACAAGTAGTGGTGGGTCCTAAGGCTGCAGGTGTTGGCAATGCCATCATGTAATCCCAGTCTTGGCACTATCATCTTTTTTCCAGCATAAAGCTCCAAATCCATCACTCAAAAGCCATATATTATAGGAATGAGTCAGTTTCTACTGGACCACAAGGGCTGCATCTGGATTGAGTTTTATTACCCAGCGTACGTAAGACTGTCTACAGACAAGCCAGTGACATTAGAACTGATGCAGTTCTGACTGGACTTTTTTTTGTATGTTTTGTGGAAAGTACCAAGTAACTTTTAAAAAATGTCAGACTACAGGTATCTAATTCATAGAAGGTCAATGTACAAGCATCTGGTTTTTTGCAGAGAGATCATGTGATGTTGTTTGTCTTCATTGGAGATTATGCAGTACCTTTTTGTGCCATGGCTCGTGGCTAGCTCTAGACCAGTGGTTCTCAACCTTTCCTCTGTAAATTTTCTGAATTTAGTGACACATCTTTAAAAAAAGTAATGCATTTCTTACTGTGCTCCTGGGAAGACAGCAGTGGGCAAGGGATCCTGACAGCATGGCAAGGAGTGGTGCATAGTGCTCTGCACTGACAAGGCTGCTTGGTGAAGCAGACTGGGAAACTTGGGGATGTGTCCTTAGACCCCTGAAGGAGGCAGCTGTCCCTGCAGAAGGTGGATGGGGGTGATAGTGGCCGCTGGAGGTACCAAGGTTGGTGCCAGGTGAGGGCAGTGGGGCAGGACCATACTGTGTCCTGATCTTTCTGTCATCTGACCTCTCCCGGCTCTTGTCCTGTACCTGAGGGGTGAGTACAGCTCCCATAGAAGTGGCTGCTCCTTCAGGGACTTGCACGCTAACAGCTAGACCAAGTGCCACCGCCATGGCTCCTTGTACAAGCTCTGGGAGTATGAGAGGAGTAGAGAAAGGATCCAGCCAGGGTACTGCTTGTGGGATGCTGGGGCAGGGCTGGGTGCTGCAACACTCTGTTGAGAATCACTGCTCTAGACGTAGGATTATGAAACAGTTGTATTCAGTTATCCTATATTACCTCTCAAACAACTGGCCCACTGATCCTCTGGCTAAACTAAATATATAATTACACATAGCAAAAAGCCTTCTGTTAAAGGAACATTAACTTTGCCAAGTCAAGCACTGAAAGATTAGGGACTGCCAGAATTCAGGATGCCCATGAAAATTTAATTGAGTGCCCTGTGTATATGAATTATGATGAAGTCTTTAATTATTTGGCCACATATTATTTTTTCCATTAGATCCTTACCTCATTCATTGCACAGGATGGAGGATGCTAGTAGTTTTTTCCCTTTTTTTGTTTGATATGTAGTTCTGGGCCTTATTTTCTATTCATAAAGTTTCTCCCAAAGACAACATTATTAACCAACTCACTGGCCGTTCTCTGGCACTACTCACTAGGTGGTATTTGAGCATTCCACAAACTTTTATTTTATTCCCACAACGCCCCCCCAGTGAAGTGAGGTGTATAATTCCTATTCTCCAGATGAGGAACAGAGATACAAAAAGATTAAGATTATAGGGAGTCCCGCTGACTTCAGTTGCAACCAGGAGTGCTCAGCTACAAATCTCAGTGTCGAGGCAGCAGAGATGTAGCTAGCCATTTTGGCACCCTGACAGAACCAGAGGGGTGCTACTGGGCTGAGCATTGGGTGGCTGGGAGGGTAGGAGGCACAGGCTGCCTGCAGTCTTGCAGTGGTACAGGTTCAAGTTTCTGTGGCAGTAAGACAGGCTCTCTCTCTGTTCTGGTGCTTGGGTCTGGTGCCTTTCTTGCCTACTTCTAATTACACTACTACAAGCCAGGCAGCCAGAAAGCTGAGCCCCTGTGAAAAGTGGCAGTGTCTTGACTGGAACTCAGGGGATAGGCAGGTACAGAAGGCAGCACTGCAAGCACAGTGTTCATCGTTTCATAGTTTATAGGGGCTGGAAGGGACCTTACAGATCATTGGGTCCAGCTGCCTTGCACTTGGGCAGGAAAGACCACTGGGGTCAGATGACCCAGTAAGATGGGTATCAAGACATTCAACTGCCTTAAGCATAAGTCTGTTCTTTTTTTCCTGGAATCCTTCTCCATGTGCAATGCACCCACTCTAACTTCTAGCACAGATAAAACAGGGGCTTAATAGACAACAGCCTCCATTGCTATATAATCCTGACCTCCCCCATCCTTCCGTACCCAGCACAGGTCCATCTTGCACACTGAATAGGTTGTTGCCCTCCAATCACTTCCTCTTCCCCACCCCACAAAGCAGTGTCTAATTCCACTCTCTGTGTCCAGGCAGTCCTAATTTTCCTTCATTCCTCTAGCTCCTTATCCAACCCAAGTGTTCTTCTCCACTCACCATCCAAATACTTCTCAGTCCCTACACTGATCATGTAGTTTATTGTAGGCCAACCTGTTTTGGCAGGTGTGCCACAAATAAGCCCCACATCCTCTCTGTGCCATTCCCATCCCCTTCCTCTTTTTGCTTCCTATTCTGCCTGATCGCCTGTTCTATGTGCCACTGTGCTGCTGCCCCCTCCAAGATCTCCCAAGTGCTGCACACAGAGGCTGCCTATGCTACTTGCGGCATAAGTTGGCCACCCCAATGTAGATGTTTAGCAATTGCATGCTGGCATAATTGCATTACCCGTTTTTTGACTTTGGTTGGGTGGCAGCCCATTAAAACAAACTATAACTTACAATACAGTGTCACAGGATAGACATTCTGCATCTGTTTTACATGTTATATTCCAGTTTTTAAGGCTTCCAGGAATTACTTTCATTACTGAAAATCATTCTTGGCAGGGAGGAGTTCAGCACTATTGGTAGATTATGAAAATGTTTTGCAATGCGTTTTCTCAGGAGTTATGCTGCAACTTGTAAAGAGTTGTATTTGAGCTATTGCTGGTATTCCCCAGTAACCTACATAGAGACTTTTTAAAGTTAGAAGTAGGTTCAGTATCTGGCCTTTTGGGATATTTAAAATCTGTATATTGAAAGACTATAGCAGCAGATCCAATATAAATGATATAAGGTATCGCACATGCATAACAATCTTGGGTGCAGCCCTGTGCTACATATCCTAGCTAGGAATGCCGTGATTAAATCATGACATATGAAGAACTAAGTCTGAAGATAATTGGGTTTCTCTTACATGAGGAGAAAGAAATTTAGCCACTAGGGGTTTGAAAGTTTTCTGCACTACAGTTAACACCCTGAAAAGCTGGAATTAAAGTTGGAGAATTAGAGTGGCCAGTACTCCCATATCTTCAACTCCTATCTCTTGTTAAATTAAAGTATCCATGACCTGACTTGTTGAAAAAATGACTTACCATAACTATGATGACATAAACAAGCAAATTGCAGCTCTGGTCAGCAGTTTGCATGTATATACAGTGGTTTTCAGAAAGATCCTATTTCCCAGCAAATACCACCACTAGCATTGCTATTCTAAATTAAAGGAATACTGTTGCATTTCAGAGACAATAGTCTAATAATTACTGGTAGCAATTATTTTTTGGGGGATAACAGCTTATATGTATGTGTGATACCCTGTCGGGGTGGTTGGTGCCTTCTGAGTCTGGGGGAGCGGCACAATTTGTTGGCAGGCACAGGAGAGGTGCAAAAGGAGTAATGTCTACTCCTACACTTGTGTCCCATGGCTTAGTGTGCCCTTCCCCCCAACACACACTGCCAGCCTGCGGAGCAAAAAAACTGCCCAGTCCTGAATCAGGGGCTAATCTCAGGTGGAAGAGGGATGTGCCCCCTGCCATATCCCCCCTAGCAGTCACCTTTGCCACATGTTAAATATTATCTATGTGATTAATGGCATTTGTTGTGCACCTTTTCCCACTCATCTTCTCAGTCAGAAACCTTTGAGCAGCTTCAAGGAGCTAGCATTTTTACTTCGATCTGCCGCATAGATGTTTCCTTTTCCCTCCCCCCCGCCCCCACAGAGGTGGACTTTCCAATCCAACAAAAACTAAATTACACTGGCCTCCAGCCATGTTAGTGGTTCTGGAGGGCTGGACTAGTGACAAGTTTAAGATTGGATATTTAACCAGCTTTCTGGGTTAGAAATCATTGAAAAGGGGAGATTCTCAGTGGGATCAACACCTTGCTTTAGCCAGGAAAGGTCCTGAGATAGTGAATTGGACATTAGAGTTATGATATCTTTATATATAGAATATTATTTTATATTCTTTACATATGAATCAATAGCAATTTGATCCTGGCCAAGAGATACTGTTTCCACAATGAGTTCTTCTGAAAAACAGGAGAAGGATTGGAGGCAGAAGAAGATACTGAAAATGTCCATTTGGCCGCTTGTGTGGACAGTTGTGATGGGACATCTGGCTGTCTTTTGAGAGAAAGGGAGATCCTGAGAGAGATTCCAGACAATGGGAGGGAGGGTGATCAGAGTGGGAAGGAAGAAACAGTATCTTTTGTGTTTCTTAAATGGTTTGTCCATTGTTACCAGCTTCATTGCAAAGAAATAAATGTTACAGGATGACAAAAGAACAACTTACCTTGTTTTCATGAGAAGCAAGTTTTATGAGTGTGGCTGCTGTGAAATACTATTTTAAATACATCCTTTAATGCGTAGGTTCCCAGGTATTCCAGTGCATGTGAATAGCCTGAGATATTCTAGTTCATATATGTCAGAGGCAGAGAGATTAATGTGAAGTGTAAGATCTATGACCACATTAAGCTGCTTAATGGATAGGTTTGTCTCACGTATATTCAAATTACATTTTCAAAGGTGGAACAGGGTGCCTACAGAAGACCCATTTCTTGCAAGACCGGTGTGCAAATTGGAGTGTGTCTGAATGATAATAATGCTTTGTACTTTCATACCGCTTCCCATTAGGGAGTCTCCAAAACACTTTGCAAACATTAAAAGATGCATTGAGTTTTCTCCATCTCCATTTTACAAGAATAGAAACCAGGTCATAAGGGGGGTTAGGGTTTATGTTTTCAAAAATATAGTAACTTTCACTGTTTCAATTTTGGGTTTTCTAACCTTAAGCAGCAGTACCTGAATTTCAGATGCTGAAACTGATGGTGGGCTCTACAAGTGGTCAGCAGTTCTGGAAATCAGACCTTTCACTGCTAAAGCACCCATCATCAGAGGACAGTATGGAAAATACGCATTTACTCAATTTATGCAAGACCCCACAGCAAATCAGTCATGGGAATGGGAGCTAGGGGAGCTGTAACCTTGAATTCCAGAGTTGCAGTCCTGGAATCTAACACCAGAAATGCTCCAAGTAACCTCGGGTTTAGGTTGTAGCCATGTTGGTCTAAGGACATAGGCAGACAAGGTTCCTTGGGTGAATCTGATATCTTTTATTAGACCAACCCAACTGGTTGGAGAATAGGTATTAAGCAAGCTTTTGGGTTCAAAAACCCTTTGTCAGGCTAAGGAAGCTGCAGCAGCTGGTGTGTGCTCTTCCTGGAAGGGATGAAAAGTAAAGAAGCCAGGGGCCTCGCTGGGCTGGGGAGTCAGTTGCCAGGCAGATTGTAATGTATCAAAAATCCAATGTCTATGTTTAGTCCCTGATCTCTAGTATCCAGGAGGTTGATGAAA
>JAGPOW010001296.1:121131709-121154253 GCA_030014935.1 Caiman crocodilus
TGGGCTGGGGAGTCAGTTGCCAGGCAGATTGTAATGTATCAAAAATCCAATGTCTATGTTTAGTCCCTGATCTCTAGTATCCAGGAGGTTGATGAAATGGAGCTCATAGGCTCATCTCTAGGAAGTGTTGTGTAAGTTTCCCTTGAGGATCAGGACTGAGAGGTTGGAGAGAGTGGACCTTCTGTGGGAAATGTGCCACGTCTCCTATGTATATGTATACTATATACGTATATGTAGGAGAGGCCAAACAACAACTGCGCACCAGAATGAACGCGCACCGGAAATCTATCAAAGACAGAAATACCCAGTTACCTGTGGGGGCACATTTCTCACAGGAGGGCCACTCTCTCTCCAGTCTCTCAGTCCTGATCCTCAAGGGAGATCATGGACTGACGAAGGGTTTTTTGAACCCAAAAGCTTGCTTAATACCTATTCTCCATCTATTTGGGTTGGTCTAATAAAAGATACCAGATTCACCCAAGGAACCTTGTCTACCAAGTAACCTGGGAATTTGCCCCGACATAGTTGCCTCGCCAAATACCTTTTGATATATAGTGAATGGGTATTTGCAGACACAGTAGAGTGCTCATTGTTATTGTGGATCAAGTCTAAGTGGCACCTTTGATGTTTGGATATGCTCCTTTTAAAAAGGCAAAAATTCAACATTTTTCCTGCATCAATGCATACAGGAAAGTGGAGTGAAAGATCCTACTTGTGATTCAAGGAACACACTTTGTGCTCTATGAGCATCAGACATGAAAAATAGCCACCTTACACATCTTCTTTGCTATTAGGTGCTATTGAATACGTCTGAATACTTTGACTGATAACTTGTATTTTAGTCCATGTTTAACATGACACAAAAGAACAAATCTTTTTCCAGTGCAAGTGCTGAAAACACATCAGAAAGTCATTTGTAAACCTGTCAGCTTTGAATAAGGTAGAGTACGTATGTGACATGGGACTGATTTGCATGTTTGTAACTTTCAGAAGTTCTGCCAAGGTGTGACAGATCTACAATACTTCAACGTCTCTTACTGCCCTCAACTGACAAATGAAACTGCTAAAGCTCTGGCATTGTACTGCCACAACCTTACGTCCCTCAACTTAGCTGGCTGTCCCAAGGTATGTAGAAGAGCTGGGAAAGAGTGCCAGGAATGCTGTTACATAAATTAACAGTGTATCATTCTGAAGTTTCACCTGCTAATGTCTCTATTTTACAATAGTGTTACAGTTCATATTTCTCAATTAATAATTTTTTACTTGTTTTTTGTAACCATCACCCAAATCAATAACTGTCACTGGGTTTCTGGAAGTTAATCAGCTCAAAACTTTTCAAAAGTGCTAAAGTGACTAAAGCAGCTGAACCTTGTAAGGTGTAAGCTCCCATTGCCCAGATTCTTAAAAGTACTTAGTTGTTGCCAAACTCTAAGTTGCAGTATCTGACCCCTGGGTGGCCAAGCCCAGTGTCCAGGCTCCTCAGAAAATGCAGGTGACAAGTTAGGTACCTAAGGAATGGATGTTCAGAAGCTGGCAAGATGGACCTAAGCCAGCTAAAAGTAAAGTACCAAGGAGCAAAGCAGGGGAAGGAGAAAGTCCTGCAGAGCCTAATGAGCTGGTGCACCTGACTGATGGGCTTCTCTTTTCTTAGGATCCTTAGCTGTGAACGCTCCCTCGGAGTTAGGTAAATAGCTGAATTGGCTGACATCTTGTACCTCTTGCTTTGTTCTGCTGCCCTTCAACATATTGGTGACTCGCTTCTGGGCCTCCAGATATGGAGGTAGCTGGTACCAGATATTCTGCAAGTATGACTAGAGGACCAAGCTCTGAGCATATCCACCTAGTCTGAAAATCTGTCCATGGGGCATATTGGGCTTCAGCTTAATTTAAGGTTGCCAGCAGCTTGTTTGTTGTGGGGTAGCATCAGCTTTGTAAATACCAACCAGTGGCCACTTAATTCTGTGCCTGAGGAAGTTGGGGCCTGTAGGATTAGGTGACAGCAAAGCAGCAGTTGTGTGGTTATATATTAACTATTATATATTATATTAATATATAACGAAATGGTTATATATTAGGTTTCTAAAAAGGGAGATGGGTGCCCACACACTTTTAAGAAGATGGAGCCCAGATTCTAGAAGAGATTTATATCTACAAATTACTTTTTATTCTGAATGTACGTGCCTTTCCTCAGAAGTGTGATTCATCCAAATCCCACCTACACGTTTACGCACATGAGAAGTCCTAGGCATTTCAGTGCAGATCTATGAATTCTAGCACTTAGGAGAACAGACTTAGTTGCTGGAAAACACCTACTACACATGCTCATCATATTGCTATTTTGAATAAGACAGTTGTGTTGGCATCTGAATCTAGCCTAAGGTTGTTTGCCAACTATCCCTGCCTCTACTCAGAGTATGCCTAATGGAAGAGGAAGAGTTGCCAACTTTTCTCAGTTGGTTATAGGACTGGCCCAGGAAGTGACAGAATTGGGTTCAACACGACTCAGCAAAGGTGGTCTGAATCCATATCTCCCACTTCCCACGGAAATGCCACCAAGCTAATGGGCTGAGCTAAGCCGAGAGTGACTTTGTCATTCCATTGAAGCTGGTCCATTCAGCAGACAAGGGTGCAAGATTTGCTGGGTCAGAAGGACAGCAAGCAACAGGAAGCCTGATTCTACACCCTAGGGAAAAGTATACTCCCCCAGGAAGGAAAGAGCAAGGAAGCCATGTGTTCAGGACTTGCTCCCACTATAACTTCAGTAATCATTAATTAATACCTTATATTATACTTTCCTGTATCTGTTGTACACTGCTCCTTTTAAAAGAGCCTGTTACTACTGGCTATGAATACTATTAATAGGAATACTTAAGTCATTTTCATAAATTCCATTACCTTCTTATACAGTACATTTGCTCCTATGTTTATACAATTATATCTGCTTGTTTTTAAAGCAAAACAAGTATTTACTGAATTTTTGCAATAGCCATTTCAACATAAATTAAAAAGGGAATGATCCTAAAAAGTTTCATAATGACATAATTTTGCTTCTGCTGAAGTCAGTGCTTAACTTAAGCAGGGGAAGATAAAGGCTAGTATGGAGGACTATTGAAAAACAAAACAACTCATCCTAGACTATCAGCAATTAAATGCAGCAGCCCCAATTGCAACTCCTCTATTCTTTTCTTAGCTGCTTTTAGCCGTTCGATTAACTTTTCAATAATAACGTTATAAATGGAAGTCTACAGGCAGAAAGATCAGCTCGCACTAGATGAACAGATCTTGTTTCCAATCATACCTCCTCCACTTCTTTCTTTACCTTGTGTTCATGACAGAAGAACATATGGATATAAGCTAGTCACCAAAAAAAAAAAAAGACTGGAAATTAGAAGATTTCAAACTATCAGAGCAGTGATATTCTGGAATAGTCTTTGGAGAGAAGAAGGAACAAAAGCTTGCCCAGTTATTTCTTCCCTTTAAAAAGATTACCCAGCAAATCTGATCTCTTCACAGTTGAAAGGCCTGGACAAAATGAACAAATTACAGCAAGTTAAAAGGGGCCAAGATGCGCACCAGTTGTTCTGCAGTCACTGTCATTGTGCCATGCTATCACCCTGCAGTAAGTGAAAAGTAAGCCACAGTAATTTAGCCTTGCTTCACTCAGGTCAAGTTCCCACAATTTAGCTTCTACTTACTACAGGCTGAGAGTGGGCAGATGAGGCATTGCTCTGTGTCAGCTGCCCCATGTTAAATCCTTACCTCCTTTAGCTTGCCATACCTTGGTTGTTTATACCTTTGGTCACAATCATCAAGACTGTTACAGAAAGATCCATGCTGGATCTTAATAAGCCCTCAATTGGATCCAAGCCAGTTTGAAATTCCATAGAGTACTGTTGGATGGATACACCTGAGGCTATTACCACTAATGGGTCTCAAATTCTTTGGCAACTGCCAACATGGAAACAGAGCTGCCAAGTAAGGAAATTTTCCACTCCGAGATGATTTAAAAATGGACAGGAAGAGCAAGATCTAATCTGTTCCAAGATATGTTTGGCAGAATCTTGTCCTGCAACATCAGTCATGTGAAAAAACCTGAACAAACACAAACAGGATAACTTGGGAAATGCAATTTAGGAAATTCACTTTCCAGTTAGTGTACTGGGGAAACCTGGACATTTCCATGAAGTTTGAAAAAATGATCAGTGCAATCATACTGACTGAACCTTGTTCTTTTCCTTTGAAAAAAATTGTTATCTTTTGTTCAGCACAGTTGGGTTCCCTAACATTATATTTCCCTGGCAAATATGTGAACATATATTTTTAAATAGATTATGAAAATCTTCCTCCTAACATTGTTCATTCCATCTAAAAATTCAATAATGGTGCTTGCTTATAAGCACAGCTGAGTCTCCTGTGTAATTTGTAAGGCTGTAAAGCTTAATTCAGGGAATACTCATTGAACTGTTTTGTGGAAAGAATTTGATTGTTGTTGGCAACAAACCACACAAGGGAGAAAATGCACTGAGAGCTGAAAATAAATCCCTGGATAAATGAATAAGCCAGCTAAATAATACACTTCAAAAGATGCAGGCCAGTGGAAAGATGACCTGTGCACAGAGTAGGGTTAGTGTTTGTGATCAAACATTTTTCCTGGAATTGGGTCTGATCCTCCGTAATTGAGTCCAGCAGGCAAAGTTCTGCTTACTGCCCTCAGAGTGGGAGAAAGTATTTTGTGAACCAAGTGCAGAGCTTGATTGTGGGCCTCTTCCAAAACCCATGAGTAAAACTGGCATCTCCCTGGGTGGAGGACTGGGAGGGTAGAGGTGAAGGATAGTGAACTTGCTGTCCAGCTCTATAAACCCCTCTGGAGACCAGAAGGAAACAGGATATTGGCCCCATCTCCTCTTTTGGTCCCTTTTAAGCTTCCATGATCCTAGGAACTGTGAAAGAGCTGCTTGAGAGAAGCCTACTTCTTGTTTCCCTCCATGCCATCCTCCATGCCATTAATTGAATGTTAGGGCTGTGCAAAATGACTGTTTCAATTCGGTTTTGGATTTGGCTGTTTTGGATGCCAGTGATTTGTTTCAGTGTTTCAGATCACTCCTGTTTTGTTTCATCTGAATCTCCACCGAATCTGTTTTGAACAGGCTGCAAGCTTTGCACAGTCCTACCACCCAGCCAAGCAGGGCCTAGTGTTGGGGGCTGCAGGGCCCCAGTGGGGAGCAGGATGGGGCCGTGGGTGTCTCGTCCAGGGGAAGGCCACTGCCCTCTGTGCAGGTGAGACTCCCACACAGATCTCTGATCCCTGTTATGCCGGGTCGCGGGGCAGGGAAGCAGCACAGAGCAGCGAGCAAGCCTGCTGGTCTCTGCTGCGCGACCTGGCTCCACAGGGAGCAGAGATCTGCTCTGGGGTCTCCTCACCACCACTGCCCGCCCTTCACAGCCCCACGTCACCAGGGCAGTGTGGGGCAGGCAGCAGCGGCGAGGAGACCCCAGGCATGCATCTCTGCTCCCTGTGAAGCTGAATCGTGAGGCAGGGCAGCAGCATACAGCTGTTTCCCTGCAAGCCTGGATCTGTAACTGAAATTTTCCGAAATGTTTCAGATGCCTTGTTTTGTTTCAGAGATGTTTTGGAGCATTCCATTTCAATTCAGATTCAGTGTTTCGGGTGCCAAAACGGCCCCAAACACCTGTGAAACAAAACAAAATTTTGCACTGCGCTGTCGAATGCCCAATAAAAGTTTGGGTTTTTTTACGTTTGTTAAGTCTCTCATAGACCTTGGGCCCTTTAGACATTCAGATTGAAGTCGGTGAGACTACTCACATGCTTACATTTGCACATATACTTAGCTCACAGAATCTGGGCATTATATAGTGCCCGAAGAAAATGCCAGTGTGTGATCAGTACCCACTTAGCCACTGGAATTGTGAAGTGAAGCAAAGTTCCATCTTGGACAAAGGGCACGATGTACCGTCACCAAAATCAGTCCTAGGAGAATACGTGCACATTTGTGATAAAGCCCTGAAATGTGAAAGTGGGTGATGTTAAATCTAAGCTTCTCTTTCCCTTGCACCCGTGTAGTTACCTCTAAAATGAATCAGTCAAACAGTTAACATGGAATAATTTGAGAACAGTGAAGCCCACAGCCTGTGGACTGTACATACACAATTATAGGGTTGAGAATACCAAGCTATTGCAGTCTTCTCGTTAGCTGAAATGTCCCTGGATGCTTTAGAATACACTGGAATTATATTTAACTGACACCAACTGTTCTCCCAACATTTAAGGGTGTCTTTTATGTATACTTTCTTTAGTCTCCTTTTTCTGATAGTAAGAATTCAACTGTTCCATAAACTTCATTTCCTCTGTGGTACTGTAGTATATAATTTTCTGAAATGATACACTGTAAAAAACTGTGTTGTGGTTTTCTCTGGCATCTCCAGTAATCCTCTAACTTCTGTATTTATTTCTTTTGCTTTATTTCCAGATGACCGACTTGGGTATTCAGTATTTGTCTAAAGTCTGCCATTACCTCCACTTCTTGGACATCTCAGGCTGTATATGTCTTACTGACAAAGTACTGAATTATCTTTGGAAAGGGTGTACACAGCTCCGGATTTTGAAGATGTTGTACTGCCGGAATATTACCAAGTAAGATGTGTGCTGAGGCAAATTTCAGAAGTTGGTGTAAAATTGGAAAGAGTACAACTATGATGACAAATGTCTTATTAAATATTATTGACAGGAGACAAAATATGGTTTTTAATGCATCTAGTGTTCAAGTGATGTATGTCCTGATCCTCCTCCTATAGCAAATAGGATCACAACTGGATCTCACATACTTTGAGCTGGTCAGGCCACTGTTGCTACCAGCAGTTCACTGTTTCTAGATCTGGGTCTGTTCAGATTTGGATCTATATTCCCTATGTCTACCAACCTTTATTTGGAAAGGGAGCTGCTTAGTGCCTTAAACCATAAAGCCAGTTATTTAGACTTTCTGGTCCAACGGGTGCTTTTAAATTTCCTCAGAGCATTGTTACAGCTAGGACCAGAAAGTAGGGTGGGCCCTAATGTTAGGTGGATGGGTAAGGACCCAAGGTCTGACATCACAGCAATATGGCCTACTCAGACCCACTCTTGCCATGGTCCTAGCATAGAGACCCAGCTGTGGGCACTCAATTAACCTCTTCAAAACCAGTGTGGAAGGCAAGCAAAACATTCAGGTTTATTCAAGGAATTTTTTTAATCTCGGTCAATTTAAATGTTGAAAAACTCTGTTTCTGGATAAAATGAGAATTTTCAGAACCAAACTTGCTGTTTCTGTACACTGTCAAAACATGCCATAAACACCAGAAGAAATGTGTTTTAATTTCAAGCTTGCCCCCAGAGCACCAATAGATCATGCACACTTCATGTTCCTAGAGGAGTTCCTCTGTTATGTATCAACCAGTGACCAGTCTTTTAGACCAGGGGTGGCCAACTTATTGCATGAGTACCACAGACAATCTCTGCACATGGTACCAGGCAGATCAGGGTGGGTACAGGTAGCACAGCGGCCAATAGGACAGGAAGCAGAAAGCAGAGCAGGAGATCAGGCTGAGAACACAGGGCTGGAGGCAGAAAGCAGTGGTGGAGATCAGGAAAGAAGTGTAGAGTAGGGAGCAAAAAGCAGAACAGCATGTTGGGCAGAGAAAAGGGATCAGAGTGGCACTTGCGGAAGGCACAGGGCTAATTTGTGGCATGCCTGCTAAAAAGTTTGGCTTCCACTATTCTAGACTTTGCTTAACTGTCAAGGCCAGCCCTAATACACAGCCAAGCACGTTTCATGTCACTATGTCACATTCCATTTGTCTTGTAAGATTAAAATAAAAACAAAATGGATTCACAACAACTTGTAGCTCAATATAACTCCACCAAAAATAGAAGCAAAAGAAGAATCCATTCTTTCCAGTACTAGACACTGTTAAAGAATAACACGTGATAGGCTGCAGACTTAAATATTAATATAAAACAGAAGCAGTGTATGAAGCAGGCATCTCCTGATGCATATGTCCATATTTAGAGATTAAAGAAATGGTAACTAATCCTATCTCTAAACTCTATAAAATACAGCACATAACCTCATGTGGAAGTAAGTGAGGCTGGTACCGAGTGCATTTTCTGCTGGAAGGGAAAGTAGGTTGGTCCCTTGAGTAGTTTCTTCCAAAAGCAGGAAGGTATCAGTTGCAATTCACTTTGGACAGTCTCTACGATAAACTAAAAAACTGCAGCTACAGAAAGTTACGGATGGAAAGGAGTCTTGCAGAAGTCACAGTGACACTGGAGGACATTTACAATAAAGCGTAGGACTCCTACTGCATCAAATTAGCTGAAACACTAAGAATATTGAATACATTTTCTCTCCATGCACTTATTTTCTTGGGGGTGAAAGAGAAAGGCATGTTTCTGCCTCCATTCAAAGACCCCCACTAAACTGCCTAGTGCTTCCAACCAAAACATTGCTTGATTATGCTCAGTACTATGCTGGTTTACTCGACAGCATTTTTAAAAGCAACAGGAGATGTTTCCTCCTTTTGTAGCTGTTACTTGTCTCAAACACTTAAGCTCAGCATCTCAGCTCATTAATCCCTGACTAATAAGGAATAAAAGCTTTGGCATTGGGAGGTGATTGCTTTAAACTTTGATAGTTTGATATTGGTTATAACAGGCATTGCAGTAACTCTTTCCTAAAAGGGAACATTTTATCAATATTTTCTGTGTGCTTAGTACACGTGAATGACAGAAAGGAAAGGCACTGGGACCTGAACAATGTGGGCTCAGAAATGAAGGCAGCCAAAAGAGACCATACAAAGGTTTAAGAACTAATCTCTAAAACATTTGCAGTTTAGGAAACAAATAAAATACAGAACAGCAAGCAGTTCTCTTTCTGCCCACTGAACACTGATCTTTTTCAAATTTGACACGTGAAAACTTACCAAAGCACCTGGAGCATCAAGTTTCAGTTCACGGGGCATGTCTACTTGAGCTGGAAGCCATAATAATGATACAATTATTGCTGCTGGCGTGGCCTCAGAAGAGCTGGGATCTTGTTACTTAAGTACTCCTACATAACCTGCCAGGGGTTTGGTGTATGCTTCCCACCTTTGCTGTTAGCCACCAGCTTTCCCCTTCCCTCCTTCCTTCATCTTTTCCAATCTTCTTGCTACAGACAATTCTTCTATCACCATTTTTAGCTTTTTGCCTGTTTTGCTTTTCTTTTATTAATTAATCCAACTTATCAAATAGCAAATTTAATTTAAAAAGATATTCAGTGCCCTAAACTATACATAAAGACATATCAACAATGCTCCCTTAACTCAGAACAGTGTTCACAGAGGAGTCCTATGTTCCTGTCTTCTCTTCCCTTCAGTCTCTGACAGATGCTTTGTTTTAGTTGATGTTAAGCTTTTCTGTTTCTTCCTGTCTATATGCAATATAGTTAATCATTCACCACCTCTTTTTTCTCAGAGCTTTGCAAAATACAGAGTTCCTCATCTTCTACTCAACTCTGCTTTTAAATTTTGTATTCCAAATTCTTCTTAGTTGTTGGCTCACAGAACTAGTATTTTCTTTCAGTATTCAACAACATTTCTCATTATTTTTGGTCTAAAGACCAAAGATTCTTCTTAGCAGATTACAAGAATGCCTACCAAATTTCTCAAATGAGCATCCTTTTCCTTCTTCCCTGGAGGGCATGGACTTACTAGGACAGCTTTTCTGCTACTGAAACTTCCCAAACTTTTTAAAACCAGTCAGTGATTTTAACAGGGGTAAGGATGGCCTTTCTCTTCCAGGTGTTTTAGTTGTAATTCCTGCAGCCAGCAGGAGGTGAGCAAGTAAATCTTTAACACGCTTGCATGTTGCAGAGGTCTCAGGAAGAGAACACCAAGGGTGTGTCCAGATGAGCGTGGTCGTGTGGTATGTGGTGCCACATGCTGCACACATCGGTGTTCTCCACGCTTCAAGGGCACACTGGCAGAGCATGCGCAGTGCCAGGGTTTTCCACAGGGTTTTTTGATCCCTAAAAAAAGAATTGTGGGGAAAAAACCCCCAGAGCAATGCATGCTCAGCCAGCATGCGCTGCTGAAAAGCAGAGTTGGGCTGGCCGTAGCCACACTCCACTGCCAGCCAGGCTTTGCTCGGCAGAGTTGCCACAGCTGCAGCCCTGGGAGGCCCCTGGGACTCCAGGTAAGGCTGCTGGGGCCAGCACTGTGCTGGCCCCAACCTCTCCTTCCCCACCTGGGGTAACTTACCATCCGCCAAAGCATGCGTGGTATGAGCATTCCCCAGGGACAAGCAGCAGCAGCACAAGGTACGCTGCCACTACGTGTCCCCAGGGAACCAAATGTCTACGCACATCTGGACACACCCTGAGAGGTTGTCTGATAGATGGTATCCTGTTATTTCCCTCACGTCTCTAACCTGATCCTGGGACATTCCCACCAGATGTGACAGAATCCTCCAAATCCAGCAATAGCCTGTTACTGGACCATAAATACGTTTACTTTTAAAGGGGGGGGGGAAATAACGTCAACACAGGATTTTAAAATTATTTTCTTTTATTATTGTGTAGATGGATGTATGAGGACCATTGTCTCAGATGGTTTCCCATTCTTCAGCACTCATTTCTGATTCAATAGCTCATTTTGTCATCAATAATGCCTATTCTTCTCTGCTGAGCTTTACGTTTCTTTGGGCATATATTAAAAAGTGTCTCAGTTGCAGATATTGAAAAATGGGATTTTAACATCTCCTATTGTACACTGTATTTCTTCCAAAGATCAAAATATTTTTTCTTTGAATATTCCAGAATTTGTAACACTGATATGTTCCCAGGTACTAAAGCTTCCTCATGCGTTACTAAGACTATATTCTTCTTATTATATATAGGTACTAAAGGTGACAGGAATGAGCTGAATTTCTTATACATGATATCCCGTTTTCATTTTTCCTGCCTTAAAGGGGTGGTTGTGTACTGAATTTGGCCTCGATAATTTTTTCAACCATGTTACTTTAGAAATTTCGTTTGCGAATGCCACCACCTCACAGTAAGCATTGGGTAAAGACCAAGCAAACACTGTCCAGCAGTCAGAGTTGGCTGGCTTGGTAAAAACTCTCAACTGTTTGGAAGCTGCTTTTCCTTTTCATTCACCGGAGGTATCCTCCTCTGCTGCTCCTCAAAACCTCCCTCTTACTTTTAATAGTAAGAAGTACTATGCATTTGCCTTCTAAGATTATGTGCACTTTGGGACAAGGATTGTGCCTCTGTATATGTTTAGGTAGTGGTTGGCTCAAATTATTCATGTTGTAGAGGTTCTCAAAGTCTTGTCTTGTTCAGGGCCTCCTCTTGAGATTTCCTTTGTCTTGGGAACTTTCACAGTGGCAGGGGGAGCTAGGAGAGAGCTGTGTCTGGAACTGTCCTTGCCACCCTGAACATGAGCTTGAGATGCAATCAAGAGAGATGCAAGTGATCTTTCTTCCCCACTAGGAGCTAAGAACTAGGGGGCCCACAAGCTAGATCCAAGAAAAGACTTAAAGTGCATAAAGCAGGACTTAGGTATGCAAGTCTGAAATTGTGATCCAAAACCTCACCTCAGCAGGTGAGGAATAGGTTAAATTGATCTGTGAATTGTAATGCGTGTCTGTACCCTTTAGTGTTAGGTCTCCAGGAGCCTGAAGGTCTGCTTTTGGACAGAAGTGCCTCCAGCCTGCTGGGCTCTTGGTACTAGAATCTATCACATATACAAACCCTGTTGGGATAAAGGCACTAGATCCAATTCCTCTCTGTCTCTTTTCTGATGTGCCCAATCCACTAGTTATTCTCAGACTATGCCTGACAGATTGGGCTCTGCAGATAAAGTAGCCATTGTGGATAGCCCAGAGTAGCTCCAGTGGGAACCCTAAAGCACCTCACTGGAATCAGGTGTGTGGGTACTTATGTTTACTGGTGCTGGCATATGCCCCCCACCACAGTACAGACAGGCCCTATGCATCTGCAGACTACATGTAATACTTTTCAGGATGAGATGGCAGCTAAGCAGTGGTTTTGAGGAGCACAGTTTTGGTTGAGGGCACCTAAACTGACAGGTGCTTATGTCCTTCCTCAGTCTTTCTGTGGCTTTCAATTTGGGACCTCACGCTCGCAATTAACTCATGTAGGCATGCCCAACTGAGTGAGTGGGCCACTCCATTTTATGTTTAATACTGAATGCAGTAGTTCCTTTGATTTGAGATTATGTTCTGGATTAGGGCAATTATTGTTACAATTGTTGCTTTTCAAAAGATGCTACATATAAAATAAGATTTTATGTTAGTGGATTTATAACAGTTGAAGATCTGACCTTTAGGGTTTTACAAAATTGGGTAGAAACTGTTTATGCAACATGGTTATTTTTAATGGTTTTTTTTCAGACAAGCTGTTCTGAAATACTCAGCCAGGCTAGAGAAGCAAGAATACAGTAATGCTGAACCTCCCTCGTGGTTTGGGTATAATAAGCCTAGTACTGTGGTCAAGCCCCAGAAGAAACACACAACAGGACCTGAAAACACAAAATTGTGGCCTCGGAATGAAAATGAAGAAGCTGCATAATATCTTTTATATTTTAACCATACTTTTTTTTTTTTTTTTTTTTAAGGGAATAGTCATTTAATAAAAGGAGTTCTTTCTAGTTGAACTGGTAAGAGTTAGTGCAAGTCAAGTCTCTGTAGCAGAATAGTTGAGGCCTTCATTTTAGGGCTGTCAGCTAAACACCATTAACATGCACAATTAATGCATTAATTTGTTTTTGCATTAATTTTTTTAACATGTTAATTGCTACTGCTGGGTCCTGTGTACTGGGGGAAAAGTGGCCCATCCCCCTCGCTGCCACCCCCCCCCCAGCAAGCAAGCAGTCAGGCAGGGTCCTAGAAGCAGACTTGGCAGTGCAATGCAGGTAAGTGTATGGGGGGGCAGGTGTTGGGGACCGTTTAGGGAGGGGAGGGGGGCAGGTGCCTGCTGGCCCTAGAGGAAGCTATCCGGGCACTGGGTAGGGCAGGTTGAAGTGCCCTTTGAGGGTTGTGGGGAGCTCCAGCATTGGAGCTGGTGCCCCATGCTTGCAGGGGCCAGGCAGCCCCAGGTGATGCTGTTGCGGGGAGCAAGAGGCTGTGGGGTCAGGAGTACAGGGCACTAGCAGTGCCAGTGGGTGGGATTGGGAATGAGGTGTGCCCCCACCATGTGTCCTCTTTTTTGGAAATGAAAATATGCTAACCCTGGTTTTGACCCTTTTCACATGCTGTACTTAATCACTAGGCAGAAATTAGCAGTTCTACTCTGTTCTTCTGGCAGTAAGTAAATAAATAGCTGAAAGATATAATGGAACAAAGCAAAAGTTGGGTGCATTGAATAGGAAGATTATTTATAAAAAAAACTTGTGGATGGTTCTGTGGATAAAAAGACTTATCTATAGTTATTGCAAGGCTGAACTCCAGTATAATTGAAGCACCTCAAATCTGCAGTACTACCTATGCGCTAAACATGCTTTTGGCGCCATTCCTCTTGCTACAGATAATCCAATGACAGCAAATGAATCTTGCGAGCTGAGACACAGTACACTTACTGAGGTTCAGAATCACTGCAAGCCCATGGATAAAATGAAGTACAACAATTTAGCTATTCATTTTGCAATAGCATTGCCTATGTACTGCAGACCACTCAACATTGTAAATGACAGAAGGCTGATAGAGGTTATTCATTACATCTTTTAATCAGTCAAACCTTGTCCTTCTGAGGAACCAGTGCATCACAAATACATGACCTGTATCACAACAAGAAGCTACTAATTTGGAGTTGTTGAAAAATGCACAAGATTTTGCTTTGACTGGTGATCACTGGACATCCTTGAGTAATCACCGTTATCTTGGAGTTATGACACACCTGACTGCTGTATGGACACTGCAGTCATTTACTTTAACAGTAACGCACATCAGAGACATAAATGCCGAAACGTGCAGAGTTTCTTGGATGTTACAAAAGAATGGAATATTCAAAAAAAGGTAACAGCAATTAGCAGTAACAGTGCATGTCATCTGATAGCAGCAGCCAGTCCCTTGCCTTTTGAACACGTGATGAGCATGGCTCATAGTCTGCAGTGATCCATCACAGTACTGCTCAGTGCTGGTGGTTTTAAAAATGTGCTGGCAAAATGTAGAAAAATTGTGGACCATTTCAAACACAGTCCAGGTTAACAGTGCAGAGCTAAAAACACAAGGTGCAAATGGACAGAAACAAGAGCCTCTCGGACAAGATACTTCTCCCAGACAGAATTCCACATTGGGTGTGGTTCAGCACCCACTAAGAAATAAAGCCACTATCACAACCATGTTAGCTCTTCAAAAGCACAATCTATCAGTGCTCCCAGGTAGTGATTCTGGAAAACTGCAAAAGCTAGAAACACTACTCAAGTCCTGCAGGTTTATGACTGAGCTCTTTTGAGGAGAACTGTATGTCTTCCTTCTTCATGATTTTACCTGCGCTCTACTATGTATTTCATGTTATGGCAGTCTCGGATGACAATCCAGTATATGTTGTTCAATTTAAGAACATTTTCACTGCAGATTTAACAAACTGCAAAGAGGGTAGCAATATGAGATTTCTAAATTAGCTATAGCACTCAACCCAAGGTTTAAGAATCTGAAGTCTGAGAGGGACGAGGTGTGGAACATGCTGGCAGAAGTCTTAAAAGAGCAGCACTCCGACATGGAAACTACAGAACCCGAACCACCACAGAAAAATCAGCCTTCTGTTAGTGGCACCTGACTTGGATGATGAAAATGAAGGTGTGCTGGTCCGCACTGCTTTGGATCATTATAAAGCAGAACCTGTCATCACCATGGAGGCATGTCCTCTGCTATGGTGCTTGAAGCATGAAGGGGCTTACGAAAGTTTAGCACCTCTAGCACATAAGTACCTTGCAACGCGGGCTACAACAGTGCTGTGCAAATGACTGTTCTTGCTTTCAGGTGACGTAAATAAGAAGCATGCAGCATTATCTCCCGAGAACATAAACCAACTTGTTTGTCTAAGTGATTGGCTGAAATTAGCAAGGTTCATTGAAAAATACTATTTCTTGTGTTTACCATTTTTACAGTGCAATTATTTCTAATAAATATAATAATAAAAAGTGAGGACTGTACAGTTTGTATTCTGCGTTGCAATTGAAATCAATTTATTTGAAAATACAAATGATTTTGGATTTTTTCTATAACAAATTTGAATTCTATTATTATTTAACTATGCGATTAATCACAAATGGGTTTTTTAATCTCGCGATTAGTTGCTATTAATTTTTTTTTAATTGTTTGACAGCCCTACTTCATTTACAAATACTGAAGAGAAACAGAATTACTAACTTTCACTTCAGGTTAAATTTCAGATGATGATTCAAGCTGCCTTCATTTTTTAATAGCGAGGAGTATGCATGAAGACAGCACTGGATACTGCTCTGGAATGTAAATGGGTCTGGCGTCACCATTATGCTAAATGGGGCCTCAGCCAGCCCCAGTGAAGGGACAAACATCTTGAATTTTCACAGACCTCAGTATCGGAGCAGATTGGTTAAAAAGGTGTCTCGGCACAGCTGTGTTAGGCACATTGAGAGTCCCAGGTGCAGGGATTTTCTCTGTAAGCCGGGAAAAGTCCTTGGTGCAAGATCAGAGCCCACCAAAGGTTTGCAGCTGCACCAGTGAGTGCATGCTCATGATTGGCTTAGAGGAAATTATGCACACGTGGCGGTTGGCAATTGGCTCGCTGGCCACATAAAAGGCTTGGGCAATGCCTGTCCGAATTGGAGAAGTGCTCGAACATGTGTAGGGAGAGATCCCCATGTGTACTTTGGAGCCACGGAGGAGGCCTGATCACCCACCATTGGCTCCTCTTCGTGGTTTTCCATGACGTATCCCATCCCTGCGTGAGTGTGAGCAACATGTGCCTGTCTACTGTGCCTACACTGTATGCATCGACCAGAGTCTGTGTACTACAGCTTGTAAGTAAAGTTTTTTTTGTTGCAACCCACTGCGGCCTCCTATTCAACTAGTTCTGCTCTAAAGGCGGCCCCGTTCCACCGGCGGTTCTCGCCCCCCACACTCAGCACCTTCCAGGATTAGCTCTCATCAAGGACAGTGTTTTGTGACCAGATACACTCTGTGCCATCGATGGCCACATACGCACCCACTGCAGTAATTAAAGTTCAGGCTCACAAGCTGAAAATCTGTCTCTCCCAGTAATGTTAGCAGTCTGTGATATATGTAACAGAATCACAGAGTTGGAAGGTACCTCAGGATCATGTCTTCCAACCCCTGCACAAATGCAAGACGTGTTTTTCCTCAGCCAGCAGACAACTTACAGTGGAGCCAGAAATGGACAGAATTAGAAGAGTTGTAGTTCTGTCCACCTTCAGAAAAAACAAATATTAGAAAAGCTAAGAGAAAGTGGTCCGAAAGAGGACAGAGGAAAAGAAGTGCTCATAGCAAGGCTCCAAGAAGGTGCAAAGAGAGAATTTTGGGTGAAGCTCTGTTTGATCCTACTGTGTTCAGAGAAACAGGACTTGTGAGCATATATTATAATTAAAAGGATCACAACAAAGCAGTACTTGATTCTCTCATCAAGTATAAGCAACTCACAAAGCTGCTAACATGGGGAACTAATTGCTCAGGACAAAAGGAGTCACAATTATTTTGTGTTCCAATAAAAAGCCACTCTCATGAGAACAAAGGGCAATGGTCCAGGAAGAAGAGGGAGAGGGAGATTTTGACTCTGGACAACCTCAGAACCAACTCCATGGTCTTCAGTGATGTGCCTTTTCAAAGAGGGAGAAGAAGTAAGTTTAAATGAAACTGCTGCTCTCGGGCTAGAGCAGCAAAACTTTCCATTGCTTAGTCAGTATTATGCAGTCAGCCACGTCATCCAGTAGATCCCCAGTGTCACATCTGATTACTTTTCTTTCAAAGCAAGAAGACGACCAATATTGGGAGACTCAGAAATAGCTATTTCGGCTTTAGTCTTTATTTTCAAAGTTCAGGAACACAAACCTTTAAAAAAAAAATCAGGAAATTCAAACTTCTTATAATGAGCTTTACTTAACTTGAAATGACAAATATAAAAAATAATCAAAGTCCCTCACAACAATAAAAAAGCACAAATATATATCAGTGGGGGCAGGCAGTGACTGTTGTGGTTTTTAATTTGACTGAACTAAGGTTAAACTAGTCCTCTCTCATCTACTGTGTATGGATAACTGAGCAAATATAAAGTGAGGGTAGCGCAGCAGCAGATAATTTTAAAAAGTGCTTCTATGATTTACAATACCTCCAGGCACGCGAATGGGCCAATTACAACAGAGATGGAGCTGGGAACTCTTCTTTTCCTTGCTTCCCTCACATAATCAACATTAGGTCGCAACATTTTTAAAATGTGCTACCACAAATATTATAGCTCTGTGACTAACACCATCTTACAGTATGCAGACAGAGAGGCTTTTTGAAGTAGAGGCCACAAGAAAAGTCAGACCCACTGGAACGTGCAGAAAGCCAGAGACAGCTCCTTCCCTGAAATGCTCACCTTCTAGATGGGAAGGCAGGAAAACACTCGTTTACTTCCCACTGTTTGGGGGTTTGTTACTTGTTCTGTTTCTGCAAAACTGAAAATGAATACAGACTTCGGTTCTCAAGCAGCAGTGCCTGGGAAGCTTATGCTGTAGGGAATGGTTCCTTGTCAAAAGGGCCAGATGAGATGCATTTTAAACTGTTTTCTGAAAGTCCAGTTTTAGGAGGCTGTCCTTTTAAATCGGCCAGATCACTAGTGCTTTTTATATTGATTTCAAAATATTTTTTTCAAATTCTTTTGCTTACAACTGTGTAAATCACTTAAATAAGGGAGTGCCCAAGCACCCAGGAGCATGGAGAGTCTTCCTCAAGTCTCTCTTGCATGCCTGTGCCAGCCTCTCTGACAACAGGTTACTCTGCTGCTGCTTCATTCCTGCTCCTCATAGGAAAGAGCAGATCTTACAGCCCCCCAGGTACATGGATGGAGCCAAAGAGAATCATCATTACCTCCTGCTAGGCACAGTCACTACATTTCTTGTAATCAACAACAAAAAACAGACAGTGAGGTACTAGGGGGTGACTAGTACTCTGACAAGTACTGACACCTTTTCACTCAAGTGGGTTTTTTTTATTCCATATACTGTCTCATTATAACCAAGTACAAGACTTCAGACAGACTGAATCAGTACTTGGGGTATGACTAATGCCTTCCAGTGAACAAGTCAATTCATCCCTGAAAAGATTTTCCAAAGGAGGAATGTTTTTTGCAGGATTTCCCTAAACAAGTCATTCAGAAATTGCCAACCATGCTAATTAGAAGGAAATTGAGAAATGGTATATGGTCAAAATGGCACAGGGAAGTCATACTTGCCAATGCTAATGAAATCTCAGACACATTTTTTGCTAAAAACACAGTCATGTCTATAGAGAGAAAGGACACTGAGCTTAGAGCAAAGGAGAGCCAGGACAAGACAAGGAAGAGATGGGAATCATCAATATTTGCTGTTCACTGGATGCCATCAGTGACAGCTGTGCGCTATGCACGGAGAGCAGCAACGCAAACACACAGATGTCAGGTCCAGAATTCCTAGTCCTTAAGGAAATAAGTCTCATAATTGTTCATAGCCTACAGTGAGCAGCATGTACTTTTTTTATCCTTCACTCTCAGGTGACACTTTGCTTAAATGCAGCTGTAACTTGGAGTTCCCTGTTAATTTGGTGCTGGGAGCATCCTGGAAGATGAAAAAATTTCAACCCCTATGGCAAAAGAAGAAGAGATGGAGAGAATTAGCCTTAAGATACCTAATGTTAAATAAAGAAGGAGCTCTATCCATTGAAAGTACCAGTGGTAACAGAGTATCATTATAACATCAAGAAAGATTTAAAACTTTGAAGATGTCTGGTATGAATCCATCGCAGGGCAAAAAGGATAGGGCTTTGCCACACAGTAGCTGCTCTGCAATAACTGCACAGGTGCTTGCTCTTATTTAGTAGCTGGGGAAGCTAAACCGGGGCAGCTTAGCCTTCAGTGAAAGACAGGTAAATTCAATTTAGCTCCACCTGCCCATCAAGAAAGACCACGCACACGGGCAGTTACCACAGAGCAACTGACACAGCAAAGCTTTTACCTTCAGGAAATTGTTGATATGTCTATACCGTAACACAAGGGCAGGCAATTATTTCAGGCAGAGGACAGCTTAATGAGGTTTGGTGACCTGTTGAGGGTTGCATGGGTAGCCCCACCCTTTGACAGGGGGCCTGCCCCCTGGACACCATCTTGGGAACAGAAGTCCCACCCCTGACCGCTGCCATCAGAAATTCCTCCTCTTGACCCCTGGAAATACTCCTTTTTGGATCAGAAAAAACCAAATCATACACTAAAAGTCAAATACCTACTATAACACATTTTGATTTTATTACAAAAAATATTTTTGTCATGATTTGTGTTCATGTACTGTATATAGAGGTCTTTGCATAATAATTCAAAAAAATTCTTAGTCTTTTATGTTGTGGGGGTGGTTTGGAGTGTGTGTTTGCATATGTGTGCATATGGTGGGGGAAGTGTGTACGGTGAGGTGAGGGGTTGTGAAGAGGTGTGGCTGTGTGGGGGGCATACGGTATGTTGGGCGGTTGTGTGGCATTTGTGGGGTGTGGGCGTGTGGCTCTGGAACACACTGTCCTCTCCTGCAGTCAGTGCAGGCAGCATTGGGGGTGGGTGTCTGTGTGTGTAGTTTGTGGGGTGAGGACTCCCCCACACTCCCCCCATGGCACAGCTGCAGTTGGGGGCACTGGTGCCTGGTTCTGGCCGGTGCTGCATGTCACAGTGAGAGGTACAGCCCCCGCCAGGACATTTGTTTCCCTGGCACTCCCTGCACTCATAGCGCACAGGAGGGAAGCCCCAGCCTGATCCACTGCCTGGGGCTTCCCTCCTGTGCCTTGTGCATGCGGGGAGTGCTGGGGAAACAAGTGGCCAAGCAGGGGTTGCACTCCTGGCAGCACTGGCTGGAGCCAGAAGCGAGGCACCAGTGCCAAGGAGAGAGCCCCCTGCTGCTGCCTGCCAGGGCTGTGTGCCATGGGGGGTGGGGGGGGAGTGTAGAGGGGTTCCTATACCCCTCCCCCCTCTCACACACACCGTCTGCCCACCCGAGCTCCATGCTGCTGCCCCCCACCCAGGCACAGGCTCTGCGCTATAGCCAGCCCAGCCCTATGCTCCAGCCCTGCCCCCGTCCCCGCTTCCCTACCTGCTGCCTGGAGGGAGCCGGATTCCAGGGAAGCCTGCAGCAGCAGCAGCCTCCCAGTCTGTGCTAGCAGGGCTGGCCCTTCTGCCCACAAGGGTGGGAGAGAGGCATAATAGGATATGTTGGGGGTGGGTGTAGGCCCCTCCTTCTCACCTTCCTGGGCAGAAGGGATGGCCAGGCACAATTCACTGGGGAATGCCGTGGAGTGGATGAAAGTGCCAGATCCAGTCAGCAGGCTATATTTTGCCCACCCCTTCCCTAACACCTACCATCCTACGACAAGTCGTACATCTCTTAGAGCCAAGATACCTATCCGCAACCAAATGTGAACTGTAGTTCTGAAAGTGGTTTTATCCTATATGTGATACCAAATAACTCAACAAAAGGAAAATCTCAGCATTGAGTACAAAACAAGCCTTTCACATAAGGAGACAGTATTTTATTTACATTTTTGAAACACTGGCGAATAAGCCAACATCACAAAGTTCAAATCACAGTTCTTGTATTTTCAGGCGTCGGCCCATACGTATTAAAAAAGTTTGCAGCAGTGGCTTTTCAATTTCCATTTGAACATTACTGCCTTTCAGAACACACAGGACTAAGAGTAAGGCTGTTTCATACGGCAGCTAAACAGCCGCAGCCATTAAATATATAAAAATATTGGGCAAAATGGCCTCACATTTTATGTATGTTTTACACTAAATATAGTATAAGTATGTAGTATAAGAGTAGTATTGACATACTGTTACAGTCTTTACAGTTCCTCGTCTTAAATACCTTTGGCCTGTTCTTCAAGGGACTTGCAACTTGATGGATTGGAACCAGCTTTGGCTTTTAAGATGTACGGTGCCATTTTGTGTGGTTGCTTTAATCCATGGGTCTGTGTTGTTCGGTTGATTCATGTGACCTGAAAAACAGAACTGCATTCAGTTTGCTAATCTGACAAAATTAACAATTTATTTTTTTACTGGGAACTCTGCAGTGGAATTTTATTCGCAGAAATTGAGACAGACTTTTAAAATGTCCTTCATAATTTCTCTCTTGGTCTGATATAACTGCTCTCTGCCATTTCCATGGGGAGGCCAGAGTTTGTCCAGTGCTCCCCCAAAGTAGGTGGGCATGCTAGTGTCCAAACCTGTGCAGGTCACAAGACCTCTGGAGATCTCTGTACAATGTCCCAGAACATGTCAGGGAGACTGAGCAACAGTGGACAACGTGGAGTTCACAGAAACTCTGCTTGTTTTGCTTTCTTTCCTGCACGTGGACCAAAGCTCGTGATTCCCCTCCTTCACCAGGCCAACAACATGGAATCACTGACTTTGAAATGCACTGGATTAAAAAATAAATAAATAAAATTACATTCATGATGAAGCAGAACAAATGGTGCCTGTGGTATTTTATAATGTTGAAGTTCTAGTTATAGATTTCATAGACATTAGGGCTGGAAGGGACCTTGCAAGATCATCAGGTTTAGCCCCCTGCCCAAAGGGCAGGAAGTCTGCTGGGGGCAGATGACCCCAGCAAGATAGGCATCTGAGCAGTTCTTAAAAAGTATCCAGAGTGGGTGCTTACATTGGGTATGGTTCAAACTTCTCCACATACTTTTTAAAGTGTGGAGCCCAGAATTAGACATGGTACTCCAGCTGCAGCCATACCAAGGTCAAGTACAGTGGGAGGATGACTTCCTGGGTCTTGCTTGAGATGCTTCAGTAGATGCAAGCCAGAGTTTGGTTTGCTTAGCTAGCTGCGGCTTCGCACTGGTGGCTCATGTTCATCTTGTGGTCAGTCATCACCCCCAAGTCTCTTCTGGTCGTGTTGCTAGTGAGTGTAACACTGCCGAGTCTATAAGTATGATGTGGGTTTTTTGTCCTGAAGTGGAGCTCCTTGCATTTTTCAGTGTTGAATGTCATCAGGTTTTGATATGCCCACCTTGTGAGCCTGTCCAGGTAATCCTAAATTGCCAGCCTATCCTCGAGAGTGACCCCACTTCCCCATAATTTGGTGTTATCCATGAACTTTGCTAGTCCACTTCTGACACCTGAATCCAGTTCATTTATGATTATATTCATAGATGTTAGGGTCAAAAGGGACCTCAATAGATTGAGTCTGACCCCCTGCATAGGCAGGAAAGAGTGCTGGGTCTAGATGACCCCAGCTAGATGCATATCCAACCTCCTCTTGAAGACCCC
>JAGPOW010001296.1:121161250-121186247 GCA_030014935.1 Caiman crocodilus
ACACACACACACACACACACACACACGAATGTTAGTATGTGTTATGTGTTTAAATCTTCTCCAAGTATGGCTAGGGAAAGAAATCAATGGGTCAAATTCTTGCCTGGTATACCTCCATGGAAGTCAGTGAAGAGATACTGGAGGTGAATTTGGTCCTACAAGTCTTACAAGAGAAACAGCTGAGTATTCATAAGTCATATACTAAACATACAAAGGAGTTTAGTGCAGATGCAGAGTTCACCAGAACAAGCATATGAAGTTGAAACAGACAAAACAGGAAGAAGCCAAAAGCAATAAAACCTTATTATAATGTAGCCAGGTTTGACAAAGGCCAGACAGATTTATTAAAAAAAAAAAAAAAAAAAAAGACCAGCCTTACCAGTAATAGTTATGTGACCATCTTTGGGGGCACTCTGGATTTCCTTTAACTCAATCTCTGGGCTCACGTCCACCTTACTTCCAGATAGCTGTAAATAAGCTTTAAAAGAGGCAGGCACCTTGACTGTAATAGAGCCTGTTATAAATTAAGTGAAAGACATTTATGTTACTACTGTCCAAATCAAAGCAGGCAAAACACACACTAGTAACTCAGCTAACAAAGAAGCCTCACTATTTGACTCTCTTCAGTTGACTTGGGGGAAACGGTATATTTTTTATCTTAGGCTCTCCAGACATTCTGGTTTTTCCCAGCCCAGAGGATAAATACCACTCTTTTGTGGACAGAGATGCGCTCATTTATCACAACAGAAGACTATTAGCAACAGTCAGTTCAAATAGCTATCTTCCCCTTATAGCATAGGGCCAGCTCTCTCTTTTCCCTGAGATATGGCAGCCTCACACCTGACTGTCTATTCTAGAGTTGCTGTCACTGCACTTTATAAATGGGTTGTTAGCAAAATCAAAGCAGCTTCAGTGACCTGCCCCATCTCTGAGATTGTAAATTGAAATTCTGGCCTCTGCTTTCATTAAACGTGGGCTTCTTTATGTCTCAGGCCAACAACTGGGGCATCTAGTTGCCAGGCTGGGGCACATCTGGAATGGTTTAATCAGTGATGCTCAGTCTCTGTGCTCATACGTTACAGCAAACAACTCCAAAACCTGAATTCACTCTCTGGATAAAGCTTTCTTATGCTTAGCCTCATTCCAGCTTGGCAAAAACCTTCTTCTCTGTAAGTATGTTAAGAAGGCTCCTCCCACAACTAAATCAGCACGTGGAAATTAAATACTATCTGTGGAAAAAAAATGTACGCAACACAGATACGCAGAACCTGACCTTTCCTCCTCAGGAGGCAGTGCAAAACAGCCAGAAAGCTGAGGATTCCTCTGGTGTATGGCAAAAAGCCAACAGACAGTTCCATGTCACCTATTCTTGGCCCTCCTTAGGGAATTGTAATTTAGGTTGCCTTAATATAACTTGGGTGCAGACCAACTCCAGGAATAGAAAAATGGAGAGGTGGCTGTGAGCAACTCTTTTTCTAACATCAGGTCCTGCCTAAAGACCAGCTTGGCCAGACATAGTGATCCACTTGCTTATTTTGACATTACATTATTTTGACATACCAGGCCAGAGATGACTGCACTGCTGCCAGTAGTTATCCTGGGTTTAAACTAGTGTAAAAGAGTACAGTTTGGCTTGCTCCATCTTTATCTTCAGTAAGAAATGTTGCTGGAACAGATGCCAAGCTCTGCTTCAAAACTCACTTTCATACATTCTCTTTCACTGTTCTTTATGAAACAGTTTCCCTCACTGGTTAAACATCAATCGGAGTTATTGTAATTCCACAACTGGCTTAATGGTATTGTGAAAATACATTTCTTTCTACCACAAAAGCTGGAGTGGCTTGTACATTAGAGAGCACACGAGAAAGAATTCAATACAGTACTTTCATTACATTTACTCTTGCTGAACACTACAATCTTCATTTCAGAGCTACCTGTGGAAGGTTAGACAATAAAACAGTGACCACCTATAAGCAGCTAGAGAGTGCAAAGAAATGTCAGAAGTAAGATTGAAGAGGAAATGTTTTATAATGGCTTCTGCATATTACTCTCTTAACACCACAAAATTCTTGCAGGGCTTGAGTGTCTTTATATAATAAGACCTCTAAGTCCTGTGTTTTTTCAATGCAAAAGGAAATAAATCCAGCTATTCAAGAGTTATATTCCAGCAAATACTGTTGTACTGAGCACGTAATTAGGAGGAGGGAAAGGATGGAAGATTGGTTTATTCAAAAAATATACCAGAGATTGGACACATCTCATCTTTCTTGGTCTACCTTCCTTTCTTTTGCTGCTTTACTAATTTTAATGTAAGGGTCTCCATATACAATAATTCTTTCCTTGGATAGTGAGAAACAAACTTGTGACCCTTGCCAGGTCTGCATGTGTGCCAATGCTATGGACTGAGCCAGAATGACAAAGCAAGAGAGGACTAAAATCCTCATCAGCTCTACAAAATATCTGATGGGGCAGATTGTGGGACAAATCTTATTGGGAGAGGGGCTAGATTATGCCTTGGGTCCCCTTGGTTTGGCTGACTAAGGGAGACTATTTGTGTTTCAGACTGAGGGAAGACCTCCAAATTCTTGCAGTGGGTCAAGCACTCTCAAGGGCTACTAGGTCTGTGTTTCTCAGAGGGCACAGGTCCAGGATCAGTTCAGACTCTGGGTGGTGGCAACATTACCCCCAGGCTAGCGGATGTGCTCCAGGAAGGGTGTCAGCCAGACGTGCCCCAGGGAGGCACTCGGAGCCTGGAAGGTGGTTGGGCGCAGGGAGGTGGGTGGCTCAACACAGAAGCACTCCCTACCGGTTCACCACAACATGCCCCAGAATAAGATGCACATCTTGGTTTGGAAAGACAGAAGGAAGATCTTTCCTTGCAGCAAGTATGTGAATAGTAGCAGCTAGGAAGCCAAGCCGGCTCACTGTATTGCTTCCCGTGGATCCCACGCAGACTTTACTTTGGTTTGGTAAGAATCAGAAACGGATCTTACCATATTTCCTCACACGTAATGCAAAATCCAACTTCCAAGAGCTGTTTTTTTGGGAAAAGGTGTGTTATATATGAGAAGATATCACACATGCACGCACACTGTACACACACACAAACCTACGTGTATAAATTAGCAGTTTTACTGGTTCCAGACCAATATATAGCATTTTTTAACCTCACAGATTGCCAAAGAAATGTTCTAACCTTTTTGGGATTTCAGATCTATGTTTTTTCCTCGACTGACATAAACATCTATCATCCCCTGATGTGTAGAAGCTTTTAGACATCCATCTGCTGAATCTGAAAAAGATTCAGAATGAGAAGATTAAATTCTGATTTGTGTGTTCTTCTGAAGCAATAGTATTAATATGACTCCTCTTCTAGAATTAATAGGTTTTATGCAGGGCCCCTTCTCTTTAGTCTGGAACAGCTGCCATGGCCCACTCAAGTAAACATTGCTTTAGTCTTGCCTACATTTTCAACATAGGCTTTTGCATGGGAGAAAATTTTACTCAGAGAAAGCCACTACAAGAATGCAGCAAGGGTTGAATGCTGCATGCCATACCTCTCAAGTGCAGTAAGGCTGTGATGGTTTTGCTGATTTTTAGCTTTTGCAATATCCTGGGTAAGGACCAGATTATTAAATCTGAATCTTACATTTGAAGAATAGTTACGGAGATAATTACTGAATTTATTTATAGCAAATGGCACGTACTTACAGTAAATAGCACAATTTTATTATTAACTGCTTATACTGGAAGTAGTCTTTGTTTTTTTCCATATTTATTAGCTTTCATCTATGATCATGTCTAAGGAAACAGCTACTTACAAAGGACAGTTTAGACAAACAAACAAACAAACAAAAAAACAACCAGCCAGTTGTGGAAATATTTTCCAGTCGTCTCCATTTCATATCACTGTATTTGCAACCCATTTGGAGTTTTAAAAACAAACAAGTTTCAACAATATTACAACAAAGAACCAAAGAAACAACTTTTAATGAAATAAACTGTTTTTTTTTGCTGTACATAAGAAACAAATCCCACTCTTGGTCTAAGAAATGTGTAGCAATCCAGAGACTTGTACAAGTCTGAAACAAGGATCTACAGTCCTTGAGAACAATCAATAGGAAATGGCTGAAATGACAGTATTTCTCCACTGTAAACTTTTGTTTATGCAAATTTCTATGATGGGGGCATGTGTGTGCGTGTAAAAAAAAAAAAAAAAAAAAAAAAAAAAATTGTGACAATATTTCAAGAACTGTCTAAAAATCACAAGAATTAATCCAAATGAAGCTAGATCATCATTAGTCATCCAGATGACTTGGTAATTTGACAAGGCCAAGGTATTTGGAAGAGGACATAATTAGCAGTGAGGGAGAAAGTGAGGATCCTAGCAGACACTAAGGTCTCCTACAGATGTGCTGGGAGCCTGCTTTGGAGCATGGCAATTGATGCGCTCTGGCAGCCGTGCATGCGTCTCTGCACTGAAAAATGGGAGCGGGGCGCTTTGAAATAAAACACATTCAATGGGCTTTAGTTTCAAGTGCCCCACTGCCATTTTTTCAGCATGGGAATGTGTGGAGATGCTGATACGTGTGATGCATGGGCACTTTTAATTAGCACAGCTTGCTAATTAAGGTACCCAGGGCACGTGCAAAAATGCTCTAAGCTTCCCAGCTCTAAGCTTTTTAGTGGCAGTACGTGCTCACTGAACTGATGTGCATTTTTTTTCTAAACTAATTTCTCAAACTAGAAGCAACAAATCAACTTAACACATATAAGAATAACAAACTGGGAAGGGACTGTTATTTTATAGCCAAGACAGCTTTCTTAAACGGGAAAGTATTAGAAAAGAAAGTAAGTGTGCCCAGTCAAATTTTACACAGGTTGGAAACTGACAGCATCTTTTGGCTCACAAAAAATAGTGATAACAACCAGTGCTAGATGGGAAACTGTTTTCCCATACCACATATATTTGAGACATATAAGTTTTTTTCCCACCCAAAAATCAGAACGAGTAGTCAAACATCTCAACAATTTTCATGAAGTGAAAATCCAAATTGGTTCAGATGGACTGCAATGTTTTGATCATTTAGATCTTAACTTTTTTCCCTATAATTAAAGTAAAAACAAAGAAAAAGAAAAGATCTTCCAAAGTAGAAAAGATTTTGTTTAAAAAATGTCAAAATGAAATGTTTCAAAAAAGTCATTTTTCCTAATGGAATAAACTGCTCTCTATCAACACTTTTCCACAAAAAAGTGTGTTAAAGTCAGCATATGTCAACAAAAAATTGGCATAAAAAATTCTAAGCAGCTCTAGTGACCACGAGTAATAGGGGAACTTTCACACAACTGTAACAGGGTGTAGAGCAGAGGCTGGGATGGATGCCACCTCTGCTAGACCCCTGTGGGAATGGCAGTGCCTGTGCCAGTGGGAAACTCACCCACTGATGAGCTCTGGATGGACCACACTTCCCCAGCACACTGGAGAAGAGCTCTGGGGAAAAACTCACCCAGCAGAGTGTGGGCAGGCCACACTTCCCAGGCGCACCAGAGAAGAGCTCCAGGGAAAACCTGGAGCAGCGTGCTGGCTCCAGGATCGGGGGAACACCTGCACCCAGAAGCTGGCACTGACTGGCCCAGGAGGAAGCCTGGGCTATTTAAAGGGAGACGCCACGAGAGGCATGGCATTCAGTGTCCCCAGGAACAAAGGTGGTGCAGCAGGACTGGGGACGAGACCCACAGTGCTGGAGACCCAGACAGGATGCCATGATCCAGCTACCATGAGTGAATGACCAACCTGACCCATCCAGCGAGATAAGTAATGCCAGGTGGGGTAGTGGAGGGTGGCCCCACAAGCTGGAGGTTCAGGGTCACAGAGGGAGTTCCCCAGGAAAAGGGTTGCCAAGCCCATCAGGGAAGAAGGCATGAACAGACCACAGAGCCAAGGTTAGCCTCAAGGGACCCCCTCGATAAACACACACAAGGCAGGGATTTGCCTGTACTGACTGAGAAAATAGTCACCACATTTGAACCAGCTGCAAGGAGCAGAGCTGTCCCTTTGAACCTGGGGCTCAGCGTTTTTCTTTATAGCCTTTCAGACTACGTACTAGGCAAAGGGGTGAGAGCCTCTACTTTTGTTTTAACTGGTGAAATAACTGATTCATTTCTTTTTTATTTTTTTTATTTAGTACTCCCAGGCCAGGGAGGGACAGCAGGAGAAAGTAGGATCTGCCATGCATCTGAGTTACAGCTAAGTGGATCCTAATCCATATACCTAAACCCTATAAAGCCTTTTAGTTAAGTCTTGGGGACTGGCAGGGAGAGATTTCACTGTACAAGACCTGCCAATCCAGGGAGAACCACCAAACATAGACCCTCATAACAGAAAAGTCAGAGGCCGCAATGAAGGGAGTGAAAGAGGGGACAAGAAAGGTGACCACAAACTAGACTAGAACATCTAAACCTGAGGAGAGAGACCTATCTAGAAGAGATGGGCACAAACCACTTGCGGAGCACATAACCAAACCAAGTCAGGAAGGAATCGAGGTCCAGTGACTCCATTTACCAATAACAGAGAGTTACGACTTGTCACCTGGAAGGAAGAGGTCAAAGTATAAGAATGTTGGAGCTGTGAGGAAAATTCGCCCTTGCTAGGCAGAGCAACCCTTGAGATACCATCCATCCTCCCAAAGATTATCATAACATTAAGATGTGGCAGACGAGAGGGAAAGCAGATGAGGCAGAGGTCCCAGTGATCATAACTTGACAAAGGGAGGTGAAGGACCCCCATGCCTGCACCTGGGTTTTGCTGATAAGACAACCTGACCATAAATTAGCCTCTACTTTTGTTTTAACTGGTAAAATAACTGATTCAATACAAGTCAATTTATATTTATCTCTATAGGAAAGATGTCATGCTTGATAGAAGAATGACCCACTAGCTAAAACTACTGTGGATGGAGTGGACCAAAACTGACCAAACAGAATAATTTCCAAATTGCATTGGCTATCTGGCCCTGTCTATCATCAGTCTTCAAATGAAGAATGCTTCTCTCTCAAATGCTAGAGAGAAACTTTCCTAAGAAAAAGCTCTCTTGAGATTCTCCAACAGAACTGCCTGTTCCTAACCTTAAAACAACATTAAAAGGGTAAAAGAGAGAATTTTTTATGTCAAGTCTGGAAGAGATTCAATTTAAACAAAAACATTTCTACCTTCAGGGCAAAGTCCTGCTCTGCATAACACAAGTACACTTAGAAGTAGGAAACAGGAAAGAGGATATAGGGGGTAAGACAGAGTTCACTCTTCAAGTTTTCTTGACCTGTCCCTGGAGCATTGTCAGCATCATACCTTATAAACATAGTCAAGGCTTATGGCCCCTTCCATGGGTGCTGGGATTGCACAAGTGCCCTTCTGGAGAATGCTTTTGTGGAAGAGTAGCTTCTAAGCATCTGCTTGGCCACAGCCAGCCACTGCCTCCCCGAGCTTTCACACTCGCTTAAACCATCACTGATTTAGGACGGGAGTTAAAAGCTCTTTAGAAGAGGCAGAAGTTACAGCTATATTTGGCAAATACAGAGTCTTTTGTTGCAAAAACCTAGAACTCTTTGGCACTAAACAAGCAGAAATACAACGTTACAAACCATGCTTAGCCCTACAACTGGGCTTCTGGAAACAATTCTGCAATTATATATTAACAAAGAAATTAAAATACCTAGATGGTAGATTAGACAGAGTATCAATATTTAATAAAAGCCAAACTCCTTTTAAAAGGCTGTGAAGGTACTGTTCATGACTTAAATTTCTTTTTGCTGCTGTACCTCTTAAATTAATTACAGAAGGGACTAAAAATTAAGAAACAGGGCCTGGAGAACCTTGGATAATAAAATGGGTTGAATATGCAGGTTAGTAGAACAAAATGCACAGCTGAAATGTAAATGGAAAAAACAGAAACTCTACAGAAAAAGTAGATATAATAAAGATACTATTTTTCATGTAGAGATATACAACAGATGACTTTATTATGAATGAACTATTAAGAATGAGGAGAACTAGAAGATGCTCTAAATTCAGAATCTGTTACAGACTGACAAGTCAAAGGGGAACACAAGGATGAATCATTCTAAAGGAAATGGAACAGATGGTTAGAATAAATGACTTGCTACTCTTAAACAATTTCAGCTATCTAAGCATTAGCTAGGACAAAAGCGCAGTGAAGCAAAATGTCCGTGATGTCTAGAAAACTCTTCTAAACAAAGACAATCAGTCCAGAAACAGCTTAGTTAGCCTTTATACTTCATCAGAAAGAAAAATGGACACAGACTCAAGGTAGGAAACCTGGAAATCAATGATCCAACTGGGACTGAGGTGTAGTATATTAAGGAGTGAAGCCACAAGGGCATTAAAGATGAAATTATATTTTGTATGTCTAAATGGCAGCTTTCCAGCTGCATATCTGCTTGTCTGGAACTTCCTTACAGCGTGCAATTCTATTACCACTGCAGTGTGGACACACAAGTGTATGTACATATACAAACATGCAACAGGCTATGCACTGGCCAGGCAGGTATGTGGCTATGTACATACTTAGGGGAACTCTTCCATATATTAGTCCCAATTACTTAGTAATTAGGACACTCACCCAGCACTGGGAGACTCAGGTGCTAGGTTCCCCTTGCCAGAGGGGGCTTAAACCATCATTTGACTTCCACCTAACCATCAGTTCCCCTCACTCATGCTTCTGAAGCGGAGCCACTGCAAGGTTGCCAACCCAAGACAAATATTTTACTGACAAATCTACAAACTTCTTACTGACAAACAAACTTTTTTACTGACATATGTTTTACATAATGTAAATAAAACACTTCTGCCAGACCCTAGACACGGGCTAGGTTGAAACATAGTAAAACAGTTTTGGTTGTCAGTAAAATGTTTGCATATCATCAGTAAACAAATGTTCTTGGGTTGACAACTCTACTTGACTGCAGCAATGGTTTTACACCATGCTTCCCCCACCCCAGGGTTCCCCACACACTCCCATACCCTGGTATCCCCCAACTGTATGCTGCATCATGTGACACCCCTCATCTCATTCCCTACTCGTCAGCCCCACTCCCCTCATCCTAACACGGACCTCCAAAGACAAACCACTGTCTGCCTACCTGCCACCCAGCAGCATTACAGGCAGATGGGAGGCAGTGTATTATGGATCGTTGCATATTAGTTACTATGCTTAAATGATAATAGTATTGAATTCATAAACCTCTATGATTGTATTAGCTTTATTTTTGTCTTTTATGAAAAACTAAAACTCCATTTTGTGTTTGTTCCCTGACTGACATGAGTAAATGAACTTTGTATGCCCTGTGTAGTTAGTGCCTGTGTGAGAGAGTGAATGGTAAAAGAATGGTAACTATTTGCATGAAAACAGAAGAAGATTTAACGGATTGTGTAAGCAACAAGGCACCAATGTATGAGTTAACAGACAGTAAACTAATTAAGCAATTAATGGATGGCTGAAGAACTCATCTGTGATCAGGTACAAAGAAGATAGTGAGAAGAAGGAATTTCGCACATCCTGCCATTTGAATTACACAATGCTTCAAGGCAGAGATACCAACTACACAATGCTTCAAGACTGAAATATCAACCCTGAGATACCAACTTTAGTGGAATGACCTCAAGTTGCAATAACCATTAGATGGATAAAAAACAACCTTTAATTAAAAATTAAGCATGGAAAAACCTCAGTGCTTAACAAAGACTTGAAAATCCTTATAAAAGTGAGATGCAAGCAAGCCATGATGGGGAATCCATTCTCTGCAACCACCTGGAGCACAGGTAAGTCTGTTCTATCCCATTCACCACCCTCAATGAGCCTGGACTGGCCATCCAGTGCTAACATTGAGTAACTTCTGCTGGTAACTAATATCTTACTGGAGTGGTTTTGTCTGTATGTCTGTCTACGTTTGTGTGCGTCTGTCTGTATAACTAGCGTATCCAAGCTTGTGTATCTGCTTCATGTAATCAATAAATGCAGCATTTTGCCTTATCCCCCTTTATAAGGTCTTGCTCTTGATTTGACGAATTGGCAATTTAAAGTAACAGCAGCATCAGGAGTTGCAGCAGCATGCAGCTAGAGGTTGGGAAGGAGTCACAAAGCCCTGACAAGAGCTCCCTTCAGGGTGCTGCACTCTTGCTTAGACACCAAGTGGAGGCTCCTGTGCTTCAATGCTGCCTTCAGCTTCTTTTTCACGTTTTTTGGCGCTGATTTTGCAGAGCCGTTTCTGCTTTATGTTTTTATAGATGACAGGTTTTTTAGGCAGGTTTGCCCTGGTTATTTACAGAGTGCCCATAAGATTTGTGTCACTGACCCTTGTGTTTCATAGTCATTGGCTACAATGAACGGATAGTAGTGCAGTGGGGAAGTTTCTGTCCCACGGGAATCAGAGGTGAAGGCTAGAACCCAGTGCCCTTAGAAGCAGCAGTCATTTCACTAAACCACACATCCTCTAAGCTCAGGGGTCACAACCTATGACTTGTCAGCTACATCTAACCCACAGAGCCTTTGGATCTGGCCTGGAGCTGTGCCTTCAGTGGCAGGGGATTTTCCTGAGCCACGCTGCTGTTGGGCGCCTGAGGTTCTGATGGAGGGGGGCGCACTGCCTCTGCAGTGTCACACTCAGGTACCCTGGGCTCCAGGGGAGGGGTCTTTTGCCATGCTGTGGCTAATCAGTGAGGAGACACAGTGGTAGCATCAGGGTCCTATGTCCATCTAACCCTGACCTGAGCTGGGCCACTCTGGCCCTTTTCCCCCAGCCAGAAAACATATTTAACCTGTGCTATAACTTGCCCCTTTCCTTTTGACCCCATGCATCTTCTTCTCTTAGCTGCCCAGCAGGCTACTTTCAAAAGGAATACTAGAAAAGGGACTGGATAATGCATAACTTGTAGCATGGTGTTTGGAGCACTGTACTGGGATTTCAGAGATCCAGATTTAGTCATCAGGACTAGAACTTGGGAGTGCTATCCTCCTCCTCTTCTCCCACTCATTAGTCATTGATTTTTTGTCTGGCTACATTTTCATGACTTTTACATTCCTTGACATATGAAACCACATGCCTGCTTGGTTAGTGTGTAGCGTACTGAGCACGCTCACTACATACATGCTCACTGAACATGTACAAACAACAGAAGTAACAGCATGGTAAACTGCATAAGTGCTAAAAACACCACTTGTCCAACTGGAGAACTGACATTTAGGCATACAAAGGGCTACACAATTCCACTCTAAATGTCAGGAATAAGAAAAGGCAAAAACAAAATTTGAGCATGAAAGTTTAAATAGGATTAACAACATGAATAAAGTAAATCCTGCTTACTTCATTAATGGGTACGCTAGAGATGCCCAAGCTTAAATTCGTAGAGAGAGGAGGAGTCTTAAAAGGTGTTCTTAAGGATTATTAGGAAACAAGGTCAAGAGTGTGGGGAGGGAATCACAAATAGCAGTTTCTCTTCTGTTGCATTTGAATGACCTTACCCTCCCCCTTTTGAACTAGGCGAGAAACAGACGATGTCACAGAAAACTAAAAACCATAAAATTAACAAGCTACACTGAACATTTATCTTAACATGACTAACAGGCTGGAAAAGATGAGATAATTTCTGTACAATCAGTGGCTCAAGGATCTAGCAACAAGAGTTTTTTCCCTCCCCAAAACAATTCACTTTTCACATTTCTTCCCCACTTGTAAGTACTGTATAAAGTAGTGGCTCATATACGTCATACAAATACAGGAAGGCTATACAAGTAATTATACACACACACACACACACACACACACACACACACACACACACACACACACACACACACACACACACATATAGATAGATATCTATCTATATATATATATATATATATATAATCTCACATCACAAGAATGAAGTCACCAAAACCTGTAACTTGATATGTGCTACTAAGACATTTAGTATCACAGCCTGCAGTAAGATCATTTCATACTTTGACAATCAATTATTCCCTTTTATATTAACATTTTGTAAAATTGAAAAATACTTAAAAGCAGAAGTTGACAAAAAATATCCATGTGTCAAATTGGAATATTTACAGTAAAATTCTCCTAGTTTTTCCAGGTGCACTGATCTTGTTTTCAGTGGCAAAACTCCCACCAATTTCCAGAAAAGAAAGACAAATCCCAATTATGGCTCAATAGGTGAAACAACCGAGACAGCAGAAAACATATCAAATATCACAGCTGTTTAAACCCTGCCTTTACTGGCCAGTAAAAGATCCCTCCTAATGTAGGGGTAACTGCCAAGGATCCAAAAAAGCATTGTGTGGGTTGCCCCATCTGAATATCAGCTATCCACATGGCTGATTTGGCTTTGCCCTGATATTGCTAGGTATCCAGATCTATGTATCTTTTTCATAGACTACAAGAAACTTTAACTTCAGTCAATCATCTGACATAATCACTTTAACACACTGGAAACTGAGAGTAAGATTAATGGGAAGCAGAGATTTCTGTATCCTATCTCTCCCACTGCCCCCTCTCAATGATGCAGTTCCCTTTGAAGCAAGTTGTCATCTCAGCTAGAGTCCCCACACTTCAGGAAAGACATGGACAAATAGAAAGAGTCCGGCAGAGTAATAAACAAGCTAAGGAGGCAGGAACTAAGATTATTTAGTCCGGAGAATAGAAGTCTCAGTGGAGATTCAGTAACACTTTTTCCCTAGTACTTGAAAAGTGACTGTAAAGAAGGTGGAGATAGACTATTCTCTGTAGCCACAGGGAATAGGGCTAGGAGCAGTAGAGGAAATTTGGGAAGGAAATTAGGAAGAACTTCCTCTCTGTGAGGGTGAGGAACAGGGCACTTAGAGATTGCTGAATTTCCACCCCTGGAAATTTTCAAGAGCAGGTTAGAAAGACACTTGACTGGGATGGTTTAGTAAGCGCTGATCCTGCCTTAAGCAGGGGGCTACAAGATGACCTCATAAAGTCAGACCTACTGTCCCATGAACCTATCACAGATGCTCCCATCAGTAGTATAAACTCATATATGGGGTTTTTAAAGAATTCCTGGTAGTTATGTCAGTGAGTTTGTCCATGTAGTCTAGACATTCCCATAATTCCCATTATGTATCGTGTATTATGATCTATTCCTTAATAATAAGAAAGTTTTAAAGGTAAACTGATGAAGCATAAAAAAGCCAAATGTACCACAGCTGCCTTTGGCAATTCCTTTTTAACTTTTGAACATTCAGGACTTAATTTCCTCTTCCCAACTACAATCTCTGTTTAGAACTTTCCTTGCATGCTTTTAAAGACAGTTGCAATCCTTTTATCATCACTGGAAAGAACACTTGCCTTGAACTACACACCATGTTCCAGAACACTTATTCACAGCAAGCAAGAGGCATTTCATCCCAACCCTGGGAAAAACCTTTCAGTTTCATATTACAGATAAGAACTGGAAGTTAATCTTTTACAGGGCCTAAAGGTATGCCTGTGTTTTATCATGCACAAAAAATAAGTAAAGCTCTCTTACTTCACAGCATCTTCTTTCCACAAATACAATTATCTAGATATATTCACCAAATCAGATTCTACACTAAATCCAGAATATTCAATTCTCATCACAAAGGAATGATTCTTGATTCACACTTGCAAAGTTAAGGCAGACTCTGTGTTAAAAATTAAATGGAAAGGCCTACTATTTACAGTATATTACTTTACTAGAGATCATGTATATTAAATGGTAGTTTGTGTGTTTATACTTAACAAAACATAAGCAAATTGAACTGAATCTTTTAACATGTGTCAATGCATCCAAGGCAGTATGCTACTCATGGAAACTACAATACACATTTTTTCCATTTCAGCATATATAATAAAACATTTTCAGACACTGTATCTTCAGGGAGGTATTGCTTCCTGGAGATTTTTTGGATACGATTACATTTGGGTGTCTAGTTAGATAACCACTGTCTGGAATTTTTATCATATGGGAGTCATTTCTAAGCATTTGGATCCAGAGTGTTGCCAGGTCTGTCTGCATTAAACTTTTATCTATATACCTCCACTGCTTTCTCATTATAAAATGGCCAACAGCAGTTTTAACAAGTTCTTCCCCTCTACAGGACAAAAAGATAAATATATAAACTTCCAGGAGTGAAAATAAGTTTTTAAGTGACTACCATCATTACTGTTATCCAGTGCACCAATTGCCCTGATGGAAAATATGTAGGAGAGACCAAACAACAACTGCTCACCAGAATGAACACGCACTGGAAATCAATCAAAGATAGGAATACCCAGTTACTTGTGGGGACACATTTCTCACAAGAAAATTACTCTCTCCCTAATCTCTCAGTTCTAATCCTCAAAGGAAATTTACAAAACACTTCTCAGTGAACTCTACTTCAACCTCCTGGATACTAAAAATCATGGACTAAATATACACATCGAATGTATGACACATTATAATCTGCTGACATCTGACTCCCCAGGTACCTCTCCACTATTCATCCCCTTTCTCTCCCCCATATCCAGCTCGTCTCTCACTCACCGACTCCTCAATCTACATTTACTGACTGCCTACCTTGCATGCATACCAGCCCAGCCTCTGGCTTCTTTACTTTTCATTCCATCCAGGAAGAGTACACACCAACTGCTGAAACTTCCTTAGCCTGACAAAGGGTTTTTGAACCCAAAAGCTTGCCTAAATTTTTCTTCCAACTATTTAAGTTGGTCTAATAAAAGAACCTTGTCTGCCTATGTCCTTAGATCAACATGGCTACAACCTATGTCCCTACTATCATTACTTAATATTTGTACTGCAGTAGTGCTCAGATACCCAAGTCAAGACAAAGCTTCTATTATACTAGGAACTAGACAATAAGATCAAAAGAGCACGCTGACTATATTTTGTATTAAAGCAACAAACATGTTTTACCCTTTTAAAGTGCAAGAAAACTTGTGTTGTAGTTCGACTTCTTCCATTCTCACTTTTCAACAGTGAAACGACAGAGATGAGTTTTTAAGAGAGCATGCAATGTTGTAAAGTTGCTAGCCTAGAAAACAGGCATGATGATCCTAGGAATAGAACACAGTGCAGAAGAGGGCTCAGAGACATATGAAAGAAGTATGGAGATGTCAATGGCAGAGCATAAAAGAGACCTAGTTCTGACATGTAGGCAAAGGCTGAAAGGTGAAGTTCCATGAAAAGGACAAGGAACTGAAAATGGCTGAAGTAATTGGAGTGCAAAGAATATTTTGATACAAGCAATTTTGATGACATGTAAAGAAGGGCAAGCAACATTTTTATATCAAAGACTTAAATGCAGTAGTTGCTAGAGATTTCCATTAGCTTTAGTGAGAAGAAAACAACAACATTTAAAACCCTGGGAGTATTTTAAAACCCAAACTCTCCAAATTAGGATTTAGTTTCACATCTGGGTGCTTAAATCAGCTTACAGGAACCCCCAGAAATAAAAGAGGCATTCTGACTTTCAGAAAGCAGGCCCTGTAAGATGCAGCTTGCTATACATAGAGGAAGGGTGGAGTTAAAAACCCAGATTATTATGCTGAACATATGTTTGGTGAAAAATGCATAATAATATGATGCATGTCATTTCCTCATTCAGTTATGCTGCAGATAATGTAAGTCTCTTTTTTGTTCTTCACAGGTAGTAAAACCTGGAAAGACTGAATCTGTATATAAATTCTTGGTCTTGTGTTTCAGTTCTGGGAAACCTGCAAGCAATGGTCAGATAAACAAACTTATGTTAACAGCAACAGACAGCTCAGATCACTTCCAAGTTTGCACCCAAATGTCATATATCTCATGTGCTTTTGATATAAGTTTATACCTAATGAAAATTAAAGGTTCAAGTATGGTTTTGAGACAGTGAGGGACTCCACATGCACAACACGTTAACAACGGAGCATGAAGCAAAATCGCTGCGTGTCTTTCAAGATTTTTTAAAAGCGGCAACAAAGCTTCTAAGGAAATGGAGCCTAAAATGTTATTGCTTCAGGGTACTAGGGCTAAAGAGGTCTTGTTTAGTCTAAAGTCTTGCTTTCAAAGTCAGCCCTCCACTCCCTATTGGAAATAAGCTTATTATACACCACTCCAAACAGGATGGGAGTCATTCCTGTCCAATTGAACCAACATGGCTGTCACAATATTCTATATTTTTCTTCTGTTTTCAATTGTCCAAAAGTTCTTTTCCATCAGAACATGTTCTAGCTAAAAAATAAAAGTGCATGTTTCTATAATGGGAGGCAAGTAGTGGGATGGGAGAAGGAAACTTGTCCTGGCAGCAGACTAAATATCATCTACTGGTCTAATGGGAACAAGACATAACAACAAGGAATGAGTGAGTTTCTAGCAAGAGCGCCAAATATAAATTGAAAAGATAGAATTTAGGCATGCTAGTCCTCAGTAAAAAACTGTAAGGAATTCTGACAAGTATCCTACTGACCATTTCAAGCAGTGATTTAAATCAGATAAGAGGGAAAAAAGGTTAGGCTGATCTAAATTAACAAATAACTTACAAGCTACATATTATTTTGTCATAGTAGAAAGTTTCCAGCATAGCTGTTCAGAAATGCAAAACTACAACTCACTCTGAGTTGTACCAAACTAAACCTTTTAACATGGCTTGTTACTTTTTTATGGTTTCTATTTTCTGTGACACTTTCTGTGCCTCACTTTGTTCAAAAGATGGAAGCATGCTGCTTCACTGAAGCTTGGCTCCTGTTTCAATATGCTTATTTTCGAGGGTCCAGTTCTGTGAGGTACTAGACACCTGTAATTCACAGTGAAAAAACTTGATCAGCAAGGAGAAAAATACATTTCAGACATGTCTCAGAACAGAGTAGCCAGATAATAATTCCAAACAATATGGAAAGAATGGAAGAAAGCAAGAAACAAAGGTAAGGAGGATTCAAAAGTACCAACATTAGAATAATAAAAATGTTGCTCAATTCCTAGTGAATATAAATGTGCAGTTCTGCAGGGACAAAAAACTGCTGATCCACACCATTTCTACCTGCTGTCTTGTGTCAGATTTGTATGTTTAAGTTAAGTGTTATGGCCCCAGACTTCTGATAGTTCTCCTTTGTTGCTGCCATTGGTGTCAGGCCTGCACCACAGGTGGGGACTTGTGTGCGCAGCCCTGACCCCATGCACCCTGTGCTGGCTCCAGGCTTAGCAACTGCAGCAATGGGACAAACTGCAGCTTAGTGTGGGGCAAAACTGGCCCCTCCCTGTCACCAGTGCTTCCTGGTGCAGCCACCCAGAGCCTGCGTGGGGCTGCCCAACATCTCCACAGCATCACTGCCACCTCTGGACTGCCCAGCACAGCAGCAGCGACAATGCGGAGCAGTCACAGGGAAGCCTAGAGGCAGCGGTGATGGAGCCACACTGCCGCCTGGCATGGCACAGGCTCTGGACAGCGGCACCAAAAAATGCCCAGCAGCGGCGAGGTGAAGTGGTCGCTTTCCCCCATGCCAAGCAACACTTTTTACCTGGTGCTGCTGCTCAGCCTGGTTTAGTAAGCCTGGAGCTGGTGCCAAGTGAACAGAGGTGGGGCTGTGTGTGCTGGTCCTGGCTTCTACTGCAGGGCTGGGGCCAGCAGTGGCAGCAGGAAGGAACCGCCCCAGCCCTGCCGCATGCCCGGGGCGGCAGGACATGCCACAGCTGGGTGGTGCAGAGTGGGCGCAGAGCATGGGGAGCACTGGGGCTGCACACCGTTGGCATTGGCAGGGAGGCACTGCAGGGTATGTGGGCAGGTCCTGACCTCCTCAGGGGGGACACAGGTCATACCCTCAAACCTTCTCTTGCAAACTCTACAAGCATACCACCCCCCACACACAATCACATACCCCACAAATACCATACCCACACACCTCTGGGGGGAGCCCCACTCACTGCTACATGCACACCCCACAGCCCCCCACAAACCACATACCCACCCATTCATCCCCACAAACCTCAAACCTACCCATCCATAACACCCCCACACGCCTCCACATCCCACACAACATAGAAGAGTAAGATTTTATCTTGAGCTATTATGCAATCACTTCTATAAATACAGTGCAAACACACAAATCAGGATAATTTTTTTTAAATTGAATTAAAATATATTATCGATGTTTGATTTTTAGTATACAATTTAGGTTTTTTTTCCAGTTCTATGATGGCAAACCCAGGGGAGGGACTTTCGGTGGCAAAGGTCAGAGGTTAGGGGCAGGACTTCCAATCCCAAGATGGTGACCGGGGGCATGGTTGCCCTTGAGGCCCTCAACAGCTCAGCAAAACTCGTTAAGCGGCCTTCCAGCCAAAATAATTGCCCACCCCTGGGATAGGCAGACAAGCTTTCAGGTAACTGAGTACCCTTCTTCATGTCTCACCTCAGGAAGATCTCTCAGGCAGACTTGTATATCTCAACCATACCAGTGATCCAATAAAAGATATCACCCACAAGAATTCTTCTCTCTTTCATATTTCTTGGTCAATTATGGCAACAACATCACTTCAACACTACCAAGAATCTAGAGTCAGTGATAAAAATAATGTGTACATTACTTAATTAATGAAAAAATGCCATCCCTGTTTAGACGAAATCTTTTTTTTCTTTTTAAATACTGTTACTAACTTTGAACACATAGGAAAAAATGTCCATGGTGAAAATATATTTATCAGCATGGTAGTAACACAGTACGATGATTTCAATAAGAGGTCAGGGAGGACATCTGAGTTTACTTCCCGACTATGTCACCTTAATGATCCTTAACAATGCACTAACCAGTCTGTGCCTCAGTCTCCTCATGTACGTAACAGAAAAATTAATACTTACTTATTTCCATAGACTATTTTAAGAGTTTGAGGTCAAGTGTTAAATAAATAAAAAATATCATCCTAACTGACCCATTATCCCCCAGCTACAAACCACTCCTGAAAGGCATTTGTACCTTTAAAAAATGGCCATAAAGAGGCTGAAAATCAAAATAATCAGCTTTATGGTCTCCTTAGAGAAAGTAAAGTGTAAATAATCATTTAGGCATGTAAATCTGCATGATAAAATGGCACTTCTTAATGTTTAGAACTGGGCTGAGCTAATTAAGGAAACACTCTTCTGTTGGTAGACAGAAAGAGATTTTATGTTTAGGCACCCTAGTCATATTAACATGCCTTCTAATCTACCAGTGTGTTTATCAGAAGTGAAAACAAAGGTTTTCTTTGAGTGACAACACGTAGGAGGTGCATGGGGGTGCACATGTACCCCCTGAGAGTGCCAGTACAGCCTGTCAGGCCATGCTCCCTGTTTAGCCAGCAAGCTGGGGCACAGGCAGGCACACTAGGGCCCCCCCTGCAAGTGCCGGCTGGGGAGTGGGGCTGCCAGCAGAAGAGGCCACGGGACTTCCAGAAGCAGCACAGCCACTTTTAGGCGACTAAGATAGGCCACCAGGGACCACCCCCAGTTGCTGACTGGTGTTAGGGGGGCACATGCCCCCCTGACTCAAGGCACCAGTATCTCATGTTTTCTTTAAGTGTGCATGCATGCGCATGTACGTATGTTCCCTTTCCCTCTGTAATAAACCCTGTTTTAGTTTAACATTGCTTGCGACTGAGGCAGTATATTCATTTTACAATACCCAATTAAAATTTGTTTCCCTAGGTTTCTGGGTTGGGGCTTGAGCCAGATTTGGAAAGTTGGTGTTAAACCTCTAAATTTGAACCTGGCCCTTGTTACTGCCACCCAGGGCTGGGCAGAAGGGTTACATGGACAATAAAGATCATTGCTGAAATAGTAACAGTTAACTGTCATTTTTTTAAATTCAAAAGCATATTGTTCAGAAAAGAATTTACATCATAAACATTTTGTCTCCTCGTATCTTTGCGGATGACATAAAATAAATGATTTCATAGTACTTGTGATTAAATCCCTCCCATTAATTTTTCACTGAATATAATTTATTAGATTAAAAAGCAAGTTGATCATAGTTGAATTATACTTGATCTTGCCTCAGTGGAGAAGTTGGATAGATGATCTCCTGAGGTTCCTTCCAGCCCTACATTTTGATGATTGAATGTTTTGCAAAACAAAATTCAAACCAGCAAGGAACCATAAATTTTTCAGTGACAGTAATTAAACACTGAAACAGAATACAAAGTGCTGAGGTAAGTTCTCTGCACTTAAGACTTTAAATCAAGATTGTATACACTCCTAAAATGCCCTTGAAGATTTCTGTAAAGTTTTTCCTAATATCAAAATATTTTCTTGCAGTTTTCAAAGCTGAAATGAAATAGAAAACCAATTTTAAATTGATTCTGTACTTGAAATCACAGACAGCACTTTCTACTTAAAAAATACTAACACTATTAGTAATCCATGTAGTTTGCCCAAACTGTACCACAGGTGGACAAAAATTAAATCAGGATGGTTGCTATATTTAAAGAGAAAGTAGAACATACCTACTGTGATGTTTCCTGTTTTGGTTTCTACGGTGATGTCACCTATAAAAGAAAAACAGTTTGTGCTTTAATAAGGGAAGGTTATTGTATAATTTTTTCAGTCCATTCAAAAATATCAGAGATTAGCAGCAGGCTAATGTTCCACTCGTTGGCCCTAATGAAAAAACTATTCTACATACTTTTGCTTAAGTTGTGTATACAAATCAATAAAATGTCATCAGTGTAAATTATGCTGCTTAATATTCACAGAGTTGCTTTATAAATTAGAATTCCAGACATGGAAAGTGATCTTAATCCTGTAGGATTAGATGAACAAAAAAAGCCAAGGGCACTGTGTGTGTAAAAATCAATAATTTTAAACTGTACTTTGGGACAGTTTTTACTTCTTGTGCAATGATTACAGCAGCAATATAACTGATAAATTAACTGAATATGATGTGCAATAAAATGGCCTATGGACAGCTAACTACAAAAAGTTTCCAGTTTCCAGCACAGATATTTTCCAGGGCGCACATGGTGATTGCAGTGATTCTTTTCCAGGATGGGATTTTCTCTTTTATCCTGCAGGGCTGCTTCCTGGACAACTGCCCAAGGAGTCATTACACATTCCCATACTATTCTCTTCAAACCTCTGAAATGTCATGCTGTACAAGTAATCAGGTTAACACATGTGGCCTGTTCTGAAGGAATCCAGTAAAATGAAGTCATAAACCTTCTAATGGCACCACTTTATTTTAAGAAAATCATGTGTTTACTGCTTGTTCAAAAACATGGTTACATATCATCACTAAGTACAGTAGTATAACTGGTAAGTGCTTTGAACTTATTTAGCACAATGTGAGTTTGCTCTCTGTTTTGCTTATTTCCTCCTTATACCAAGAAAGTATTTGCTAAAGAAAGGCCTGTTTTTGCTGGGTGCAGAGCATTCCTTTTGCGGTGGTTAATCACCTTCAGTCAATCCTTAGCATTGACATCAGCATGATTTGAGTGTACAACACTTCACAGGGATCTGGTCCTGAGATATTAAAGAGATTAAATTCTAAAAGTTGACCACTGATGGAAAGCTAAGTATGTAGAACAGTATGCTTGAAGTAGAGAGATGTAACAAGTGTACTAGTATTAATTGATACAGATAATTTTTTTTTTAAATCAAAATCTCCCCCCCTTTAAAAAGAAAAGTTTACATCACTTTATATATCACTTCTCTAAACCAAAATAAAATCTCATTTATATCCTTTAACATCGGTCTTAACAAATGGTATTACCTGTAATACTTTCATCAGTTTCCCAATCCATTTTTTATTCCCTCTGCTCCTTCTCCTCCCACTTAGAGTTTTCCCAGAACAGCATTTCCCAGTCTTTTAATTTCTACTTGTTCATCGTGCTCGATGCTCCCAGTTGTCTTCATCCCTTTCAATATACCACAGTAGTTCATGCATGGCTAGCTGCACACATTCTCATGGCGTGAAGAATAGTCCCTTGCGCTCCAGCAGGTTCTGCATCTTACAGATGGCCACTCTTACACACATTATCAGTAGTCTCAGTTCCTGGCTCATTTGTCCTCTTTGGCCCAGTCCATATATCACCATCTCATATGTCAATACATTATACCACTGGGTCTTCTTTGCAAATCTCCCCATCCTCTTCCACACCTTCTCTGCATATTTACACTCCCAGAACACACGGTAAGTTGACTCTTACGTTCTCAGTTTTCTCTCGGGCACTTTTCTGATCTGTGCAATCGCCAGGTGCATAGCCTCTCTCGTACAGGTAAAACATTTCCTGCTGCTATCCACACAATTTCTACAAGTTCTGTCTTTGCCTGTACTTCCACAACCCCCTTCCACACTTGGGCTGACTGACTCTCAGTCAGGTTTCCCACTTCTGTTATTCTGTCACATATTCCTTTTCAAGGCTTCTACTATTTTCCCATATCTTCTTGATCCCTTCTAACTATGCAAAGTGTACCATGAACTTCTCCATTCTTGCACAGTGGGCTGGGGGTGTCGAGGCCCAAGGCATTTTCTATCCCTCAGTGTGTCCCTTATTAACCATAATGCATCTGCAATTCTTCTTCATAATATGGCACGTCTGGTCCTCATGAATCAGCTGTGATAAACTGTCTCATTTTTTAGCCCAAAACTTCTGTGAAGATTTTATAATCTGCATTTAGCAGCATAATTAATCACCAATTTTCTAGTTTCTCTCGCTCTCCTTTTTAAAGATGAGGACTAAAATGCTTTCCACAAACCTTTAATCTATTTCACCCTGCTCCCACATTCTATTAAATAGTTTTACTGGGCCTTTCCCTATACATCCCCAAGATTTCTCATAAAATTCACATGGTAATCTATATCAACCTGGATTCCCCTCTTCTGTATTCCCCTCTTCAGTTTTTCCATTGCTTCATGCACCTCCTTCAGGGTGATTTCTTTCTCCAATTCCACACTTTCTTCTTCATCTATTCGTTGCACAATTTCCTCTGCAAATGACTGGCTTTTTGTTTCACCTGCCCCCCTACCTTTAAATAATTCTTTGTAGTAGGATTGTGCCACTTTCAGCACTTTTCTAACTCATTGCTCATTTTCCTTTTACTTTCATCAATGTCAGCAGTTGCTTTCTTGCTTCTTTGAGTTTGAATGAGATGGATTTACTCCATGTTTCTCCTTCTTCAGTCCATGGTGCTCGAGTTAAGATCCCTTTTGCCCTCTTCCTAAGCCATCTGTTGACTCTTCTCTTGTTCTCTGCAATCTCTTATTTCTTGTCTTCCCCTTGCACAGATTGTTTTTGCCACTTCTCTAATTTCCCTGTAGGGGTCTCAGTTCTCATCTCTTCCTTTGCACTTCCTTTTGTCCTACTTCGCGGAAGGACTCTTCTGTTGGCTTCTTTATCATTCTCTACCAATTCCAGGGATTCTTAAAATATCTCTACATGGTTTTCCAGGTTTTATATAGCGCTACATATTCCTCAGACAGTTGTTCATTTTCTAATAGTCTCATGTTTAGCTTCCACACCTTTTCCTCTCTGACTATTCTGGCTTGTTTTTAGTTTGATGTCTAGTGCTCGACGGTCACTCATTGCAACCTGTTACATTCTTTCATAACACCTCCAGGCCTTATGATAACAGGGGTAGTCTATTCTTGAGGAACTCCTTCCCCCTGGAGTCAAATCTTGTTGCTGTTCTAGAGTTCTCCCATACATCTATCAATCCTGCATGTTTAATCATTTCCTTTAGGATCATGCCAATGTATCCATCGCCTTGACAGCGCTACATTCTTCTTCAGTGACTTGTTCTATTACATCAGAGGTTGTCAGCTGGGGGTACACATACCCCCACGGGTACTTGAGAAGGCCCTAGGGGGTAATGTGAGGCAAGCAGGGATGAAGCACCACCACACATCTTGTGCAGGAGCCACCTGGCCGGACAGACATGAGGGGGCGAGGAAGGTTGCACGCAGTGGCTACTGCCACTCTGCATCCAGCCACATGCCACCCCCCACCAGCATCTGACCATGTGCCATTCCCCCACAACCTCCTGTCTGGCTGCCGGAGATACACTGCTCCGCATTCGGCTGCCAGAAGTACACTAACCCAAAAAGGCTGAAATCATCTACAATAATTCCCAACCATGTACAATTCTAGCGTCTGGAGCAGTTCCATTCTTTGAGCACTTTTTGTGGGTGTATAGACATTAAAAGATTTCTCTCTCATCTTCTCCCATTGTTATCATCAGTCTCAAAAACTGCCCATTACACTATGTCCTGGAATTGTTTTACCTGCACTCTTGGATTCTTTATCAGGAACGCTGCTCATGTGACAGATGCTAGTTACAATCACTTCATGCACACCCGCATGGTATAAAATTGTTTTAAATCAGATCCACATTTCCTTCTGCACTGTGGTTTGCAATTTCCATAAAAGTAGATTTATACATACCAAGTCATACAGTTGTTCCATTAATAACAATGTTTAACTGAACTTTTTTTTTTTTTAAACTTAACCAGCCCTTCTTCAGCCTGGATGTACACTACATGGACAGGGGGATATTTAACTATACTTAAATACTGGTTTCCTTATTCTGTCCCACTGGATAAAATACTGTGGATTATTGTAAATACCACATTCTGGCAAACTAAATACATCACTGATGGCACTGGCTTACTGTTTCAATGTTTTCTATAATTTCTGAACAATAATTAGAATATTTTCCTGCATACATAACCTTGTTCCTCTATTAAAATTCAAGCCTGATGTCAAGGTCAATTTGAGGCCAACCTCAAGATGTGGGTGCTGCATGTGAAAAAGTACCATTTCTTTTTTGTACTGTACTGCTTCTGACATCCTGATTCCTTTAGGACTATAAGGGCGAAGGCATGTTTCATAGTTTCATAGTAACTAGGGTCAGAAGGGGCCTAGAGCAGGCCATCTAGTCTGACCCCCCGCCAATGGCAGGAAACGAGTGCCAGAGTCACAGGACCCCAGCCAAGTACCTAT
>JAGPOW010001296.1:121186347-121201864 GCA_030014935.1 Caiman crocodilus
GGACAGCAAATGCAATCAGGCGATGGTCGCTGTCACCCAGGGAGTCTCGTACCCTGAGCTGTGCAATCAGATCGTCCCCCGAAACCAGGACCAGATCCAACAGTGCATCCCCCCTTGTGGGGCCATGCACCTCCTGGACCAAGTGGAGGTCCTGCAGCTCCATGTTGGAGAGCATGAGATGGGACTGAGTTCACATCTCAGTCCTTCATAGCTCTGATTTTGTACTGTAAAGTTCACCGATTCTCAACATCATTAGACTTGCATCACGCCACAGAAAATACCAGCTGTTAGTTTTCATTCATTTTTTGACTACAAAAAAATAACAGCAATCTTTTATTGCAAAGTACTCAGAGAGACCATATCAGATAATTTTTTAATACTAAGGATTCTAATCTGAAATCCATAGGCATGTCAAGATGAGCACAAGCATTTGTTTCCTCAGGGACAAGCAGCAGTGACATACCTTGTGCCACTGCTACTTGTCCCTGGAGAATGCCCATGGCACATATGATCTAGCACATGGCAGATTACCTCAGATGGGGAGGCTGGGTCCAGCAACTGCACTGGCCCTAGCAGCCTTATCTGGGGTCCTGGGAGCCTCCTGGGGCTGCAGCGATTGCAGCAGCTGCAGCAGGAAGCCTGGCCAGCAGCCGGTATATGGCTCTGGTTTTGAGTATATGGCTCTGCTGCTAGCGTGCCGCCCTTTTTCCCATCCCTGAAAGGATCTCAAGGCACCCTGGGCCACAGCACTCTAGTTGGGAATCACTGGTATAGGCACTTGTCTGAACAGTCTCTACTGGGAGGCATTAAAAACAGACTACTGAAAATACTTACTTAGAATATTTAAATGGTCATTTAACATACATTAGTACCATAAGCTGCAGTAAGAATGTATAACACTTATCTTTGTATTTCAAGTATTTGTGCCAAGTTCAATGATTATAAGGCTCCATTTAGCCTTTCCAAATGTTGATGCACTATGGGTGGGTAAATCAGTTCATCATGTAAAGCAAAACATTTCAGCCAAGATAACGTTTTCACTTTTTTATATCAGGCTGAATCTTACAGGCCTATGGCAACACTGAAGGGATATATATTCAGTTAAGCCCTATAAGGCTTTGCTATCTTCACTACTCTCTAGGTGCAATTGTACAGTCCTGTGCAGCCAAGACTGGATCTCTGACCTGTAACCGTCCTGTTAACTAAGAATTAGCCTGGAAGGTCAAACTGTGCTCAGTCCCTGTAAGCCTCTTTCCTCCAGGAATCTGTTTCTAGTAAAAAAAATACAAATCATGTTGAGGCCCTGATTGTGCAATCTTTTAGCATATGTATAACTTTACTCACATGAGTAGTTCCACTGACGTCAGGGGGGCTACCTGATGTACTTTAAATAAAAGGCATACATAGATGTTTGCTGGAACTAAAATGGCATTTTCAATAAAGATTTCTCTAAGTTTCAAAGCAAAATTGTTTCACTGTTAGCAACAAGGAGTTACACTTAGTTTTTTAAAATTGGAAACATTTTCATATTCATGAAGGCCAAAATTTTCAAAAATAGAAGCCTCATATTACAATAGGTTTTAGCTTTTCCAGACATATTTAAACACCCAAGCAAGGGAATTCTTAAAGCAATTAGAAGTCTTGTGCGCACAAGTTCCAGCTCCTAAAACAAGAGTATACCTTGACTGGACCATTTCTTCTACCTTGATTTCCTGTTAGAATGTGATATTGGGTATAGAGTATAGGCTATGTGCTCATCCGTTTAGTGTTTAAGATTATGTCATTCTTACGGAAAGGATGTCAGTAAGCCATGTTTCACTAAGAAAAATATTTAAGATGTGAAGCTTCTTAAAGAGCTAAAAATCTCTATAACATATGAAATTCTACTAAGAAGACACTAAAAACAGGTACAAAATGTTAGTGACTAGAAAATGAAAATAACATAGAAAAGGAAATAAAATAAAGAACAAGCAAACAAAAGTCAAGATTTAAATTTAAAAACCGAACTAGAAAAAAAAATAATTTTTTAAATAAGTCTTTGTATCTACCTTCATTAAGGAAGCATGTCTGCTCTGGCTTTCATCAGAAGTCCAATGTTCATAGCAATACAAAGACTTAGTGAAGAATTATAAGATACATTTTCACTCCATTTGGAGTAAAAAGTAACAGGCTGCTCTCTAAGCATCACTAAATTCAATATGCTATGTACAGTGGCAGAGATGGAGCAGGGTAGATCTGCATCCTAGGCAGCTGCCAATGCATGAGGTAGCACCAGGTTCCTATGATGCCAATTGCAGCAATACAGGCAGCTGCTGATGCAGCAGCAGCTGTGTCTGCACCTCCCACAGATATGTTCCCTCAGTCACACTACTACACAGTAGCTCCTCAGAACAGTAACATTCAGAACAAGGCAAACTTTGTTGAAGTCTTTACTCTGCCTCTTATGATTTAAAGTCCTGGTCACGTGATAAAATGGAGGAAGTGCTTTAACTTTGAAATATGGAGAATCTTCTCTTTACTGCATTTTGAAGCACCAAGCTCTTACCTAACTTTGTCACAAACTTTGTTTACAAGGAAGCAATAGATTTAATTAACAGTGAAATGCTCCTCTGAATTATTTGCAATGCAAACACTGCAACTATGTTCTGACTGTAGAGATCCAGAATATGAAATTCGTTACAAGTGAAAATGATCTGTCCCTAAAGGTTTAAATAAAGTATTTATCTAATTTTGCTGTGAACTTTAAGGTACATCTGTCCTGCAAGCATAACTGTGATAGAAGCATGTTGAAACAATCATGAGCTAGACATAATCCAATTTACTTTGGTACTGGCAGCACCGATGCTGAGCAATTTTGGCTTCAGCTGCCAAGTATCTACCCAGGATCCCTGACAGGCTTGCTGCACAGCTCTGTGCTAATGTGCTTGCTGCCTTAGCTATTGGTACTTGAGCCAATTAGATTAAAGTTAGCTTGGTTTTATGTATGCATGTAGCAATCAAACCTTCTCATGGCAGTGTAGACATATCTTTCAGTACTACATTTTTTAAAAAGCAGTTAATTAACAAATATTTCCACATTTCTTTAAAATGTTAGTAACACTGCAGCTTTGGACTAAGTCAGGAAGTCTAGAAAAATGCAAGTGAAAAAGATTGGTGTAGGACATTTTTCAAGCCAAGGAAAACAGAAACAAGTGGCAAAGAATAAATTTAAAAGTTGAATTGCTATTTTTAACAACCTGTAAGATTACTACTAAAATAATGTAATTTTAAAATTAAATTTGCCTTAAAGTCTCACCATCAGATTAAACACACTTATTATAACATATTCTGTATAAATGAAGACCCTTATACAGCTCTGCACAGGCACAGGGAATTAATTTTTTCACTATTGGCATACACAGTACTGAATATATTTGAATACAGTTTTACTTTTGTTTTTTAAAGAAACATTTGTGAAAGGAACCGTTGTTAATCTAGTCAATGTTAAGTGTTCCAGTTTAAGAAGAGCTGCATGAAAATAAGCATGAAATAACATAAGAAATATTTGTTTCATTTGGATACAGTTCTAGTCATGCTGTTCCTTATTGAAATTACAAGTTTTTGGCATGTGGACCATGATGGCAATTTACCTTTAAGTATATAGCTATTATTGTTCCATTTTGTCATTGCAAAATCCTAAATAAGCTTTTTTGAACATGTACGCAAGCATGCATGCGCACGTGCACACACACACACATGCACGTGCACTCTGGACATTCCATAACAGGAACCATCTTGTTACAATCTGCTTTGGTAGAAATTAATATTTAAGTTTAAAAAAAATGAAATAAACTAAATTATTAAATGCATTTTAAAAATACCCACACACCTGTATCTACTGGAAAGCCTGGTTTAATTCCAAAAGCTGACATTTACTTTGGAAGTTTAGAACAAAAAGAGTTTTTCATTTACTCTATTGGACAAGGGAGTTTATTTTACAGGAATCTGTGGGAGAATGAGCATTTTCAGTGTGAAGTAAAAACAAGCAGTTTCCATAGAATTCAACAAGTTGGTGATACAGTAAAAAGCTGGTTTCTGGCATCCCCAGGGTAAGGGGATTGTCAGTTATTATAAAAACTCCAGTTATCTGAAATAACCCAGCAGGGGTTTTCAGATAATGCAGGAGGAGGGTTGGCGGGGGGTGGGGAGCAGTGGCCGCAAGCAGCAGTGGCTCAGGGTAGGGGGTGGGGGCAGCAGCCACATGTGGAGCAGTGGCAGCGCAGGATAGCGGAGTGGTGGCAGTCGCATATGAGCTTCCCCTCCCAGCATCTGACCAGTCAACTGGAAATTCTGGTCAGTAGAGAGTGTGCCGGTATTTTTATTTTACTGTATATAGCTAAAGTGATGGAGCTTGTACCTACAGTGAAAACTTCTCACACTGGCCCATGTTCAAGTTTATTTCATCTTTGTCCTAAATGCCATAAACATCAAGCACAGAGAGGAGGTGCGCACTCAGTGGGAATTCTGGCAAGTCCGAAGCACCCTGGGGATCCCTAGCATCACTAACAGGAAAAGAAGCCAAGGCTGGCCATCCTCACTCCTGAAGGAAAAAAGTGACATTTGACCAAGAAAAGCACAACTGGAAGTGTATTGGTGGTAGACAGAGCCAACAAACACAGAGAAAACATTTCTAATAAAAATAGTAACATTTTAAGTCATCATAACCAAATTCTACTCAGAAATCTTGTTAAGCAGGTTAACTCCCGAATTCTCCAAAACAAATTAAAGCAGCTGTTTAAAACATACTGCAGTTTTACTAATGATGTTTTCTTTATTCATTACAATTTCCATTATTTAATTATATAGTAAATTGTAAAGTTACTGGTCCTATGTATGACTGTAAACTGCATCCGACTGGAGGGCTAGTTGGCAATGTGGTGGGACTACTTGTGGTGGGGTAGTTCCTATAAAATACCAGAATTTTGCAACCTCTAGAGCAACGGTTCTGAACCGGGGTACATGTACCCCCACGGGGTACATGAAGCCTCATCAGGGGGTACGCGAGATATATTTCATACATTGTCTAACAGAAGTCAAAGAGCCTGAAAAATGAATTTCCCATTGAAAGGAAGTATGTGAAGTCTCACTCTGAGACCAAGGAGTATGTCGACTGAAAACAGTTCAGAACCATAGGCTCTAGAGTAAAGCAAGTATAGAACGCCTCAAAACCCTAGCTTCCACCGTCCTGTGGGGTAATCCTTGGTTGGAGAAAAGCTAAGTGACACCACCCTGACAGAAACACACCAGTCAGCAGGGACTCTAAATCTGTTGCTCTCTGGGAGAAGTTACAACCATCAAGGCACTGAAGTCTGGACTTGGCCTGGCTTTTGGACACTCTCCCAACTGTCTAAAGTGATAATAGTAAGTCTAAGGCAGCCTCCACTCCTCCATACTTTTGCCTAGGTATACACACTGAAGGTCTTGGTGTGATGGTCACATAGACTTCTTAAGCATACACCATGATCCAGAGTATCAATAATTGCCAAGTATTGTAGTTATAGTCCTAGAAAATACAGTATATGTTTCTTTCATATGATGCATGTTTTTCCCTTATCATGGCAAGCTTACTTAAGAAAACATTAAAAAAATCATTTATAGCAGAGGCAGGAGGGCAGGGCAGCACCTTAGACTAACTGGTTTAGAGAGGCATAGGCTTTCATAGGCAGCAACCCGATTCATCAGATGCTGCAAATCGACTAGAAGAAAGAAGAGGGCCAGGGGAAGGGATGCTACTGAGAGAACTTATTATCAGGTCGGCTCTAAGGTGCCACCCTCCTCTACCTTCTACCTGACTTCAGACTCACACAGCTAACAACATCTGTTAGAGCAAAGGAAGAAAGAACTAGCTTAGGTTTGACAATCTTATTTTAGTATTTGCTAGCATTGAACAGTTTTGTTCAGATACTGCACCTTAGTTTATTTAGGGACACAGCATAATGACAGCAGTCCTTTCATTGTTGTAATTAATACTCTGGATACCTGCAGAGCTGTTACATTTCAGACTATGTACTGATTTTCCTTTCTTACCATGAACACTTCCCAGTAGAATATCACCAGCTGCTGCAGACAGAAATGAAGACTCTGCATAAAGATACTTGGTCTTTAACAAACCATCCTCAGTAGTTATGTTGATAGATGTTCCCTGCAACTTCTCTATATTCACACTCTGCAAGAAAAATAAACTGAAATACGCTTCCTTGAAACAGGCTAATACATTTGGAAACAAAACTAAGTAGAAGAACTAAAAGGAACTATGTAACACACAGTTGCCCACGTACAAGACAAATGGCAAGTTAGATGCCAGCTAAAAGTTATGTATAACACAAAATAAATAATTGTACTTTGCACTTTCATCCAATATCTTTAACTTATTATTATGCAGAAGTTGTTTTAATCTTGTCAATACTTCTACTCAGTAGGGAATGACTGTTGTATTCATTTTCCAGAGTACATACGAAAGACAGGGAGGTAAAAACAATTTTTCACAATAGCACAGGGAGTCTGGCACAACCAGGAACAAAACAAAGGTAGCAGAATTCCAATACCATGCTACTGGATCAGCCACTGGCTAACTTTGTTAGAATGATTTACATGAAAATTTGTGATACAACACAAAGCTGTGTGTGACTACTGTTTGAGAGCACCCAGAAACCCAAGTCATCAGCCAGGACCTGAAGCGAAGTAGAACTTTGAAGGTGAGCATGAAGGATCTGAATCTAAGAGGGATGGAAAGAAAGGAGTTTGAGGATAGCATTTTGGATAGAGGGGCTGGATGAAGGGCAGGGGCCAATAAAACAGGGCTTTTGTGCAACTTTTAAAAGTTGTGCAAACAGCCAAAGTTATGATTGAACTGGATCCATACATAATGAGCACATTACCATAAGAACTGAATTCTGGTCTTTTTCTGTTCAGCTTGATTTGAATTGTGTAATCATACAATAATTCAGGTTCAAGTCTTATTCAATATGTGTTTAATCTGCCAGCTCTGCCTTTTCCTTAATGAAACATATTTCAAAGTCCTTATCCACTGTATGAAAAGATTTACAGCCCTGCAGCATAAATTGTGTCTTACATCAGCTCATCTTAAAATCCATTTTGGCATTTTAATTTTATTGCCACCATATAAAATGAACAAATTCATAAGAAAAAAAAAATCAGTCTGTTGCCAATTTCAATGCTAATGACCTCTGTAGCATCTGATGTAAAAAGTTCTTATAAATATGAAGATCTACCAATGATAAATAAAAAGCATATGCAAGTCTAAAGAAAAGAAGCTTTCACCCTCATCTTCTGGTGTGTGAAATTTGGGCAGCTAACAGTTTGTGAATTAGAGTCTTACTCCTGTGCTGGCCCTTTTATTCTACGGGAAAAAGGCCATAATAGCACAAAAAGAATATTAAAAACCCCTATCCCTGGCTGGTGAAGGGAAACATTCCCTAGCACAGGCATAGAAGACAGTTGTAAAACTATCCCCTGAGCATACCATTGCCCTAGGCCCACAGGGCACGCTGACAATGGCAGTAATCCTGGAGGCAGTGGCAAACAAAGCACTGCAGATTTCAGACAAAAATGCCAGGACCCCAAAGAATGACCTGAGAACTGCTTTAGCATAACTCAGCCCCAAGGGCCATCTAATATGAGGTCCTCTCTAGGCTGCAAAGCAATCCACAATCAGGAGGGCACAAGTTAAACTTAAGCTTTAGAGGTGCAACCCAGAATTCTGCACTATAGTTTTATACCCAAGGTAGGCCTCAGATAAGAATAAGATGCACCACCATATTAAAGAATATTTACATGATTGAAGTCAGCAACATGTTTCAAGGATTCTGCAGTGGAACAGCTGAGGAAAAGGCAAAGCAAAGGACACCAGCAGGCATGATGCAGAAGACTCAGCAGTCTAGACAGCAGGACATGCAGGGCCACAGAGATGGGGAGCTAGGACCACTGTACCAACATGGAAGAGAAAAAGTGGTGATGGTGGTGGTGGTGAGTGACTTTCTGCAGGAAACAGAGGCCCAAATATATCATCCAGAGTTGGGGTCCCAGGAGGTGTGCTAATCTCCATGGAACCTAAATTTAGGATCTCACAGAGAGCCTGCCAATGCTCATCCATTTCTCAGACCAGTTTTCCTGTTTTTTCATATAGGCACCAATGATACTGCCACAAACAACACAGAGGAGAAAAGAGGTGACTTACAAGGCTCTCAGCAGGGGATTAAGGGGCTTTGAGCACAAGTGGCGTCCTCATCAATCCTCCCCATGGGAGGCAAAGGCCCAGGCAAGGGCCACTGCATCATGGAAGTAACCATGTGGCTGGGACACTAGAGTTGGTGTGAGGGCTTTAGATTCTTTGACAATGGGCAGATGTTATCCATCGGACCAGAACTAAAAGGAACATCTTTGGGCATCACCTGGCCAACCTAGTAAGGAGGGTTTTAAGCTAGATTCCATAGGGGTTGGTGAACAAAACCCTCCAGCAACAGAGGAAACAAACCAGAGGGGAAAAGACTGGAAGAAGCAGCACAACTCTGAGAAAGGGCCAGAAAGCCACAGAACACCAGTAAGTGGCAGAAAAAGGAAAGTGCATAGGTTGAAATGCAAAATATGTCTGATGAATGTATACAAATACAAAAGTAAGAGAAATAAACGAGATGAGCTGGAAGCTGCAGTCTGTGGAAAAAAAACTATGATCCAATTGGTATTGCAGAGACCTGGTGGGACAGTTCTCATGGCTGAGTGTCAACATTGAGGGTTACACTTTGTTGTGGAAGGGCAGGGCTGGAAGAAAAGGTGGTGTACAAAAATACATGCACCTGGTCCCTGGTTCAGGAGGATGAAGACAGCAGAGCAGAATGCATTTTGGTGAAGATAAAAGGTGAAAGATGCAACAATGTAATGGTTGGAATTTATTATAGGTCACCAAGTCAGGAAAAGGGAAGTGAGTAAGGCATTCTTCAACGAGATGACAAAATTACCCAAAAGGTATGATGAGATGGTACTTATGGGAGATTTGAATTTTCCAGACATCTGCTGGAAGAACAATACAGCCAAATGTAGTGTTGAGCTGGCACCTAAATTGTGTGGACAACAAATTTCTGTTCCAGAAGGTTGAGGATACAACTAGGGGATGATCTATTAGGGATCTTCTCCTGACCTGATCAGGGTAAAATTAATGGAGGATATGAAAACAATGAGTAACTCAGGAGGAAGGGATCATGAAATAGAATTCCAGATCCTAAGATAAGGCAGGCATGAAGTCAACAAAACTAGAATGCTAGATTTCAAAAAGGTAGATTTTAACCAACTCAAATAGTTAATGGGTACAGTGTCACTGGAAGATAGACTGAAGGATAAACATGCCCATGATCTGGGAGCTTCTAAAAGTTACAGTAGTAGAAGTCCAACAAGAAACTATTCAGACACAATGGAAGCACAGGAAGAACAGGCAAGAGACTGGTGGTACAAGAAGCTTGTGAGATGCCTCAAATGCAAAAGGAAAGCATGCAGGCAATGGGAGAATAGGCAGGTCACTAAGAATGCCTACCAGGAAGTAGCAAGAATGGGCAGCAACAAAAATCAGGATGGCAAAGAAAGAAAGAGCTGTACCTGGTGTCACAGGTTAAAGACAACAAGAAGAGGTTCTGTAAGTATGGTAGCTAAAATGAAAAACACAGAATCCTGTGGGTCCACTGTTCAACAGCCAGAGGGAACTCTTAACAAAAGATGCAAAGACAGCAGAGCTACTCAATAGCTACTTTGTGAACACTGAGGCAAACTGCAACCAGATGCTTAACAAATAGTGTTTGGATAAGGACGGAGACAAGCTGAGGGAGGAAATAACAAGAGAAACAATCAGTGAGCTTCTGATGAGTCCTGTCATGATTGCTTATCATACCCTTTCCTGTTCTTACTACTATTTTATGAGCTAGCAGTATGTCCCGACTTTCTCGCCTGCCACATCTTTGATGTTATTATTATCAATATTAATTTTAGATGTTATTAGTTATTAGAATTATTTATTCCTTTAGTTTTCTTCTACCACAATCTTTTAATGGGGCTCATATATGGGTTGTATAGCTAATTTGATACATTTAGTCTTGTAGACAAAAGTTAGATATTCAATCACTGTTTGGTTAAGACCAATTATTTTTCTTTATTTTCCTCTTACATTTGTTCAAATCCTACACAGTCAGACAGAAGAAGGTATTTTCATGTCTTTCTAGTATCTCTTAAAGTCTTAACTTTGTAACTTATCACTTAGACTATGTTACTTTTTAAACAAAAACCTAAATTAACTGAACAGTATTAATTAATTTACTCCTAGAATTCTCCTTCTTTTATTTTGTGCAATGTCTCTTAACTTTAAGAGAGATCTTCTTTCTTCAGATCTCCCTACATAAATCCGTTTATTTATGCTGATGGAAGAGTCATCAACCAAACCCCTATTCTACTTCTAATCTTGGACCTTCTCAATGATAAAAAAGATCTTTTAATATACACAAAGAGTTTAAGATATAAGTCCTTTTCTTTGGGTTTTTTTTTTGTTCACAGTATTAGAATTGGATAAGTTCCTTTTTTCTTTTTCGCTCTCCCCGCTGCAGCCCCACTGCTCCCACGACAAGTCTTCCTGTGAATCTGCCCCTCGTTCCCTCAGAAATCAAACAAAATTTACCAGCCTCCTCACAGTTCTGTTGATGGGTCCCTCGATATTCTTTTTTCTTTCATAGACTCTTCTCTTCTCTCTCAGTTTTCTCAAGCCTCGTGACCCGCTGCTCCCCTGTTCTCTCAGAGCTTCTATCTTCAAACAGCAGCAGCTCCAGAAGCGGCATTCTCTGCTCAGTTCTGTCTCACTCGCACTCGCTTCTTCACAGGTCCCCATGAACTCACGTCAGCAGGGCCAATGAACTTCATCCCAGAGTACTGAAGGAACTCACACAGGAGATCTTGGAGTCCTTGACAATGATATCTATGAAGTTGTGCAAAATGGGCAAGGTACCAGAGGACTGAAAAAGGACCAACACATGCCCTTCTTTAAAACATTTGTAAACATCTGGAAGAGGAAAGACTGTTCACAAGCAGCCAGCATGGGTATACGCAAAACAGATTGTGTCAAACAAACTTGATCTCCACCTTTGACAAAGTAACTACTTGGGCAAATGAAGGGAATGCTACAGACATGCATCTGGACTTGAGAAAGGCTTTTAACAAAGTCCTACATGACCTTCTTATAAAAAATTTACAGAAATGTGGGCTGAACAAAAGTACTATGAAGTAGATAGACAACTGACTAAATAGCCACAAGCAAAGGGTTATTATAAATGGATCCATATCAGGATGGCACAAGGTTCTGAGTGGATTTTCACAGGGGTTTAATGTATTTATTAATTATTTGTATACTGGAGGATGGGACTGGTATTCAGAAGGATCTTAAGAGATTGGAAAGCTGGGCTGGAGCTAACAGGATGAAGTTCAATACTGACAAATAAAATACATTACAACTCTAGAAGAAAAATCATAGAACACAAAATTACAAAACCAGTGACACCTGGCTGGATGGCAGCACTATGGAGAAGGATGTGGGAGCCTTAGTAGATCACATACTCAGTATGAGTCTACAGTGTGATGCAGTTACACAGAACAAATATGGTTTTGGAATGCATCAGCAGAAGCATTAGGTACAAGACATGGGAGGTGACAGCACCTCTTAAGCAGCCGCTGCTTAAGCTTCATCTAGAGCATTGTGTGCAGTTTTGAGTTTCATGTTTTAAAAAAAGAGAAGGTCCAGAAGCAGTTGCTAAAAATGATAAAGAACTTGGAAAGCAAGTTCAGTTTGTGGAAAAGACACTTAAGAGGGGACACGACAGCAGTCTTCAAATACATGAAGGGCTGCAATAAAGAATAGGGAAAACACATTTTCTCTTGTGCTGCAAAGACATGGATTGAAGGTGTGAAATTGCAAAGTAGGTTTATATTGGATATCAGGAAAAGCTTTTTCAGTGTTAGAACAGTAAAGCATAAGGAGCAAACAGCCATGGGGAGCTGTAGAACCTCCATCACTGGAGGCATTTAAGAGCTGGTTCCCCTGCCTCCCTGCTCCCCCAGCTGCTCCATGTCTCGGTTTTTTTATTTTGTTTTTCGATTTTTTTGGTGGTTTTTTTTTTTTTTAAATCTTCCTCAGAGGCACTGGGTATTGGCTGCAGCCAAGCTTGGGGATTTTGACTGAGCTGGGTCTATACTTCTGCTGGAACTAAAACCCAGAGGCTCCAGGCTAGAGGGTCTTTCCCTCTGTTCAGAGGCAGACTGATTGCCATATTTCAAGTTAGGAAAGATTTTTACCCCATGGGCAGACTGGTATGGACTTAGGGGAGTTTTCCCTACTTCTGTAGTGGCTCTTTCTGGGACCTCCTGAGCTTATATTAACTACCTTTGCAGCAGCAGGACGTTGGCTGTTCCCCTGTAGCAGGCTAGGTTGTTACGTCTTGGGTTTTGTATTAGGGTTGACTGTGTAGTTTTGCTAAAAGATTAGACAATGGATCTGTATGGCATGGTTTGGATAGAGAGGATCCTGTCTCAGTCAGCTGGCCGGACTAAATGTCTGAAGTTCCCTTCCCACTGTATTTCTCTATGATTCTCTATGTTTTCATTTCAAGTCAGCCCACTCTGTCACAGTCAGGGTGACAGGCATTCAGCAACTCCACAGCTGTAGAAGTTGTACATAGTCAAACATTCCCCTCAGAGCTGTGCTCCAGAGTCCACATGTTTTTTAAGTTAAGGGGTTTCCAAAAAGCCCAACTCCCAGTTAGATCTTCAGTTCCCACTGAAAGCAGAGAGAAGCTGACTATCTAACTGCTTTGAAAACCTTCATCGCATATATAGTCCTTCTGCTACCATCAGTAGAGCTGAAAATAGAGGCAGCAACATGTTAGGAACGTAACACAAAGAGCAGATGCAGCCCAAATATACACTGCAGCACAGCTACTTTCCTGAATGCACAGAGGCCAAAACAACCACACCGAGAGATGCAACATGCCCTAACTTTAGGACATGGCCTAAATAACAGCAGAAAATGGGCAAAATAAGAGGGCTTTTCACTGTGGGTAGATATATTTTTCTCTGTTTTTGTTAGCATTTACAGCTGTTTGGGAGAATACGAGATGCTTGGTTAGTGAAATAAGCATTATACAAGATCTTAGCAGGGCAGATCAGCTAACGAGTTCCCCCATTGTATAGTTTGGATGCTTTTGCCAGTCATTCTGTATACATGTCTCAGGAATTCCTTTTCTCACATTAAGTAAGTGTGCGTTACTTCAACTCTAAAACCGTCCATGTGCCCAGGATCATTTCTGTTCTTTACAGGGCAAGTAGAATATTATTAATTTGTAATCATCACAGTAAATAGAAACTAATAGATTTTGTGCTTGGATAAGTTTTCATGACAGTTGGTAAGGTAAATTGCAGTTAAAAAAGGAGAAAAGAAAGCATTCTAATTTTGCTCTCTCTCATTTAACACCTTCACTATTATTTTTCTTTAATTTTTTTTTAAAAAAGCAGTTCCCTCTCTGGTTGAAATCTTGGACATCCCATTTAAGTCCCGAAGAAATTATAGAGCATATCTATAATTCCCTGACAACCCTGGTTTGCAATGAAAATGCTGACAGACTCTTAAATACATAGTAATGATTGTAACTGATGGAACAAAAGTCTCATACTAGCACACATGGTAGATGTAATGCACCCTAATTACTAACAAAAGCTGCAATTGACAAAAGATAAGTATCACACTCTAAAAACTGGCTGTCCAACTACTGCAATAAGAAATTCAGCTTGGAAGACAGGCATTACAAATCAAATTCCATTCCCAGTGCCAATGCAAATCTACAGGACCATGACTGACCTCAGTCAAATTATTATGGATTTATACAGCTATGAAAGCATACACTGGCCCAGTAATCTTTCTTAACACTATAAAATTACTGTACATTTGGAAAAATATGTTGCCAAATATTAGAAGTCGTATTAAGTTTATTTGTCTGTTTTACTGTTTCAAGTACACATTAAGTGCACATATATGCTAACATTTTAAAACACGTTTCTGACATTAATATGCTTTAATTATGTCAGGGTACTTTTAGGCAGCCTGTCCACTTATGCTAATTTTACAAGTGTCAAATAAAACACCAGTAGACCTGATTTTTCTAGGTCAATATAGAGTCAGAATCATAACTCCATACACAAAATCTGCTTGGAGTAAAACCAATGCAAATCTCGTTACTGTAACAGAGTAAAGCATAACAAATACCTTAGGTTAAACTTAAATTTATGCCAACGTAAATGAGAAAAGCCAAACTGGTAAGTTGCAGAACAAGACAGTCTGTTTTGATATAGACTCCCCTATACCATGATCAATCTTATTAGAAAAGAACAAATAAATGGGCCAATTCCTGGATCTAACAAAGGCGAGTACTAGAGAGGAACACGCAGGAGTGAGGGGACACACCAAGATGACACTTTACGAGTGCTCGTGATGCTCTGACCAGATGCCAGATTGCCAGATGATTGGAAGATAGCCAATGTGGTCCCCATCTTTAAAAAAGGGAACAGGGAGGACCTGGGCAACTATAGGCCCGTCAGTCTTACCTCAATCAGGAGAAGCTCTTTGAGAAGATCAGTAAGGAGCACATCTGTGATGGGCCGGCATCGGGGATGATGCTCAAGGGTAACCAGCACGGTTTCATTAGGTGCAGGCCATGTCAGACCAACCTGATTGCCTTTTACGATCAGGTCATAAAAGCACTGGATGCAGGTGTCGCCGTGTATGTAGTCTTTCTGGACTTCAGCAAGGCCTTTAACACTGTCAACCATCCCATTCTCATTAAAAAACTAGGCAACTGTGGCATTGATGCCTACACAGTCAGATGGATTGCAAATTGGCTGAAGGGTTGTGCTCAGAGGGTGGTGGTGGACGGGTCATATTTGACCTGGAGGGAAGTGGGCAGCGGAGTCCCACAGGGCTCGGTTCTTGGGCCCAAGCTGTTCAATTTCTTAATCAGCCATTTAGACGATGGGGTGAAGAGCAACCTGTTTAAATTTGCTGATGATACCAAAATTTGGGGTGAGGTGGGCACACTAGTAAGGAGGGAGAGACTGAAGCAAGACCTGGAGAGGTTGCAGGGGTGGGCTAACAAAAACAGGATGCGCTTCAATACTGACAAGTGCAGGGTGCTGCACTTGGGCAGTAGTAACCAGCAGCACACTTGTAAGATGGGAAACTCCCTTCTTGAGAGCACAGAGGCAGAAAGGGATCTTGGAGTCATTACTGACTCCAAGATGAACATGGGTCGACAATGCAAGGTCACAGTCAGCAGGGCCAACCAGACCCTATCATGCATCCACAGGTGCATCTCAAGTAGGGCCAAGGAGGTGATCCTCCCCCTCTACGCGACACTGGTCAGGCCACAGCTGGAGTACTGTGTCCAGT
>JAGPOW010001296.1:121209653-121242996 GCA_030014935.1 Caiman crocodilus
GCGCCCCTGGGGGTTACAAGAAATAATGGCCACAAGCTAGCAGAGAGCAGATTTAGATTGGACATTAGGAAGAACTTCTTCACAGTTCGAGTGGCCAAGTTCTGGAATGGGCTCCCAAGGGAGGTGGTGCTCTCCCCTACCCTGGGGGTCTTCAAGAGGAGGTTGGATATGCACCTAGCTGGGGTCATCTAGACCCAGCACTCTTTCCTGTCTATGCAGGGGGTCAGACTTGATGATCTATTGAGGTCCCTTCCAACCCTAACATCTATGAATCTAAAGGTTTCTAACAGTACACCCAAAATAACTTAATTAAAAACAGGAGAGAGATAAATTGTATCATCATAATTTAAATTACAATGTAATAATATTTATCTTATTGTAATGTAAATTATTATAATGTAATAATAATGCTAATTTAATACTATCAAATCATTACAATTTAATAATATCATCATAATTCATCAGAAACACTGAATGCTAAGGGATGTCTAACATCTAAATCCAGGACAGTAAACAAAGCCCCAGCCTTCTGTGAGCTCAAGCAACCTGATCTATCTGTGTGTGTAGCTCCTATGAGCACAAGTATTCAGGACAAAAAGCCGCTGCAGTTGAAGGAAGGAGGCAATTTGCAGTAGTCAATGAGAAGCTAAAAAAATTTAGGAAACAGAGGATAAGGCCTTGACATACTTTCCTGAAAAAGTATGTGAATATAGTTAATACATGTTACTACACTTGCCCTCAAAGAGGCATATTCTAGTTTGGAATTTTTCATGTTGATGTAATCTGGCCTCAAAGCTCAGAAAAGTGAAAATAATATGAAGCATGGCTGTGAACCTGCAGCATTCTTCTGAAAAAGAAGAAAAGGTAATATCTGCTGAGAGCTACAACTCAAAATCTGAAGACTAATTCTTGTGAAAGAATCTGTTGATGGTGCTCAAGAGTAATTCCAAAAATATTTCCTTTAAATGACCATCAATGTCATTGGTAGGACTACCTGATATTTTGTTCCCAGGTGTTGTGAATGGACATCATGATGTTTTAAGAATAGCTTGTGACAACTAACGTCATGCATGCAAGCAGTTCTTTATTACATTCAATTAATGAAGTGGTACAAAGCTCACCTCAGTCAATGAGACACTACCTAAGAATAAGGATCTGTTTTTTGTGAATCTTACTCCAGATCTGGTTCTCAGAACATAAAATTACTTAGTGACTTCTATTCTATTCCTTTATAGTTGTCCAGTGAGACTGCTTCCACATTCTTTCATTCATCTAGCCTCCCACTACTAATGCAGGAAAAGACCAATACAATAAATAGAGTAGATGTAAGTAAAGTTTTAGTAGCTAAAATGGTTTTTAAAAATCTCTTTAAAACTATCAAGTAATTGATGGCTTGGCCAAGAAATGAGATTGTTGCATTATTTATAAGCCCTGCTCCTGAAAATATTTAGCTGTGTAAGTAATACACGTAAGTAACTTTACTCCATAGGCACTTTCTCAGAAGTCAGCCTGGCTGAGAGCGATGGCATCACTCTGTCCATAACTTTGTACTCCTTCATGACATTGTAACCAAGGCCTTATTCACCAGTACTGTGCCCTGGGCAGAAGCAGCAACCAGGAGTTTACTGCTGCTGAGGAGGTGAGGGCGTTGCTTCCTTTTTTGCCACAAACACGTGCTGACTGGGCATCTAAACACCAATTTTTTAATGGCAAAAAAGGAGATGGCATCTCCCAGCAACACAAACCTCCTGCCACTGCTCTGTGCACACCTCTACAGCTCTGTCCTCTTCACTGCTAGAACCAGAACTGGAACTGCTGCAGGGAAGGTGAAGGGTGTACGGATGGGAGAAATGCAAGATGGGAGGGCTCTAAGGAAGCCTCCCTCCCTCCAGCTCCATTCCAGTGCTCCTCCTTTAGGCAGCACCTAGGGCTTGTCTTGCTTATCTACTCACCATTATACTGCTGATCACAGTTACTGCGACTAAAATGAAAACTAAAAAGGCCTCAGATTAAAAAAAAAAAAGCTTCACGTTAAAAGCGGGTTTTAGTGTACCAAAAATGTTCAATTTAAATTTTAGCAAACATTTGAATCCAGCTCTGAAAGCATTTCCTTGTTTTTTCTCTCTTCTTTAAGAAGCGTTTAATTAAAAAGAGGAGAAAAACCTCATTCGGGGCCAAATTTTTGGCACTATCTTGTATTATTCTGGTGGGAAAAACTGTTGAACTTTCCATTGTGGGGGGATCTTTCCTGTGTGGCCTCTGTCATAGGAGACAGGCCGAGGCAGGTTTAAGAGGGGAAGGATCATGTGTGGTCTTCTGATGTTCTGAGGGGAGGGGAAGAGGGTCGAGGTGAAGAGTGTCTCAGTCATCTGGAAGAGATTACAGCAGAGTTGGGCACTACACAGTTCTAATTCATGGGGCAGGGGTGGAACTAGCTAAAAGATCAGGAAGCTTCAACTTCATACCGTACAGGTCTGTCTTCATTGGCGCTGAAGGATTTGGGTTTGGCAAAGGTTCTAGCCATTTATTACTTGTCAATAAAAGGACAGAAAAATATGCTTTTTTATTTTTATGTTCTAGGTTTATGGAAACAAATGTATAATCTGTGATTTATAGCCTCTTCTTGTAAGCCTCTGAACAGCCAACTTAACATCCTCCTTCAAAACTTTCCTTTTCCATTGTGCCTCCAGGTGACTTGACACAAGCCATGCTGCCATTGTGTCAATACCACTGACTATCATACTGAGTAAAACTGCCCAATTGTTTCTTCTTACCTCCTCCCATATTTTTTTACACTGAGACTGTAAGCTCATTGGGGTAGGTCATCTTTTACTCTTTCTTTCTATACTGTCTAGCACAACAGAGACATTTGCTCAGCTCTCTGGTAATAAAAGCTATTAATAATTTCTGAAAGATCATATAAAACATTTATTACTTAGAGTTTATCATTCATATTTGTGTGTGAAACATGACATTGTATGCATCTAGCAAGATTTAAATCAACAGGTTATAGCCAGATTCCCAGTTAATGTTTACTGATATGTCAGAAGAACTATGGTATCAAACCAAATGAACAGAGGAAAGGCAAAACTATTAGCTAATTACAGAGACAAGCAATTGCTAGTCTCAGACATATGGCAGAAAGGGCTATTATTGGAATGGGCACACAAAATACTGAGGGTATCAATCTGCCTGTAAAGAGAAACATTAGCTTCACAATAAGTATATTCCAGGGAAATGGGCCATTACCTGGAAGACACCCCAGGTAGGAAAGAAGTTTCTGAAGGATTTGGACAATCACCAGAAAACGGGACTGGAATGGTAGAGACAAGGAAGCTGGTTTCAAGGTATTTAGGTGTCTGTTAGGCAAAGGGGTTTTGAGATGTTCTCATGCCTTGTGAGAAATGCTGGTTTCCAGCTATCAGAGCTAGCAGTCAGCAGGAAGCCTGGTCTCCAAAATTCTACCAGGACTTTGAATAACTGTGCTATAGTCAGGAAAGAGGACAAGAAATTCTGTTTGTTTTTGGTTCTGTACTCTGCCTCCAAACTGGTTCACTTTTCCCTGTACATTTTTTTCTTCTAGGTACTACAGCATTTTGTTGCCTAACTGGCTGCCTGCAGTAAAGTGTGATTTCAGAGCAAGTTGTATTCTAGACATGCCTCTTCTACAGAGTGGGGGACTCATACTTTTTGAATAACCTTGGAGAAGACACTATGGAGCTGGCAAAGATTGCCCTGTTGTAGCGGTGGTATAGGGCAAGTTCAACTGAGGTTTGTGGGGATGAGCAGTCATCCTGCAGGAAACATTAATCTATTCTTTAAGGCAAGCAGCAGTACACCAGGAAGAAACTTGGGGCTACAGGGGGACTCCAAAGCTGGGTCTGTGACAACCAAAATACTGACAACTCTTCCAGAGCCCTTACTGGTATCATCAATGTACTGAATTAAATTTCAAAGTCCAACAAAGAAATATGATCCCAGGAAGAAAAAAAAAGATCTACAAGAAAACTCTATTTGCCATTATGTCAAACTAGATCATAGGCTGATCCTGGGAGGTACTGTACTCCCTTGATGACTGTCAGCAGTCCCTCGATATGAGGATGACAGTCTTCCAGCAGATAGGGAAGTCATCAGAGAGTCTAGAGATGGCTGAAGAGACCAAACTGAGATCTGCTTGTTCAAGTGCAGATACAGCATACCATTCCAGAAGGAATGAATGGATCTTGGTGATGTCAGGTAACATCTCTTTCCCTTCTCTCTCTCTTATCTATTCCCTCCACAGGAAAGCAAGTTTGCTCAAAATGGTTGATACCTTGATGTACTTCACAGCACCACTGGGGATGATTCAGCATTCAGGTCTCTCAGGTATTGAATATTCAATATCACATTTCTTCAGATTGGCCTTCAGGGTGTCCTAAAATCTCTTCTCTTGCCCAACTCTAAAACAGTGATACGAGTTGGAAGTATAAGATCTGTTTCAGGATCCAGTTATCAGGCATTCAGATGACATGCCCCGTTCAATGCAGCTGGTGCTGTATAAACATGGCTTCAGTGCCAGTGGTGTTTGCTTGAGCCAGAACACAGGCATTCGTTCTTCTATTCTTCCAATTGATATAGATGATCTTCTAAAGACATTGCTGATGTTACATCACAAGGTTTTCAAGTAGTTCTGTATTTCTGATACATTGTCCTGGTTTCACATGCATACAACAGGGTAGAGATGGCAACAATTTGGTAGACAAAAAATCTGACTTACATTCTGATATCTTAATCAAAGACACAGTTCTGGAGATGTCCAAAGGCAACACTGGCAGATTTTATGCAATGTGAAATATCATCATCTATGTTTACTTTTTGGGAAAAGTGACTCACCAGGTACAGGAAATGCTCAACATTCTTCAAGGACTCATTCTTCAAGGACTACCTTCTAATTGTAGTATGTAGGAGAGTAGCTACATCGTTCGGGGTAGACTGATAAAGTATTTTAGTTTTTGTGAAGTTGACAGAGAGTCCAAGCATTTCACATGCTTCACAGAAGCAGTCAAAAGTGACCTGAAGCTCTTCAACTGAGTGGGCACACATGACACAATCATCAGCATACTGAAAATCAGTCACTGAGGTGTTGGATTTGGAATGTGATTGGTTAATGTTAGAGATTCCCATACAAGCTATACCAGATGCTGACTTGAGATGGAGGTCTACCAGCAATGAGATGCAGAATAGCTATAATATGGATGGGGAAAAAAAAATGGTGTAAATCACACATCTTGCTCAACTCCAGTTCTAATGGTGAAAGAGTCAGATTCCAAAGCGTTGCTTAGGACAGCTACTGTAACGTCACCTTGAAAAAGTCTTATGATGGTAACAGGTTTTAGAGGATATTTTGCAGCACTGACTCGTGATGATGAACTTACATTTTACACTTGCTGAAATCAACAGATTGAGTTTTTCTATTACTTCTTAGAAGGATTTCACAGCTTCTTAGCTTTAACAGAGGTCAGTATTTCTCTGGATCAAGTGATTTATTATTAACTTGAATATTACAGTCTGTGTACTAAAAATAATAAAATTAACTATTACACATCACATTCTGCTTCTATGAGCATATTCTGATTTTTACAGAATCCTGTTTTGCACAATAAACAGCTGCTTTAAAAATAGTGAAGGTGGGGAAAACAAACTTTTTTTTTACCTTTAAGGAATTTAAGATGCTAGTCCCCTTCTCAGTTTCTATTCTGCAGTTCTCACACTCCATATTCTGCACCTTTACACAGCCAGTCCCCCATGTCTTGATATCCAAATCTAAAATTAAAAAAAATTAAAATGATGCTTTTAAAAATGATCAAATACAGAACTATTCTTTTTTCTCTTGAAGCCTAGGAAACAAACTTTACAAAATAAATGAGAAAAAAAAATCACTGCACCAGAGAATACTTTATTATGTCATGCTCCTTCACAGCTTGGTCTGGTTCTATTCCGTCTGACCGGTGACTCTCCTTCACATTAGGGTGCAGTAAATAAACTAACTCCTATGAACTACTATGTTACTGCAGAGTGCTTAACTGCGCTGTAATGCACAATAGTGATAGGGGTTAGCTGAGGCATGAGGGTGCTAATGTACAGGGGATGCCTGCTGCCTAGCCTCGCATTTTAGCACCATTCTGCCCCAGCCAGCCCTTCCACTGCTGCCATCCAGAGCCCAGGCTTGACCCCCTGGGCCGCCTGGCAGCCTAGGACTGCTCCATCCCAGCTCTAATTGCTGCTGTCTTTGGCACATGTGCAAACACTGTGCCCAGGAGCAGTTAACTCCAGCATGTACTGAACAAGAGTTTAATAACATCATCTTAATGGCATGTATAGATGCACCCTGGAGGAGGCAGCTAATTTCTCACATGCTGGTAAAGACAACTAATTGACCTACCAGAAAAGATATGCCACTCCAGGACTGAGCAAGTGTTCATGCAGATCATTCTAACTGCCAGTGGAGTTATTAAAGAGCTGTGAGATCGGAGGCCAAAGTGATGCAGCAATTATGGATCAGTTTAAGATGGGAAAGCAGCAGCAGAAAGGAGTAGTGGTCGACTTGAACCACAAAGGGAGTCCTCAAGTCAGTCAAAAGTATGTGAATACCTTAGCTGAAAATTCAAAGGGGCCCACACCTCCATCTGAACATTTTTAGGGGCCCCACAAATGAAAAAAAGGTTGAAAACCACTGTCCTGGAGAATCAAATAATGTAGGCTGAGAAGGAATTATTGCAGCTTGAAATAAAGAAGCCAGAATGAACATGGCAGTAAAAGGAACACTGTGAAAAGGATCAAAAGGTGAACTGAAATTTGCAAGATTGGTCAAACAGACTCCTAAGTCAGGAACTGGGAACAGAACATGTGAACAGCACTGCCAGGATTGACATGAGCGTTACTGCTCCTCTAATTGCTGTTTACCTACCCCAAAAAATGATTTTCATCTTTTGAGCTGCTTTGGAGAAGGAAGCACCATGAACTTATCTCTACTTCACTGCAGTTAAAGGAATACAGCAGAATCTCAGTTATCAAAGCCCTGTATTTTTTGAAAGGCAACTAACCTGGAACTAGTGCTATTGTGCAACAAAAAGGATCTCTTTTTAAACTTCATGCAATTTAGGCCCTATCTTGATTCTTAAGTTTGATACAGTTACTTGTAACTCTAGGTGTCACGAAGCAAATGGATCTCTTCATTTTTTCTGTGTTTAATACAGGTAAGTTTGCAATACTTTCAGCAATACTTTCACAGGCGGTAGCATGTATAGTTCCTCAGAGGCCCCCATTTCACTTATCTGAACAAATCTGTGGCTCCACATGCCCTTTTTGCAGGAGCTTTCCAAAGGGGCACAGGTTTCTGAGGCCGTAGCCTGGTCAGCTGCTACAACCAGGATGCAACAAAACCTACCGTGCTACCTGACCTCAAAGCATGCAAAAACCACCCTGCAACCTGGGAACAGGTCCAGCGCATCCCCTAGCAAACCTGCTCTTCCCAATTTTGTAATGACTGCGGATGAGCCACTAGCGCAGTCCGCGTCCCCAGCTCCCAGAGAAGGCAACGAGGACAGCAGCCTAGCAGCGAAGTGCAGATTGGCGTCCTCGCCTTACGGCAGCAGTTCCCAACGTCCGACAGCTTGCGCGCCGCCAAATGAAAGCAATGCAACCTTATGTACCACCAGCACGTTTTTGTCATATAAAAATTAAATAATTATAATAAATGTGTTAGCACGCGTACAACAGACTTGGAACTGCCACCTAGAGGGAAATGTGCTCCCTGACTGAGCCCTGCTTCCCCAGACACCTCGCGGGCCTCGGGCTCCCGCTGCCGCCCGGGCCACGCACGCACCGAAGCAGGCGGGCGCTGTCACGTCCACGGCGCCACCGCCCCCCGTGGCGATGGCCACCTCCTGCCGCGCCTCGTCGTAGCGCACACGCAGGCCGCCGCCGCGCGCCCTCACCAGCACGCGCTCCGCGCCCGGCGGCCGCAGCGGGTCGAGCGGCCGCACGCGGACGGGGCCGGGCAGCCGCACCGCCAGGCGCCCGCGCGGGGCCACTGCCAGCGCCCACGTCCGCACCACGGCCCCCAGGCGCCCCCAGCCCGCGCGCGCGCCCCGCATTTTGCTCAGGCCCCGGCCGCCGGGCCGCCGCGGGGCCTTCTGGGAACGGTAGTTCCCCAACCGCCGCCTCTGCTTCAGATGTTGGGGGGAGGGGACGCTTCTCATGTTCGTTCCTATTGGGTGGACGAGGCAGGCTGGGTCCAATCAAAAGCGAGCGGAGGGGAGGGGGGGGCTGGCTCGGTCTCCATGGGAACCGGGGACGCTGCGCGGCGGTAAACGAGCAGCTGGAGACGCCGCGCCGCGGGGACCTGGCGGCTTCAGGTAAGGGCGGCCGGGGCGGGGCGAGCTTCGGTTGCCGAGGGCTTCGGTTGTGGGCCCTGTGGTTACGCATCCCGGCGCAGCCCCCGCGCACCACCCGGTTGGGCAGCAGCCCCAGCCCTGCCCTGCCCAACTCCCCCTCCTTATAGGGGTCCCCCCCACATCCTGCAGACTTATCTGCGGGAGCTGCTCTCCAGGCTGCCTGGTGGCCACGTGCGTATACATGCACATGGCACCGCGACTGCCCTCTTCCTGCTCCCCCCGAAATCTTGCAGGCTGGGACTGTGCTAGTCTGCACATAGCCACAGTGCAAAATCCACGTGTGTCTCCGTTTAAAATGAGAAATCTGCGTTTTTCTCGGGTGAAAGGGGACACTCGCGTTTTTCTCTGTTTCCCCGGTGGGAAACAGGGAAACCCGGATCCCTGCTGATAGGGCCGGAGGGATCATGCCCGTGACGTAGGAACGAGATCGTGCGTCGTCTGAAATCGGTGACAAACACATCCCATAACGCTTCGCGCGCGGGGGGCCTCTGCTTGTGACAGAAATGAAAACAGACGCGTTTTCCCAATTCCCTTGTGGAACAAGAAAGCTCGGCCGCGTGTCTGAATGCAAACGCTTCGGTATTCAATTTGATTACGAAAAAGTTACAGGTCGGGAAGCGGAGGTAACAGGTGCTGCAGCCGTGTACTAGATTTCCGCTAGGTGGCAATAAATACTTATTAAAACAAGTTGCTATCTGTCTTTCTACAGTTTTAGTGGTGGGTCCGTTTTTTAAGGTGTCTTTTTTCCTCTTTCCACAAAATGCTTGTTAACCTATAACCTATTTTCTTAACGTATAATTAAAATACAAAACAAAAAATGAATACAGGAGGTAAGTCAGAGGTACATCTGTAGGGAGGAAATTATGTCCTCATTCTCCACACAGATGAAGCCTATTGACTTTTAAGATCTTATTCTGGCCCTTTCTCTTGTACGTGGCGTATTAATAGAGTCTCTGTTCTGTGCTCCTGCCACATCTCAAACTAATTAAATGTTGGGGGGTGGGGAGTTATCATGAGCTGTATACCAATAGCTACAGTAAATTGCAAACAATGTTAAAGTCAAAGTTCCAGGAGGAATAATTTTTGGAATAAAACTAGCATTTCAGTTGATCTGGAATGTACTTTACTACTATGCTGTATGCCACGTCCTACTTTAATTTCAACCTTAAATATTCTGGCTTTGACTTGCAATGGAAGAAACAATGAAATCAAACTTAGAAGTGAGTTTGTCTGAGGTTGCAATTTTATATTGCTGCAGTTTTAAGGTGACTACACCTTTGGGGAAGGGTCCTGACAGTATCATCTAGGGGTCAAGTACTCCTCATGCCTTTTGTCAATACTTACATGTCTGAATGTTGTAGCAAAACAAAATACTTATTGTCATATACTATATTGTGCAGAGATTTGCCACTCTCCCCTCCAATAAAAAAAAAAAAAAAAAAAAGAAAATTGTTGGTTCCAGAGATACTCTACTACAGGTTCCAAAGAGTGATCCAGATGAATTTTAACCCTTTTCCAGCAGCTGCAAAATGTATCTGTGCCTCTGTTTTGGATAAAGTTACTAAATCAGGGATGGGCAAAGTCTGGCCCATGGGCTACATGCAGTCGTCCGTGGACTCCATTTCCCAGCTGCCCCTCCTTCATGGCTTGGCCCGGTCTCCACGGAGACCACCAGCAGCACCTCCACAGAAAAGTTCAGGGTGAGGTTGCCATAGAGACTATGCAGGAAAACAGGGCAGCCTGCATGCTTGCCCAGAGCATGCAGGCTACAGACTGCAGGTCTGCCTGGTCTCTGGAGCAAGCTGCCCCCATCACAAGTTCCCAGTGGCTCTGGAGCAGCCCCTTCCCTGCTCTACCAGTGTGGGTACCGCTGGTCTCCTTGGCAACCCCAGCCTGAGCTTTCCATGCAGCTGTGTTTGGGGTCTCCATGGAATCAGCTCAAGCCATGCAGGCAGGGGCTACTGGAAAATGGAGTCCGGCTCCCAGCCAGATTGCCCATTTTGCCCACCCCTGTCCTAAATGGCTATACTTGGAAATCTAAGCATGCCTAGAAGCAGTCAAGTTTGAGCCCCTGGGCACCTAACTCCTGTGAGCCAGATCGGTGCTGGGTAAGTGTCTAAGACTCACCAAGCTGAGGTCCCTTTCAACCCTTAATTTCTATTTCTTTGATTTCCAAGTCCTCAGAGGGACTTTATCCTTTAGGCAGCTCAAAGCATGCCTAAGCCCTGCCAGCAGCATTGAGTTCAGTGCAAAATTGAGCATCAACAGTCACTTTCACTCAGGGCCCTGCTACTTGTTCAAATTCAAGCAGGATAGAAACCAGCTATAGAGTTGTTACTCATTTTCAAACACTAACTTTGTAGCTGATTGTCTCTTTTCATGACTGAATAGTAATTTTTATTGTGATAATTACTTTGCATGTGTGGCTACTCTAAATTTATTGCATGATAAACCAGTTAATTGCTTGATATATGTAATGTGTAGCAGGGGCCTAAGAATATATAAGGAGAGGTGGGTGCCCACTTCCTGAATAACAGACCACTGACTAAACTAAGGTATTCACTCAGGAAGTTGGAGACTTTCATCTGCCCCCTCATAGGAAGGAGCCTGAACTAGCAGGCTGTAGCATCTTGAAAAAGTTACATAGGCATTCCTGCCCTCCTTCCCCCACATCCACATTTATACAAAGTTAGTTTTGAAACAGCTGAAGATACAGCCCCCCAGGATGGGGAGGGGCTCCAATACAACCCCCCACCATCTGGAGGGGCTGAAAACCCCCCAGAGTGAGCTCTCTCCACTCCCTTTCCCCCTCCCATTCTGAAAACTGTGACAGACTGGGAGCACCACAGACACAAGTTACAAAAGACACTACATTTTAAAATGTCTTTATCTGATACCTCATGCAATGAACGGTCAGATTTTCACTTGATCAGCCATTTTTTAGATGCCTGTGGCCATGCACTTGTGTTTGGTCATAGGTATAAACTGCTTTCTGTGGCCAGAGTGGGAAAAAATTGTCACTTCTGTCTGCACCAGTTTAATCTGACCAGTGCAGGTTTGTGTGGTGACAAAAAACTTATCTGTCAAGGTGATTTATTCAAATGCTGATGATTTCTATCAAGAATTGATGTAGTGTATTGTATAATATAAAGATATTTGCTGTTCTCCCAGTTCTAAATAGTTACTCATGTCAGTAAATAGTTTCTTAATTGCTTGAGGGGGTGCTCAGTGTTGTGAATAAATAACTTCATAATCTGGCTCTCAATTGATGTCATAAGATAAGTCTCATGTATGATTATAACACAACTTAATTTATTGACCCTGAGATAAATGCATCCAGTGACTCTGCACTAAGTCAGCAGGCCCGGATAAGCTCCATCTGAGGGTACAGAAGGCACTGGGTGATGTCATTGCACAGTCACTGGCAAGAATATTTGAGCACTTGAGCTGCGCAGACCAGGTCCCAGAGGACTGGAAAAGTGCCAATGTGGTCCCTATTTTCAAGAAAGGAAGGAAAGAGGATCCAAGCAACTACAGGCCAGTCAGTCTCACCTCCATCCTTGGTAAAGTCTTTAAAAAGATTATTAAGGCCCATATATGTGAGAGCCCAGTAGGAAAAATACTGAGGGGAAACCAGCATGGGTTCGTAGCAGGTAGATCATGCCTGACTCATCTAGTCTCTTTTTATGACCAGGCTACAAAACACCTGGACGCAGGAGTAGGGGCAGATATCGTTTACTTAGACTTCAGGAAGGCCTTTGATACAGTATCCCTCCCCATACTGGTGAACAAATTAAGAGGCTGTGGCTTGGATGATTACACAGCCCAGTGGGTAACAAATTGGCTAGAGGTCGTACCCAGAGAGTGGTGGTGGACAGGTCGGTATCGACCTGGAAGGACGTGGGCAGTGGGGTCCCGCAGGGCTTGTTCCTTGGACTGATACTCTTCAATGTCTTCATCAGTGACTTGGACAAGGGAGTGAAGTGTACTCTGTCCATGTTTGCAGATGACATAAAACTGTGGAGAGAAGTGGACACGCCGGAGGGCAGGGAAGAACTACAGGCAGACCTGGACAGGTTGGACATATGGGCAGAAAACAATAGAATATGATTTAACAAGGAGAAATCCAAAGAGCTGCACCTAGGGAGGAAAAATGTCCAGCATACCTACTGCCTAGAAAATGACCTGCTCAGCAGCATGGAAGTGGAAAGGGATCTTGGAGTCCTAGTGGTCTCCAAGATGAACATGACTTGTCAGTGTGACAAAGTCGTCAGCAAAACTAACTGCACTTTATCGTGCATCAGCAGATGCATGACAAGCAGAACCAAGGAGGTGATACTTCCCCTCTATCGGGCACTGGTCCGACCGCAGTTGGAATACTGCATCCAGTTTTGGGTGCCGCACTTCAAGAAGGGTGCAGATAACCTGGAGAGGGTCCAGAGAAGGGCCACTCATATGGTTAAGGTCTTGCAGGCCAAGCCCTACAAGGAAAGACTAGGGCACCTGGACCTCTTCAACCTCTGCAAGAGAGGTTTGAGAGGCGACCTTATGGCTGCTTATAAATTCATCATGGGGTTGCAGAAGGGAATTGGTGAGGCTGTACTCACCAGGGCGCCCCTGGGGGTTACAAGAAATAATGGCCACAAGCTAGCAGAGAGCAGATTTAGACTAGACATTAGGAAGAACTTCTTCACAGTTAGTGTCCAAGGTCTGGAATGGGCTCCCAAGGGAGGTGGTGCTCTCTCCTACCCTAGGGGTCTTCAAGAGGAGGTTAGATAGGCATCTGGCTTGGGTCATCTGAACCCAGCACACTTTCCTGCCTATGCAGGGGGTTGGACTTAATGATCTATTGAGGTCCCTTCTGACCCTAACATTCAGGAATCTATTAAAGATAGAACAGGTTGGAGTGTTGTTATAGCTGTGATGGTCCAGGAAATCTATGATAAGCAAGGATTTTTGTGATTTCTTTTACTGGCCCAGCTTTATAGTTGGTAGAGTTGTTGAACTGAATTCCTAAGGAAACCTGAAAGCTTCCTCAGAAAGGGCAGTTAGTGCCTACAAGCTTGTCTAACAATGATCCCACCTACACAGATGGTTCCATAAAAGAGCTATAACAAAAAACTCTTGCCTCTTATTAAACTAGTGTGCTATTTAATATGTAATAGCCTTCAACATTTTTGCTTTCACTAATAGCTTATAATATTTATAAATATTATAAATATTTAATGCAGTATTACTCTGGAAAAAAAATTGTACTCTTAACTCTGACAACTACCAAGAAGAAAAATAGCGCAGTGTTTTCTGGATCTTTCACTATTCAAAATATTTAAAAAAAACACGTCCACACTGATTTTTAACTTGGAGAGATCTTGAGTGATAAAACTGAGTGATTAGCAGCTTATTAGCAGTTTGGATAAAATGGGCTTTTAAACCAGCACCTTTGTATCCAGTAGCTAAATCGGAATAATTAAAGTTTAAAGAGACTGTCAATAAAATAAGAAATTTAAGCAAATGAAAAAGTATTTTTCTCCTTCATAGAGTTTTTTTTTTAATAAACTTGACATCTGCTGAACTTGCTGATTGTGTTCAGTTGGCTTATACAGAGTTGTGTATTATTTGAAGATCTGTAACAGTGAATCTCAGCTGGGATGCCATGAGCTCCTTTAAAGAGTTTCATGAGGTGCATGGAGATTAACCCAGGCTCAAACTAGTCCCTGCCTGGCCAATCCCCTGTCCCCACTGCCTGGAACCTCTGTAAAGAGGAGAGCACTACAATAAATCAATTCATTTTTTAAATGTGGTACTGTTCAACTCGCAAAAGTTGAGTTTGTGCCTTGAATTTATAAAGGTTGAGAGGCACTATTCTCCAATGAGTTGTTTGTGTGGGTTTTTTTAACTACTGCTGTTTAAAACAGGAATTTAAAGCAGGACCAGGTTTAAAGCAGGGAGCAATATGGCTAGAATGGACTGGATTCTCTTCTTTTAAATAGGGGCACAAGAAAGTCCCTTTGGTTAAGGCACAAGGTGGACTTGGATTTGGGAGATCTGGGTTCAGTTCTTGACTGCTGCAGACCTTCCCTTGTTGGCCCTGGCTAATGCACTGAGACCATGTCTGTTCTCACCCTGTCACTAGCGGCCTCAAATGACTAGTACTTTTCCAGCTCTTAGGCTGCTCCCAAGGCCTTTATATGACCTAACTGCAGGGCTTGGAAGTGCCCTAAGCAAGTAGGCCAGATTTATTTCCTCCTCAGAAAGAAAGTATTGCAGTTAGCACTATTAAGACCAATGGCCATATGAATGGACCTCTATGTGACTTCAGGAGGGCTGCATACAGGCTCCAAAGGCTGTCTACCTGCCTGCTTTTCTCAGTGTACAGTTAAGACCTTCAGTGGTTTATGCTATAGTTTGGATTGCTTTAAGAATATAGTTGTAGAACTTGGAGAAGTGTGATAAAAGTGCATAATTCATTTTGAGTTTCATCTCTTTTTAAATTAGATTTTTAATTTTATAGTTAGCGGAATACAATATAATCACTTTGCTCCACATTAAATGCCTAATAGCCCACAAAAGTAGTCTTTAATTCCTGTATAAGGTAGACAACTAAAGAATGCATTGTAACCTTGTTATGTAGTCTTAAAATAAGTTGTGTGCCTCAACACAGCTTAACTGTTATGTTCTATTTACACCCTTTTTCCTAAACGCAGATAATGATGAGGTCACTGCTAAGCCTATCACACTGACCTTACTGTCTCATTGCTTTTCTTGTTTTCCATCTATTTATAGCTATTCATCCAGCCTGTCTTCTAAGTGCTTTTTTGTTCTGCCTTTTTTCAGTGTTTAGCAGAAAGGGATTCTAGCCCTTGACTAGGATTCTTAGTTGCTATTGCAATATACCTTACTTACCTGACTCCAAAATGAGCTTTTTTCCCCCTTTAACATGGGGGAGGGGGAAAATACTTGTCTTGCAATCAAGTACAAGGTGGTGAGGAATAGGCAGCTGCTTCAACTCCAGCCCCAGCTGCAGATCAGGGCCGCCTTCTTCTCTATCACCTTGGCACCCGCTGCATCTCCTTACTTTTCTCCATCCCTTTCCTGCACTGCTTCTGCCCTGCCCCTCCATAGCCTCAGAACTCAGCCCCTTCTCTCTGCCCCTCCCCACTTTACCCTTGCTGGTAGGCTCCGTTTCTAGTGTCACCACGGGCACAAAGCACAGTCCCAGCCCAGCTCTGGAGCAGTATTGCTGGCTTTGCACTGCTATTACAGGGCCAAGCGGGAGCTGTGCTCCATGTCCTAGGGTGGAGTGGAAATGAAGCCTACCAGTGTGGAGCAAGCGTAATAGGTGGGGTGAGGGGGATGGCAGACACAGGGCAGAAGGTCTGTGGCGGAGATGGGGAGCAGGCACAATGTGGGGGTATGTGGCAGGTACAGGTAGCAGGGAGCAAACTGCCTGTCCCCCTCCATCATCCCTCCATCCCTTCTCCCTGCCTCCCCTACTACCTCCACACTACCTGCTTCCTTCCACTTACCATGCCTCCTGTCTATGCCCCGTTGCTCCTCCTACCACTTGTCTCCGGGACCATCCAGGGCGGGTGCAAATTGGGGTGACCACCTAGGCCCCACGCTTTGGGGGGCCCCGTGGACAGTGCTGTACAGGGTCCACCATGGCCACCACGTGCCGCCAGCTCTGCACGTCAGCTGCTTGCCATGCCTCCCCAACCCCCGCTCCAGTGGCCCGCCACCCCCCTGGCCCCACCACAGACTGATGTGCCCCAGGCCCCGCGCATCCTTGGAACGGCTCTGCCTGCCCCTTAATGCCTCCCTTGCTGCCTGCCCCACTACCACTGCTTACACCACATGTAAGTTGTGCATAACAGCACAGACTCCTATATACACCTTTTTTATCCTGTTTTGCTTCCAGATCTGTTCAGAATATCTTCCATTCTTTCTTTGTTTCTTTTTCTGATAACTCCTTCAGCACTGTTTAAGTACAAAAACCCAACAGCAGCAACGAACATGAAATGCATATTTAGAAATTTTCTATTAAAATCTATTAAACTATTACAATTACTTTTATTTGTGTGTACAGTGTATGTATGTTATTTCATAGTTTCATTCTTGACCTCTATCTTGTTTACAATTGGTTTCACAATGTTTTGACTCCTCCAGAAGGCATTACAAAATTGTTTTGTTCATAAGCAACTGCTGAAATCTCTCTGGGAAAACTCGAGATGTCCTTGAAGAAATTCCAGGCAGCACTAGAGGCAATTACAAACTTACCATTCAGAAGTGTTACTGTCCTAGGAGACTATGGTACTTTTAAAAAACCATATATATGTGTATAAGTAGTTTTGTATGTGTTTCCCCTTCCTTCTCCCACCCTCCGGTTGTAAGAAGTACCCTTTTTTCCCTAAGTGTAGGTACTTTTTACAACTGGGGCATGGGAGAAGGAAGGTTTTGAGTATCAAGTGACTACATTTTTTCATTCTGCAAGTATTAATTTGGGGTTCACTCAGAAGAGTGCTTTTACTGAGTTGACCCCAAATTAATATTTGCTTATTCAAAAGAGTGCTTTTATTTTCATCTCCATTTTTAATTCCATTTTCCATTACTTTGTTAGAAAAAAATCTCATATCACGTACAACAGTCTATTCTATTAACCAGAACTTCAGAAGAATAACTTCTCTGTAACTTCTGCCGTTTATAATATATAAAAACCTAGATCTATACTTGAATATGCTCCTGTTATGTGATATTAAAATTTGGAGAAGACTGATCTGTAAGCAGAAATGGTCAGAGTTAACATACTGTAAAAATGATTGTCAGTTGTTGTGATTCTGCTCTCAATGGGTCAGCAGCCTGAGAGAAAGCTGAGTCAATGAGAACGTAGACAGCTACATCCAAAAGCCACACTGTGTAGCTATTTGCAAATCAGATTGAAATTGTTATAACATCTAAGAATGCTTATTGCAAAATATAAAATGCAGTGCAAGAATTGTTAGTCCATGATGGTCCAGAAATTATTCAAGAAGCAAGGATTTATTAGGGTGATATCTTTTTTTTGTTTGTTTTTTTGGACCAACTTCACAGTTGGACTACATTGTTGGTCCAATAAAAGATATCACCCTAATAAATCCTTGCTTCTTACAAAGGGCACAAACTTACACAGTAAGTACTCCTATAAACATGATGTAAAACAGTAATCTTAATATATTATCTTAGAATTTAATATTGTTAATTCAAATAAACTTAAGAGACAGGATAGCCTTGTGGTTAGGTACTAGTCCCAGACCCTAGAGTGCTGGGGACAATTTTCTTCTCTGCCTCAGATCTTGTGTGCACCTTAGGTAAGTCATAGGGAAGTAGGGCTGGAAGGGACCTCCAGAGATCATCTAGTCCAACTCCTTGCTTATCCAAACCATGCCATACAACCATTATCTAAACTCTATATAAGACTACTCTCAACCCTGACACAACACAGACCTAACCTGGCACAGGTAAAGCAGGGGCACCATGGCAGCCAATGACCTGCTTCTATAAAATGTTGTCAATATACACCCAAGAGGTCCCAGATAGAGGATCAGTCCCTTCTGCCCCCCACAAGACCCCTGCCACTACAGAGGAGAGCAAAACCCCCCACAGTCCATACCAGTCTGACCATGGGGAAAAATTTCTTCCTGATCCCAAATATGACTCTGAGCAGAGAGGCAAGACCCTCTAGCCAGGAACTCCCAAGCTTTGTTCCTAGCAGGAGAATTGGAACATCCCAGCTGAAGTCCCCAGCTTTATCTATAGCCAACACCCAGTGTCTCTGGGGAGGCTTAAAACACCCTGACACATATAAACAAAAAAGGAGAGGAGCGTGAGGTGGTCACAATCACTATAGCTAGTATCCTTATACTCCTCCATGTCCTTCCTCCCACAAGTTCCCCAACACCCTCCCAACACTATACTCCCTCTCCCCACACCATGTTCTCTGTTTTTCCCATTGTTTCAGATGTACTATAACTTTATAAATCTGGATATCAAAATTCTAGAAAATCTGGCACTTCTAAAAAATATATTACGTTGGGGCATAGCAGCAGCTGGTCCCAGAACAGCGGAGGGGAAGCCTGCACACAGCAGCTGCTGCTGCCATCCACCACCGCACACCGTCACACTGCATGCAGCTGCTGCCCCAGGACTGGCTGCTACTACCCAGCGGGGCAGAGCTCTGGCCAGCGCTGCACATTACTGCGAGGGACACGGCCTCTGGCAGGCAGTCTGTATCGCCAGTACTCCACACTTGCATGGCATGGGAGGAAAGCCCCAAGTACTGAAGCTGGTTGTCTTCCCCACTCCCCCAGGGGAAAGCACCTGGGGCTTCCCTTCCATGCTGTGCAACCCTGGGAGGGAAGGCAGCTAGCTTCAGTACTTGAGGCTTTCCTCCTGGCACTCTCCACACTTGCATGGCACAGGAGGGAAATCCCAGGCACTGATGCCAGCTGCCTTCCTTGCCAGGGTTGTGCAGCATGGGAGAGAAGCCCCAGGCGCCTTCCCCTGGGGGGTGGGGAAGGTAGCCAGCTACAGTGCTTAGGGCTTCCATCCCATGCAGTGCAAGTGCAAGGACTGCTGGCGATACAGACTTCCCAGGAGAAGCTACGCCACTCACTGTGATGTGCAGCACTGGGCAGAGCTGTGCACTGCCAGGCACCAGCACCCTCAGCGCCCTGCCTGCTGCTGCTTCTGCCACCGCCTGCCAGGGCTGCGCATCATGGAGGGAGCATGGGGAGGTCCCCACATGCCCCGCCTTCATTCACACTCATGAGCTGCCCAGCCCAGCTCTGCTGCCGCTGCCCCCCTGGGCACAGGGTCTGCGCTGCTGCCAGGCCGAGCTCCGAGTTCCCGCTCAGCTGTAGTCCCATGCCTGACACTTCTCTGCCTGTTGCCCAGAGCCAGCAGGAGACCAAGGAAGTAGAGCAGGTCACTGGGGGCATCCCCACCCAGAAGCTTCTTGTTGGCTGGGCCAGACCCTTCTGCCCACAAGGGTGGGAGCAAGGCTCAATAGGGTCTGTTGGGGGAGGGTACATGTGGGTACCTCACTCCCACCTTCATGGGTGGAAGGGCTGGACAGGGCACAATTCCTTGGTAGGTGCCATGGGCAGGATGGAAGTGCCTGGTGGGCTGGATGTGGCCTGCAGGCCATATTTTGCCTGCCCCTGCCCTAATAGCCTGTTTGTGCTAGTGAAACAGGCTTATACTTAGATTGGTTTAGAGTCACATCTCATCTTCAACAACTGAGTAGACCAGATTTTCAAAGTTTCTGCCCTTATAAACTACTTGATAGCTGATAAATCTGAGGGGGAAGAAGAAAAGAACAGAAGAGAAAAGGTTTGAAATCTCAAATAGCCTCTTAGAAGCAAAGCCTGATGGCTGATGTATCCAGGGGTGAGGGACTGCATTTCTCAGGACTGAAAGATATAGCTGGTCTGGGTGCTGGTACAAAAGGGCATTCTGTGACTGTGATTGCTTAGTGAGCAGAGCTTTGCAGTGACCTGTGTGATGGTAGGAAAGAACAGGGAGAAGCAGAAGTAGCTTATGGAGATCATGAAGTAAAACATAGTATTACTGGAAAATACGTTCCATCAAAGCTCCCCCTCTGTCTTCTCTCCTTGGCACACCACCACAACATGAAACAATTACAGCTCCAGTTGTACAGGTCCCTAGAGAGACCTTCACGTTGGAAACAACAGTTGACCACAAGAAGCTTCAATTGCAGCTGCTTCCCCTAAGGCAGTGAGAGCAGTGGTGTTTGGGAGCCTGCCTTTGGTCCAGATATGGGGTTAATGCCAAAGCATTCCAACTCTCCAGAAATGTGACCAAGAAGAAAGCCCCTGGCAACAAACAGCTGTCAGTTTTAAGCCTGAAAGCTATGTGAATTGAATACATTTAACTGTTTAAACACCTTACTTTCACTTTTGGTTGCTTACTTTCACTTTTGTACAAGACTTAGTCTTGCTTTTTTAGCAAAAAATTTGCTTTTTAAACTTTTTAATTTGTTATTACAATGTCCATAAAATCATTGTTCCTAAATTACCCTAAAATTCTTTATAAAGTTAAACCATGAGTAAAACATTCTTTATGATGATAGAAGCACTTGCTCCACACTCAAAGTATTCTCCAGTACTTTCAAGAAATGGTCTTTGAGAAGTTATTTAGAGCATAATGAAAACCACATGAGCACTGTAACTCAACCATCAGCTTTTATACTCAATGTAGGAGCATAAAGCCTCCCTGATGAAATATCCTGGGCAATTCTCATTCTGAAGTGGGCATCTCACTGTCTGTTTATAGTGCCCAGGAAGTCTCTGAACCTTTGCCTCATAACCTTCAATTTAAGCTTTCTTTTATGCATCACACAGGACACAGATCTAATTCAAGCAGTATAAGACCTGATAATTTTCAAGCTTCTTAATGAAATAGTGATCTTTGCTATTCAATATGCCATATTTAGGATATATATTCAATTCTCATCCTGCAGGTGGTTGGGCAGTAGTTAAACACTAACAGTACTTTTCTGTGACCTAAGACACCCAAGCGTTCATTGAAAGGCTTATCAGCTATTGTATTACAGGATAAGCAGAGTTGTCCCAAATAAAAGGATGAGTTTCAACCCCATTAATGTTCATAGTAGAGACTGTAGGATGTAATCCATCTGTTCCTTGTGAAAGAACAGAATGCGAGTTCCTAAAGAGCCAAGCAGCATGAACACTCCTAGCAATGTTCCACACTAAATATTGGTAAACTTGATGTGAAGGTCACTAGGCCTTGCAGCAATATGGAAAAATATTCCTTTCTATTTAGGAGCTCTGAAGCCTGTACAAGACAAGAGCAAAGAAAAAAAGTGTGTGTTCCACTGATTGTCACCTAGCAATTAGTGAAAGCTGCATATGGGGGAACAACTGTTTTTATACCATGAATGGTGTGTGCCCCCAGCTGACACTGAAGGTTGGCGATCGCCCACAGCCGCCACCCAGAGGGAATCACAGACCAACAGCACGTGCAGCTGGCAGTGTTGGCAGCAGGGGGGCAAGCAGTGACCACTTACCAGCGCTGCTGACCGTGTTGATGGCACCTTTTTGCAGGGAGTGCACTGCTATGCTCAGGTGGTGCATGTGCACCCACATGCACCCACTATGTGTACCCACATGCACCCACTATGTGTCACCCCTGTTTTATACCATGTGTAGCCAGCCAAGGTCCCAGGGATAGCTGTGGTGCCCCCGATGGCCTGGTGATTCCTGCCTCTCTGACTCTTGGGTCTTCCCTTTCTTTTCCTGCCACACCTTTGATGTTATTTTGAATTAAAACTGTTGGGAGGCTGCCCAAAAGTCCCAGGAAAACATGGGTTTACCCGTTCTAGTTCTATCGGTGTCTCTGGTAACCAGGTGCCTTAAGTGCCATCTGTGGCCTCCAATCACCCCTGAGCCACGGTCATGCCTGGCAGGTATCACCAGTACACCGTGTAATGACAGTCCCTTCTTAATAGTGCTACATGTACCCAGCTCGACAGTTACTGTCCTTTATATCCACACAAAAATGGTCTTGCTGATCGCCACTAGAAAGAGAACTGTCACGTTGAGGAGCAGCTGTTACAGAGTTCAACCAAAGTCTGCACAAATTTCCAAAGAAAAGGCAATTGACATGCTGAAATTCTGCAGCTGTTCTTGTTCATCCCAGGCCTACAGCACAGTCCTGTTCCACCAGTCAATCCTTGTTTCAGAAGCCAAGAGATAGCACAACACTTGATGAAGTTGATCCAAAAATGTTGCCCCCAAAAGTATCTGGTCTTTATTCCTCCTCACTGATTATCTAGTACACTTGAATTACTGCCTAGTGTTGCCAAAGTTGGAAATGGGAATATTTGAACCTCAGAATTATTATATTGAAGAATATGTAAAGATAATTTGATTTTTGTCATCTTTAATACATGATCATATTGTCTTAAATAGTAAATATTTTATTATGTAACTCATCATCATCTTTCAAGATTTAAATGGACAACACTTGCATCACTACTCCCTTTAGAAACAGAGTTGTATGTAGATACCCGAGTAGAACCACAGGTGGCAGGGATGACAAAGACCATGCCACATGAAGATGGAAAAAATAATGAAATAGGAAGTTATTTTTCAAATGCAAGCATTCTTTGGGTCTTCATGAATTTTTGTACAGCTTGGCTTCTTTTCCAATGATTTAATTATACATCATCCAGGGATCAGATTTACCATACAAATATGAGAATTCTTATACCTCTGGTAACACTGTTACTGCCAAAGCCACTAGAAAATCTGCTTAATCACCTTTGACAACAGGATGTAAAAAAAACAACAAAACAAGCATCTTAACAAGCTGACGTGTATTTGTGAAGATCAGCCTTATAGTGCAGAGCGCTCTCTCGTTCGTTATTTTTAGTAACAGTTTGAAAATTAAACCTGCTGGTAATAAAAAGATAAATGCTAGGGTGGAAGGAGAGTAATCATGGGAATTTCTCTGCTTCAACCCAGGGTCTAGGATTTCAGTTGCTCTGTACTCCACAATGGAGATGGTCAAGTAATAGGACAAAGCAGCATGGGATATACATTCCCCACCCCTCACCCCCAATCTGAACATTTTTTATAGAGAAAAACCCTGACACATGGAAGCAAAGATCTCTTCTGGAGTAAGAGCCAACTGGCTATGTGGATGTGGCTATAGAATATCATTTAACACTGAGAAGGTAGAATGAACCACTTTGATGCAAATTGGACCCCAATACCCCCATAGACAAAGAATGAGAGCCTTCTATATCATTTGTAGTAATCCTTTCGCTACAGAAAAAAATAATATAATTTATCTGAGTCTTGACAATTTCTCAGTCTGACTATGGTGTCTTTATCAATCTAAACCAATGGTACTCAACCTCTCACCAGTGGGCCAGATCTAGCCCACAGAGCTGTGTTATCTGGCCCATGGGATTCCCTACAGGTCCAGACATTTGACAGCAGGAGAGCCTTGGCAATTCATGCTGCTGCTGCTCACTCAGCCCTGTGGCCAGATGACTGTCCCCATACCCCAGATCAGGCCAGTACATGGGGCTAAAGTAGCAGGCTTGATCTAGCATGCATGGGCTGTGGCTCAATCCTGGGCAAGTGGGTCAGGACTGGGGCAGTAAGCCCAATGCAGGGCATGCAGCATAGCTACTAGAGTTGAAGCATTGGAACCACTCTAGGCACGGGCTGGCAAATCACACCAGATTGCACCTACATGTTGATTCAGTGTTAGACAAGGCCCATGGAACAAGCCCATGTACAGGATCTAGTCCACAGACTAACCCCACACTGCTAATCCAGCCAGCAGCCTAGAAAGGCTGTGCACCACTGATATCAAGTAACATTAGAACTGAGCTCCAAGTAATTCAACAGGGACCAGTCAGACTGCTTTATGATTCAAACCAACAAAATCTTTCTATGGCAAGCAAACAGGACAGTTTGCAAGCAGTTCGCAGGACTGCTTGCCAACCCCCTCTCTTTGAAGGGGAGCCTTTAAGGTAAGTTCTTTCTTCAATTAAGAGTAGCTAGCCTACATATAAGAAGCTAAACTCAGGAGTTAGACCAATACTTAAGCCACTTGCTTAAATACAGTCCTGAATGAGGGGGAGTTCACTAAGGAGTTTGCTTATAGTTTTCTTCATGATAAGCTTGGTGAGAAGAAACAGGGAAAGGGAACCTTTGGGGATCAAAGAGCAGACAACAGGCCACCCTAGAGGGGAGTTTGATGGGGGAAGCGGGTGGGAGAGTGGAGCAGGAAGGGAGAGGTGGCCCATTAAAAGACCTAGAGAAATGGCAGAAGTACATCACAATGACAGAGCCACTATCACTGCCAATTTTTCCTTTGCTTGCACCTATGAGGTGTCCATCCAGGCAGGGCCACTCACCATCAAGGCTTCCACCCAGAACCTAGTTTGGCCTGTGGAGACTGCAGCTTGCAGGCGTCTTCCAGTGACCGCCAGATGGGGGAATGCCTGCAATGTGAGTGGTGTCTCTTGGTGGTGTCCCTCAGGGAGCAGGCAAGAAAACTACAGGAGGAGGTGGGGAGACTCTGAAGCATTCTCTTCCCTGAGGACTTAATTGATTTGATGCTGAAGAAGACCTGTAGGACTGCCAGAGGCAGCACTAGAAAAGGAAGAGAACATAGACTCCCGGGAAAGTGGAAGCTGGAAGCTTATGATATCTGGCAGCAAACAGAAGCCTTCATTTTCACCAGATGTGCTGATTGCCCCTGACATCCTTCCATGTCATTGGAGCCCAGACCAAAGATGTCATGGAAGGATTACTGAGACTCAACCGACCCTCTAACTACTACCCCATGCAGCTCCAATGATACTGCTGGGGAGGACTGGGCAGGAATGGATGCATTCTGCAAATCAACGTATGGCTGCGTAGATGGTGTCACTAGCAGGGCTTTGGCTTCTTCAACCATGGGATGTTATTCCAAGAAAGATTGTAAGGAAGAGTTGGGATCCATTCGATGAAGAGAGGGAAGAGTATCTTCGCAGACAGGTTTGCTAACCTAGTGAGGAGTACTTTAAACTGTGTTCACTGGGGGATGGAGAACAAAGTCCTGAGGTAAGTGGGGAAGTGGGTCACCTGGAGGTGGCACAAGCAGGAGGGGGCAACAGAGGAGGCATTCTCATTCTTCCTGAGGAAGTAGGGCAACTGGCTAGTTACCTTAGGTACATTAATGCACAGCGTCTGAGAAACAAGCAACAGGAATTGGAAATCCTCACACAGTCATGGAACTGTGTTATGGTTGGAATAACAAAGACATTGTGAGATAGCTCACATGATTGGAACACTGTCATGCATAGGTATAAACTGTTAAGGAAGGACAGGCAGGGAAGAAAGGGAGGAGTTGCACTTTATGTAAAAGAGCCATATGATTGCTCAGAACTCCAGTATGAAACTGGAAAGAGACCTGTTGAGAGTCTCTGGGTTAGGATCAGAGGGGAGAGCAACAAGGGTGATGTTGTGGTGAGTGCATGCACAGATCACCAGAGCAGGAGAATGATGTGGATAAAGCTTTCTTCAAACAGCTAGTGGAAGTTTCCCGATCACAGGCTCTGGTTCTTATGTAGGGACTTCAATAATTCTGACATTTGCTGAGGGGGCAGTACAGCAGTGCACAAGCAATTAAGGAAGATTTTGGAGAGTACTGTGGATAACTTCCTGGTGCAAGTGCTAGAGAGACCAACTAGGGGTCATGCTATTCTTGACCTTGCTACTCACAAACACGGAAGAATTAGTGGAGAATGCAGAAGTGGATGGCAGCTTGGGCAGCAGCAACTATAGATGATTGTCATGCAGTGGGTGTGATATACCTTTACTTTAGCAAAGCTTTTGATATGGTGTCCCACAACATTCTTGCAAGCAAGCTGAGGAAGCATGGGCTGGATGAATGGACTGCAAGATGTATAGAAAACTGCCTGGATCATTGGGCTTAGAGGGTAGTAGTCAATGGCTTGATGTCTAGTTGGCAGCTGGTATCAACTAGAGTGCCCAGTGGGTCAGTCCTGGGGTTGGTTTTGATCATTTATTTCATCAATGATCCTCAGCAAGTTTGCAAATAACATGAGGTTGGGAAGAATAGTAGTTACACAGATGGACAGAGCTAGGATTTAGAGAGACTGTGACAATTTGAATCTACATTTTTTGGTGCATCGTCTTTCCCAACTCAGTTGATATTGAGGATTTTTAAACCTTTCAGGCAATGATAAAAACACTTATCTCACTCTATAACTCTCTCATGAAAGCAGAACTCTGACTTGCTTACTGTGTAGCCTTCCTTATTTTAATGCAGAACACATGCCATATCACTTTATCCTTTTTCCCTTCATCCCTTATTTTGAATAATGTATGTTTCTAAGGATCACTATCAATACTGAATTTATTTTTTACTGTTTTTTATTTGCAGAATTTTGAAAAAAAAATGAGTACTGATGAAGAAAATACCAGTTCCAGTGACTCAGAACCAGAGACAGAAAGGGAAGAACCTATCTATGCCATAGCTCCATCAATCAATATCCAAGATGAGGGATCGGTTGATGTAACTGCAAGTCCTGCATTTCAGTTCCTAGATGAGGTACTGTGAGTCTAACATTCTAGTATTTATACTATACTATACATGAGCAGGATACCTGGATTCATCAAAGGGGCATGTTAGGACCTGCTTTCCATGCCTGAGCTCATTCTCTCCTGCCACAACTTGATGGGAATAAAAAAACCCAAACAAACAGTAAAGAGCTCTCAGGTGGGAAGCTTCTGATTCAATAAAGGCTATAACATGTCACATCCCATTCTGCCACTATCTCCAGTTACTGACACAAGGTCAGGCTCCCGCTAGCAAAGTACAAATGTAAACTTGGGCAGCAGCCTCTCTATATTCAGGGAACACAAGGGCAGCTCTTCTTGTGCTCCCACTCCTGCAAATGGACAGCCGCTTGCCGTGCCAATACTACTTACAGTGGCTTGCAGGGCCATCTCCCCTCATCCCTACCTGGGATGAGCAGGGCTCTTTAATAAGACACAATCACTGGGACCTCCGCATCCACATCTGGTCCCTGCCTCGCTTATTCACAGTCTCTCAGAATACTGCGGATAATTGTTCCAGCTTCCCTCACACACAGTCTCTCATTAAAGCAAAGTACCTGTCCCAGAGACTGCCATGCTGGCATCGCTTGCAACTCTCTGCAGGTTCCACCGTCTGCTGCCCATAGGAGAAAGCTTCCCCGCTTCTTCCCTTGTGCCTGCACCTCTGCACAGGAAAAACTGTTCCATCGCTCTGGCTGGTTCCCAGCCACTGCTCCACTTCTCTGCCCAGGGGAAGTCTCTAATCGGTCTCAGGTCTTATTATACAACATCTCTAAGTGGTAATTAACACCTCCCAGCTGGCCTTGTCACTGGCCTGTGAAATCTTAATTGTCAATTAACAAGTCTCAGCTCAGCTCCGGGCTGATCTTGGTGTGCCTTATTGACAATTAATGCTTCTCTTGGGCAGCTCCATAACAGGGTCACTGGCTCCCTGTTCTACTATACTATACTATACTATAGTAATTGTGTGCATTAGGCCATCAATCAGTCTAAAACCCAGCACTGGTTGGAAATTATTACCGTATGTTGTCTGTTTAATAGTCTGTATGAAATAAGTGGCTGGACTGAGTCATTTTTAAGTGGGTAGGAATCCCCATTATAGAATTGTCAGCAGAGATGTCAAAGATTGAGGATGGAGACAAATTTCTGCTTCATTAGAAATATTAGGTTTGTTTGGATCTTTTGGAAAGTTTCTGCTGCTGTTGTCTAGGCTGCACATCTCTATGGGGTAAAGGAAGATTTAATTCTCCAGTGAAATCTAGTGTTCCAAATCCAGAATCATTCACAGATGTTAAATTTGCTTACAGGAGGAAAGGTTTAAAATTGGAATATTTTTATGTAAAGTCAGATTCCATAATAATAGATCATAAAGCATTACTATTACCCATACTGTATCTAACAGTTCCATGTATAGCTTTCCTTTTATCTTTCACTTTGTAGAATAGGACTGTGCATGACAGATAGATCTCTTGCAAAGTAGAGTGTACATAATATTTTTCTCCAGTCATAATTCTAAAGGATGTGACAAAAAAGGATAAGTGTCTGAGTTCTAGTGGGGAATGCTGAGGGGCTCAGTGTGAGCAGGCTTTGCTGTAATTAATCCTGTAAATATGGTAGTTCCATAAGCAGGATACCCATATGCCCTTTTCACTTGACAGCAGGCTCCAGAGACTGCTCCCTGATTGTTTCCCTGTAACATTTTAGTTGGGTAACTGTTAGTCCCTGCATTAAAAGATGTAGAAAATCTTGAAAGGATCCAGAGAAGGGCCATAAGAATGATTAAGGGCATGGAGGACAAATCTTATGAGGAAAGACTGAGGGATCTGGGGAATAGAAGACTGGTAGGGGACTTGGTGGCCATCTATAATATGTAAGGAGTGAATATCTGGAGGTGGGAGAAAACTGCTCATTAGAATGCCCTGGGGGAAGACAAGGAGCAATGGCCATAAACTGTTAGAGGAAGGATGTAAGGAAGAACTTCTTTATGATAAGGATGACGAGAATCTGGAATAGACTTCCCCAGGAGGTGCTGCAGTCCCCAACCTTGGAAGTCTTCAAGACCAGACTGGACAGACACCTTGCTGAGATCATTTGATCTCACCAGTTTTCCTGCACAGAGCAAGGGGGTTGGACTCAACATTGGAGCATTTTTTGCAGTCCCTTCCAACCCTTAACTTCTATGGTTTCTATGTTTAATACTATCATTTTGCAACTGTTCTGTTGCAAGGGTGGCAGACTGTTCCTAAGAAAAGGAGTGAGGATCTGAGGGGAGAAAAAGTAGTCCCAGGGAGGACAGAAAGCTGGAGAGAAAAGAATAGTTTTAGGGCAGATAGATTAGAGAGGAAGGAATAGTCCCAGGGAAGACAGAGTGGAGTCTGAGGAAGGACAGAGGGAGCTACACTGGCACAATAAAGACTGTTTTGTACACCAGACTGCTCAGCTCTGTTTAGCAAGTCAGCACTTCAACCACCCCATTTAATGAAGAAAGCACCCGTTTCCTAGGAGCTGCCCAAAAAAGAACAAGCTCTCTGAGGTGGTGACACTATGGATCACTGGGAAGCCAGAGACTAAGAAAAACCAGTCACAAAACCAGAGGCTTGCCCTTTGTGAAGCCATATTGGGGCTGGCTTCAGGGAGTCTTTCAGGAGAGGAAGCCAAATAAGGTTTCTTCTAGGGGAGTCTGTCATGGGGTGAGGTCCCTAGGGATGGCTGTGATGCCCCTATGGCCCTGTGACCTTACTAGCTTCACCCTACAGGCACCTTCTATTTTCTTCTGCCATGTCTTGATGGTTAAGATAATAAATGGTAGACAGGAAGGCTGCCCTCAAGTTGCTATCCTGGTGGATCTCACTATGCTGTGTGAGTTCTTAGACCCCTTGCTAGGTCCCTCTCATGGATGTGTCTCATGGGACGCCTCAAGCCTTATAGGCGTGACTCCAGAAATGGAGTCACAACCCGTGCCTCGCAATTGATATTCAAACGTTGTCCCTCTGAGGCCTTGATATAGCTCAGCCTTCCTTCTTCACTGGGTCCTTGGCCCCTCTGCTTGCTCACTGCAAGCTCACTGTCTCTGGGCTCTCTGCAGCGCTGTCTGTGCCCTCACTGGCGCTGGGCTCTCTGCACTGTAGTGTGCCCCAATGAGGCCTCCTCCTCCCCAGGAGCCTCATCCCAGTCCACTGGTCTAAATAACAATGGAAAACACAAGCCTGTGGGCTATAACGTAATACAAACAGTGCAGGGTGCACTCTGTCCCTTTAAAAGAGGCAAACTTCTCCCCAAGCATTAAGTACCTTGAATCCCAGGGTACCTAGTGAGCTCTGGGAGCCCCATTAATCTTGTAAGCAGCATACTAGGTGGCTACAGTGTCTCTGGGCAGTTCTTTTCTGCAGACTTCTTCCCCTGGCTGCTGTCAGAGAACTAACCCACGCTGGCCTCAGCCCTGTGGTTTGTATGTTCCCATGGCCCTGCTTTCTTCTGGTCATCTAACTGGGTGCAGGTACAGGTGCAGGCTATTTCCCTTGTTAGCCTGCTGCACCTGTGTGGGGTTGCTGCCTGGCTCCTAGGGCCCTCTCTGCAGGTAGATTCTGCTCTTAAAGGAATAGGCACCTTAGTGCCCTGTGACAGAGTCCCAAGGCAGAACTTCCCCTCAAGAGTGGTGCAATTCTGTGGCAAGGGGCATCTGTACACACCACAAGCTTTAATCCTCATTAAATTTAAATTGATTTATAAAACTTAAACTTATTTATTTTGGAGCGTTGCATCTATGTTTACACATACTATGTTTTCAAGTGAATTATCTGGGTCCCTGGTGCTGCAGGAGAGCAGGATGGTCCAGTACTGGCCCCCCCTAACCCAGCCCCCCCCCCGTGCTCAGCCATGCAGCATGCTGTGGAAGCAGAGAGCTGGCAAACCACACAAGAAAAAAAAATGGAAGCAATTTGAAAGCAAAAGCAATTCAAAGGGGTGAATGATAAAAAAGTTGCAGCACTATCTGGCAGACGAAAGGGCTCATTACGTGTCTTTGAGTGCCTTTGTGTTTCCATGCAATCAATCCATCGGCCGATGCTTTAATTCCTGGTGAGCCAAACTAAACTACATTCAAGGAGTTTTAGTTTAATGCACAAGAAAGACTTTTAAAGCATTAGGAAATCCTGCTCATGCAGACAGACATATAGTTGCAGTGTATAAAAGGGCAAAAGTCGTGGGGTGTGCATGAGCTCAATGGGTATATGAAACGACAAAAAAAAAAGAATAAAACCACATCTTAGTTGCAGAAATAACTGCATAGCTTTCATAAAGGTTGCAAAGACTACAGAAAATCGCATAATTAAAGAGCTTCCCAGGCACTGTGCATGACAAGCAGCAGAAGAAGCCTTTTGAAGTAAAAATGCTCTGCAGGGCTTCCTGGATTTTTTAGCAGTACTAGTAGCTTTTTTTAGGTAGTTTTAGACAATACTCATTAACACTTTTTAAATAAAACTTCAGTTTAGACACGCTTTCTTTTAATTTGGCAATAATTATATCCAGGGCTAATAATCTGGTGTTTGACTTTATCACTTGTTTAGTATGAATAGAAATAGAATATACTCTGAGTTCACTGAACTCACAATAAAGTTATTATATTGTGTGCAGGGAACACCTTCTCAGTAGAATAAAAAAACAAACAAACAAACCTCACAAGGTAGCTTACTATATGACACTCTCCCAGATGTTCAGTTCAGTTCAAAAGGATCAGTTAATCCCAAGCATTTAATTAAACAGGCATTGTGAAATATAAAAATGAAAAATTCTAAAATGAGTTTCATAAATACTTTCTTTAACCTTTCACTAGTTTTACTGTATAATGGATAGATCCACATTTAACTTTTATCCTAATCAAATTGTGTCTAGCTCTTTTTCTTTTTTTGTAAGGGGGGTACAAGGAGATATAGAGACTGGGTCCATGTACAAACATTACAAGTAAAACAGTATAAATGCTCGGAAACTAGAACATAACGTTTATGCTTCTCTGAATGATGTCATCATAAAATGTTTGGCAAGACACAAAATCAGAAAAGAATCTCTTAATTTAGCCTTTCCATATGACTAAGCCAAAATAGAATTTAACATTAAAGGCTATCTTTGCCAGAGACTTTTATATGCTGATAGATATAGGGAAATGATTATTCTGTACATTCTTAGAATAATTTGTTGGACCATTGGTCTAATCCATATTAAATATTGCAGCATTCTTCTTAAGGGTTGATTGATCTGGTATGAAAAGGAATGGGGTAGAAGATCTTTGTCTGTTGGGTGGAGGGCGTGCACCTGTTTATGCCAGAACGGGAGGTGTGTGGCTTGAGACTGTGCAGACCTGACTCAGACCCATCTGCCATGACGCATAAATATATTGAGCATTCACACCTCGGGGAGGGGGGGGGAGGAGAGGGTCTCCCTCTGCTTGGTGTTAAAGGAAGAAAAATAAGGGAGGTTCCAAGTATGTTACAGACTGTGACAGGGCGGCGCCTTCAGGATGCCGTGGTCCCCCTGAAGGTCCCTTGCCCCATGTCCAAGCGGGCCCAAGGAAACCCTCTAATTCTCGCCTGCCACAACTTGGATGACTTAAGATATATAGGGAGACTGCTTTCTGCCTCCCTGGGCACGGTGTATCGGGACCTCCATCTCCATGATCTCCCAGACTGTCTAATGGTCGCTCCCTAGGCACCCTAGCCCTAGGGCTATGCGCGAAAGACATTGTCCTATTTCAGCACAATACCTGCCTGCTTCCCCGGGCCTTCTCTATAAGCTCGCACACTCTGGGCCTTCTCTCGTGCTGCTGTCCCTTCCTGGGACTCTCAATGAGACCACTCCTCCCTTGGGTGTCCCAATGCCCACTCTGGGCTTCCTAATAATGCCAGTGCCCCTTTGTCTGGGCTTCCCAATATTGCCCTCTCTGGGCTTCTCAACACGGTGCTCCCCCCTCTGGGGCTCACCGCGCCCTCTCTGGGCCTCTCAACATGGCACTCCTCCTCCTGGGGCCCACCGTGCCCTCTCTGGGCTTTTCAACATGGCGCTCCCCCTCCTGGGGCTTGCCGTGCCCTCCCTGGGCTTCTCAACATGGCGCTTCCCCCACTGGGGCTCGCCGTGCCCTCCCTGGGCTCCTTAAAATACTGCCCCCTGCCTGGGGCTGACCATGCGCAACTTGAGCTTCCAAATGCTGCCCCCTTCCTGGGGCTGACTGTGCCCAACTTGGGCCTCCAAATGAATGCAGCCCCCTGTTGGGGACTCCCAGTGCCCAGACTTCGGCTTCTCCTTAAAATGGCCCCCTTTCTAGGGCTCCTCAATGCTGCCCCCCCCCTGGGGCTCACCGAGTCCAACTTGGACCCCTTCTCCATGCTGCCCCCTCTCTGGGACTTGCTATGCCCAACTTGGGCTTCTCCAAATGCCCCTCTCCGGGCTGGGATCTATGCATCCCCAAACTGCTGCGCCCTCTCTGGCGCCTATAAGAACACTGTGCCCCCATGGGCACTGAATTGCGCCCCTTCCTGGGCACTAGGGCCCCACACTATTGTGGGTTGCCCCTGAGGCCTCCTCCACCCCTACAGCCTCGCCCAAACCACCGGTGTAATCCAATACTAACAAAACATGACACAAGCCTCCTGGCTATAACCAAACATAAGGCACCTGGCCATAACAATGTAAGCCTCCTGGCTACCACTCAACATCCTTGCTCCAGCCTCTGGAGCTCTTGTGAGCTGCACTCAC
>JAGPOW010001296.1:121243096-121260756 GCA_030014935.1 Caiman crocodilus
GGCCATAACAATGTAAGCCTCCTGGCTACCACTCAACATCCTTGCTCCAGCCTCTGGAGCTCTTGTGAGCTGCACTCACATACTGTTTCCCCGGAGCTCCTGCCCCTCCGGCTGTTGGCAGAGAACTCCCTTCCTGACTCTGGCTCTGGGCTTTATATGAGCCAAGCCCCGCCTTCTCCAGTCAGCTGACGCTCATTGGTTGCCATGGCAACCTGCAGCTGCACTGCTTAGTCACTGCTAGGGCTCCTTCCCTAGCAGTTCTTCCTCCTTTAGGAGCAGGGCAGCAAAGTGCCCTGCGACATAGACCATCCTTGGGGATGTTCTGTTCTTAGGTGTTTCTAGGACCTCTCCTCCACTTCACTCCATCCACTCACCAACCAAGGCTCATTAGCCTTATGGTGCTCCTGGCTCTAGGTGTATACATTCAACCATGAATGGCGCGTGTCTCCAGTGGTTGGGGGGCACAGCTGTGCCAGTGGCAGTGGGAGCATGGTAGTGGTGGCAGGAGCATGGCAGTGGTGGCAAGAGCATGGTGGTGGTGAGCAGGAAGCTCCCGCAGTGGTCCTGTCAGTGACCACCCGCAGGTGCTGTGCCAGTAGCAGTGACAGCAGCCAGGGACAATCATGGACTGCCCACAGATGCCATTGGCAGTTCTGGCAGTGGGGTTGCAAGTGGCAACTACCTGCAGGTGCCATCAAGAGTGTTGGTGGCACTTTTTTGTAGGGGTTCACCTCCACGTGCATGGGGTGCACATGCACCCCCTCCATGTCTCCTCTGCAGTCAGCTATATTTAGTGTTCCTCTTTTCTAGAAGTTCCTGATCCAGATAATTTCCCCCAGGTTGCTTAAAAATCTATGCCTAAGATGCTCTCAAGTCTTCATTGTCAAACTGGCAGCAGCGATCAGTCAGGCTGCAGACCTTTACAAATCAATGTCACCTATAATTAATTCATAAACCAAGAAGGTCCCAAAATTAATTCACAAATCACCAAAGTCCATACTCAAGTTCATAAATCAAGAAGATCCATAATTCTAAAAACAATAAAGTCTATAATGAACCCACAGGCTCTTTTGCCTCAGTATGGCCTCTAATTAATTAGCCCACTTTGTTCACCAGCTCACCCTTAATTACCTCAAGGCACTTTGAGTGACGCAATTTTCCAATTCATGCCAGAGCCTCCATTTGGATACCACCTCCCCTACACACACCAAAACAAAACAAACAAAAACGAAATGGAAAGCAGTGTCTTTTTACTCATGGCTGGGTACTGGGGTCCCAGAAGAATCCTCTTTGGGGCAGTCCTGGATCACAGGAGGGTAGGATGCTCCTGCGGGTATCCTGGCTGGGGAACCAGCTTGGTGCCTTACTGGCCTCAGTCTCTCAGAGCTTGATGCAATCGTGGTGCTTTCTGCTCCCTTGCCATTTGGCTCCACTTGGCCTTTAGTAGTTGGACATGAGCATCTGATGTCACTCCCCATGCACCCCTCAAGCCTCAGGGAGCAAGTACTTATAAATCAGATGTTTGCTCACTGCTCTGTGACCTCCGTCTCTGCACCTGCATCAAGTAAGTAGTTAGTGGTTCCAGCCCTTACTGGGCATTTTATCAGGGTGGTCCAGGGTCTTCCTGTACTGGCCGAGCCCTTCCCATGGGGATCCTAGCTCACTTGACAGGTTGTGCTGTGACAGGGGGGCTGAGAGCCTGCCTGCACTGGCCCTGACCAGGTAGGGGTGTTCCAGCAGCCTCCAAGGAAGCTGCCAGACCAGTCCTTCTCCCCAGCCTCATCTCGCCTCCCGCCAACTGGCAACTGTCAGCAGTGGCTTGGGGCAGGGTGAAACAGAGACCCCTGCCATGCAGCCCGCCGCCCCCTGCAACTACCCCTGCTGGTCTTGAGGGGAGCCAGGCTGAGCCTGTGCATCAGGGGAGGGGCTCTCTTCCCTCCTACCCCCTGCTTAAGTCACTTGACAGTGGCAGCTATGGCTGCCATGCCTGAAACTGGGGTTGGAGAAAGGAATGGAGCCCCCCACCAAATGGGCCCAGTCCAGCTCCCTCTAGAGCACTTTTGGCAGCCTCATAATGTAACTTCTGTACACACTGTAAGTGACAGAATTATTCTTCCTGGAAACAGTGTCAAGGAAGCGTGGTATTTCAGAAGGCGGTCTGGGTAATCAGCCAGAAATTCCTCATACAAGCAGAACAGCAAAAAGGCTAAACCCCAACCCCTTGCAAAGGTAGTAGCAACACTGTTACTTCTTTACTGTAAGAAGTTCTATATATCACATTCTTGTTATTATTTAATAAAGTGTCATTTCCACACCACAATCCTCATTGAGATACTACAGCTTGCAAGCAGCAACTCACTGGCTCTTTAGCCAAAAGCTACTGCCTCACCAGTAGCTGTGAGAGAGTTAGCACCAGGCTCTGCCCATGCTGGTTTCTCAGGGAGAAGTTTTTCTTAAAAAACCTCCAATAAAGGAGATTCAGCTATTCTTCTGAGTACAACTGAACCCAGTCCTCTTAACAGAAACCTTTTATATACTGGAAAATTGTTGAATATTCTCTTCTCATCCCTAGCTTTCAATTTTCTTTTATCTAGGCTAAACAAATCCATTTCTTGCAATCTTTCTTTCTAGGGCACAATTTCTAAACCTCATTTAATTCTTTTTTGCTCGTCTCAAGGCTGCTCTCCAATTTGTCTACATGTGCCTTAAACTGTACCCAAAACTGAGCACAGTGTTCCAGCTGAAGCCTCTCTTTGTCCCATTTCTTGCCCTGTTGATCCCAATTCTTCCCTTCCTCACTCCAGCTCCTCATAAAAAAAGTTTCACCTTTTTCTCTCATCCCATTAATTCTCAGTCGCTGTTTCCTTATCTAGTCAGTCCATGTTCACTCATTCCCACTGGGCCTTCAGTCTCAAGTTTCATCTTCTAAGCCCCTTGTCACAAATTGCTTTCCCGTAAATTTGTTTCCTGTTAAATTGGGAAGCCTCTTTCACAATGCCAGCTGAGCCCTGGAAACAGGATTGTACTGAAGGTACAGAAGAAACAGTTTCCCTTCCACCACTTTAGGTGCGTAGATGGCCCACACCTGTTGCTGAAATTTCAAGAAAATTTCAGCCCCTGCCTGGAGCACATCCAATGTCTGTAAAAACTTAGGAATTCAGGAAACTAAGAAATCTCAACTTAAGATGTGCAACTGCAAGTTTTTTCAAATACTTACTTCTAACTTGGCTAAATTTGGGTGGGATTTTCATAGTCAGCAAAAGACATGTCCCTGCAACAGAAGCCAAAATCTTTGCAATTTCTATGTCCTCACTGCAAAGCACTGGGACAGAGATGCAACAGCCAAGGCACATATCCTGGGCAGCAGCAGCAATGACAGTGGCCAGACTGGTTGTAGCAGCTGACGTAGCTGAGCTGACAGCAGTCGTAGCTACCATTCATGTGCCCCCTCTAAATGGCTGTTCAGGACTAGTGCCCCAGTTGCCTATTGCTCATTATGCTACTGCATAGGACATATCAAAGAACTTACCAAAGAAAAGGTCAACATAAGTTTAACATCATCAAAACATACTTTTACCTCAGCTTCCAAAAGAAATCTAAGGAGCATGCCAAGCATGGCAAAAGTCAGCCCAAATTGTTAATGTGTGGTAACATTATAAACAATTGAAAACAAAGTCTTTATAATGAGAAATGTTGCACTACGTTAATAATAGATGGTGCTACCACTCTGGCCTGTTACCTTAAGATTTACTTTTTACTGCAAATTTGAGTAGATAAAGTGCAAACACCTTTAATAAAATCATAGAAATATAGAAAATTAGGGTTGGAAGGGACCTCAGAAGATCATATTCTTAAACCCCCTGCTCAAAGGAGGACCATGCCCAACTATATCATTTCAACCAGGGCTTTGTCTAGCCTGGTCTTAAAAGCCTCCAACAGGTTACATCTCTGAGTAACCTGTTCCAGTATTTTGCTGCCCTCTTAGTGAGAGAGTTTTTTTCCTAATATCTAACCTAAACTTCCCTTACAGCAACCAGAGTCCATTGCTTCTTGTTCTGTTATCTATCACCACTGAGAACAGTTCAGCTCCATCCTCTTTGGAACCACACATCAGGCAGCTGAATTTTGCTATTAAATCCCCTCTCAGTCTTCTCTTCTCCAGGCTAAATATGCCCAGTTCCCTCAGCCTCTCCTCAAAAGTCATGTGTGCCAGGCCCTTAACCATTTAGTTGCCCTCTTCTGGACTGCAATTTGTGTACATCCTTTCTGTGGTGGGGGGCCTAAAACTGGACAGACTACTCCAGATGTGACCTCACCAGTGCCAAATAGAGGGGAAGAATCACTTCCCTTGATCTGCTGGCAATACTATGACTAATGCTGCCCAATATGCTGTTAACTTTCTTTGCAAGAAAGGCACACTGTTGGCTCAGATTCAGCTTATTGTCCACTGTAACCCCCAGGTCCTTTTCAGTACTGCTGCTGCTTAGCAAGTTGGTCTCCAGCCTGTAGCAGTGAATGAGATTGTTCTGTCCTAAGTGCAGGACTTTGCACTTATCCTTACTGAAACTCATAAGATTTATTTTGGTCCAATCCTCCAATTTGTCAAGGTCTCTCTGAATCCTAGCCCTACCTCCAGTGTGTCTGCTACTCCCTCCAGTTTGGCATCATCTGCAAACTTGCTGAAAGTGCACTCCATTCGATCTTCTGGGTTATTGATGAATATATTGAACAAAATTGGCCCAAGGACCCTTAAGGCACTCCATTTGGTACTGGCTGCTGATTAGACATCAAGCCATTGACTACTACCCCCTGAACCCAATGATCCAGTTAGTTTTCTATTCACCTGACTGTTCATCCAACCCATACGTCCTTAGCTTGCTTGAGAATTTTGGGGGAGACCATATCAAAAGCCTTGCTAAAGTCAAGGTATAACATGTCCACTGTTTTTTCCCCGTCCACACAGCCAGTTATCTCATCATAAAAAGTAATCAGGTTGGTCAGGCATGATTTGCCCTAGGTAAATCTATGCTGATTCTTCCTAATCACTTTCTCCTCCTCCAAGTGCTTAGAGATGGTGAGGACCAGCTCCATGATTTTTCCGAGGTGAGGCTAACCAGTCTATAGTTCCCCAGACCCTCCTCCTCCCATTTCTTAAAGATGGGCACTATATTTGCCCTTTTCCAATTGCCCAGGACCTATCCCAATCACCAGGAATTTTCAAAGATAGTGGCCTGTGGCTCTGCAGTCACATTGGGCAACTCCTACAGGAACTTCAGGTGCATCCCTTATGACCCCATGGACTTGTACACATCCAGATTTTCTGATTTTCTAAACAGTCCCTAACCTGTTCATTCACCACTTTTGGCTGCTCATGTCCTCCCCAAACTGTGCTGCTAGGTGCTGTAGTCTGGATGCTGACCTTGTCTGTGGAGACTGAGATGAAAAAGGCATTGAGTACATCAACATTTTTCCATGTCATCTGTCACTAGGTTGCTTCCCCCACTTAGAAAGGGACCCACACTTTCCCTAATCTTCCTCTTGTTGCTGACATACTTGTAGAAACTCTTGATGTCCCTTGCTAGCTGCAACTCCAATTGCACTTTGGCCTTCCTGGTTTCATCCCTGCATGCCTGGGCAATGCTCTTATGCTCCTCCCCAGAATAGAGTGTTGTTGCCATGACATGTTTTTGTAAAAGTAACTAATAGACAAAATTGTTCTCTCTACAGTTTTCAGCAGCAAGTACTTGTGCTTTCTATCAGTCGGGCTTTTCATTTTTAAGTCACATTTCATTCCTTCCAGTGACACACACAGTTGGTTTTCTTCATTGAACTTTATACAGAAATCAGAGATAAATGCATGACTTGACCAAAAAGGTCTATGCATTGATAGTACACTCATTTTCTAAGAATAGCTTTCAAAGTTTTTGCATTTGAACAGAATCGTATTGTCTCTGGTTGCTGATTAATCATTTATGCTTGGATGGTAGCAAAGCCTGTATCAGAAAAGATACCTTTTAGACATTTAACATTTATTTTTAGAACAGAAAGTCCTTTTGGCAGTGAATCTCTCGTTCAACTCTAGTCCTTCTTTTCACATGTAAATAACAGATTGTAGCAAAAAAGTCATACATGCACAAAGTATCTCCTCTTCTTATTTTTCAATGCATTGTGGCATTATTTAGTCAGATTGGAATTGGAAATGACATTAAAAGCGGGTTGAACAAAAGTCACTTAGTTTTTCAAGAGTTTTTCCTTTTCAGCAAGTTATTTATTACCAAGATGACATCAAACTAACTAAATAATTCCACTAACTTTTCCATCAGCGTTGATGGGGCATTGTTTGATGCAGTTTATGTTGATGTAGCCTTAACATGAACTTAGTGGTGTTCTGTTTTCTTTTCTTCTCTTTCTTTCTTCCAGCTTCTATTGTCATGTTAAAAAAATGACCTATGCTTTGTTTCAGTTAATTATTGAAATCCTTTAATAGTGAATCATTATCCTGTGAACATTTCCCTGACATATTTCCTCAACGTCAGCTCATAGAAATACCAGTAAATCCTGCAATTAGTTTTCACTGGAGTGTCAATTCATTTTAATGGGAATTGATATACCATATAATAGATTATCATTGCAATAGGTACCTTTAATTTTCCTTTGTAATCTGTAATATGCAATGAACTTTTTTAATGCTATTTTGAATTTGGCGTGTTTTAGATCAGATTAATAGAACTTGACCCTAGGAAAATCATTTAATGTAACTTGATTTACATAGTACATAAGCATTGTCTAAACTGCAAGATACATAGAATATAGGAATAAAGGACTGTAGTCTTCAGGGTTATTGAGTCCAGTCCCTGGTTATCATCAGTACATCATGTAATCCCTTTCATTAAGGGATTACATGCAGTAGCTTTTATTCTCTTTTGCCCCCACTTCTCATAGGAAGGCTGTTCTAGAACCTGATTTCTGTAATGTAGAGAACCTTTTCCACATTAAATTTATACATGACCATTTTATTCCTATTTTTTATTGTGTCTTTATTTTAAATAGTTGTTTCTCCATCCCTGCTTACACCCTACATGCATTATATCACTTGACTGCCTTCATATTGCTCTACTAAATAATCCAAGTTCTTTTAGTTCTCCACTAATATAAATTTACCATGCCCCTTCTTATCATAGTAGCCCTTTTCTGTACCTAGTTTAGTATCAATTCATTTTTAGTTTCAATGGCTTGCAGCTGCAACAAAATAGGTTTAGATTGGATATTAGGGAAAACTTCACGGTAAGAGTGAGGCCATGGAATAAATTGCCTAAGAAAGTTGTGGAACCTCCATCGCTAGCGGTGTTCAAAAAGAAGTTGGATAAGTATAGCTCAGGGATGATCTAGGAGTAGTCAAGCCTGTGTTCTATTATGGGTATTTCCCATGCTTCTGGGTTTCGCTGGTTGTCACGTGGGGCCAGGAAGAATTTTTTTTCTCCTCCTGCTGCTACATGCAGTAGGATTTTTTTTCTTGCCTTCCTCAGACCGTTGGCTGTGAACAGACAAGCATGGATGTTTGATTCCTCAGGGACAAGGAGCAATGGCACATTTTGCGCCACAGCTACTTGTCCCCAGGGAAAGTTCATGACACCTGTGCTTTGACACATGTAAAGTTACTCCGGGGGGGCGATAGTGGAGGCTGGGGCCAGCAGCTCTACCTGGCATTCTGGGAGCCTCCTGGGGTTGCAGCAGTGGTGATCCTGCTAGGCAGAGCCTGGCTGGCAGCCACATTGTGGCTCTGGGTAGCCCAGCTCTGCTTTTCAGTGGTGCATGATGCCTGTGCATGTGCTGCTCCAGGCTTTTTTTCTGGTGGTGTTTCTGACCCCTGGATATCCAGGGCTCAAAAAAGCCCACAGAAAGAAGAATCGAGCAGTGCATGCACTGGCATGCCCTTGCAGTGTGGTGAACACCTGATTCTGTGGTATGTGGTGCTGCAGACATGTTTATGGCACCACATACTGCATGCATAGCCATGTTCATTTGGACACCCATTGGGTGTTGGCTGCAGCCAAGACTGTGGATTTTGACTGGGATGTGCCAGTGCTCCTCCTGGGGCTTAAACCCAGAGGTTGCTGGCTAGAGGGTGTTGACCTTTCACTCAGGATCAAACTGATCACCATCTTTGGGGTTAGGAAGGAATTTTACCCCAGGGCCAGTTTGTTTCTGACTGGGGGTTTTTTGCCTTCCTCCGTAGTGGAGAGCATGGCTTTTCCTTGAATCTCTTGGGCATATTTTAACACCCTTTGCAGCACCAGGACATTTGTCACCATGTTGCCTCTGCTTTACTTGTGACAAATTAGGGTGTTATGTCTTGTGGTTGTGTCAGAATTGACCAGTATTTTGCTAGTAGGTTAGACAATGGATTTGGTATAGGATGGCTTGGATTGGGATGACCCTGCCTCGTGCAGGGGGTTAGACTAGATGACCTCTGGAGGTCCCTTCCAACCTTACTTTATTTAAATCATAGAAATCATTTTTGCACATGGATGATAAAAATTGTACACAGCATTCCCAATGAATTCTCTTTTTAGGATCTTATACAATGGCACTATATACTTCGCTGTTTCTGTTAGATACATCCTAAGATGGCATTTGCCTTAAACATGATTACCGCAGATTGGCAAATTCATAGTTATTTTGTGATCAACTAGTCCAGTCAGGTCTTTCTCTAGTTTCCTAAACAGTGGGCTTTCAGCCAGAAATTGTTGTTTGTAGTCCTTGATTACATGCCTGTTTTGCACTATCGAATTTCATCTCATTTCTCTCCAGTCAACAAGGTTATCTAGTTCTTTCTATATAACATCCTGATCTTTTTCTATATTTATAATTCCTCAATGATTAAACATTTTTTCAGTCAGCTATTGACCTTCCCCCTCAACTAAATTTATACTTTTCCTATGCTATAAAGAAAAGGCGGGGGAAATTACACATACTCTGATCTATTATCTGACCAATATTAAAAACAGAATGGTTAGCACAGGTAATTTGCCTAAGGCAAATGTTTAGAAAAAAACAAAACCAACCCTCTCCCTCCCCCCCCATCCTCTGGGAACCAGGTGACTCGCCAGCTTGGGTGGGGGTCTCTCTTGACTCCAAATGCTGCTTCAGGATCTGCTGCACTTGCTGCTGCTGCTCCCTCTGGAACTGCTGCTGCTGCTGGAGCTCCGGAAACAGCTGCTGTTGTTGCTGGTGTAGCCGCCCCTCCAGCCATTTTAGCAGGGAATCTGTTTCCATTGCTGTTACAATCCACCTATGAGGGGAAAAATAGATTCTGCAGTGTTCCTTAAAGCCTGTATGTCGGGGCAATTTTACATTACACGTGGGAGGAAATCCTAGTGTCCTAGGGCAGTCAGGCACGGTGACATGCAGCTGTCTCCTCTCTGATATCAAGGGCTACCAAGAATCAGCATTTAAGTGGATTGTCAAGGGGAGAGGAATAGTCTTTTGGGTAACATGATCTCAGACCATTTAAAGTTCCACGGATCAAAACAATCATTGTGTCATATGCTTTCTCTATTAAACATCCTACTTAAGAAATGGAAGTAGCTCTATTTTGCTCCAGTTCTAGTTTCCCAGTCTAAGGAATAGCCCTGTGTTGAGCATGTTGCAATAGTGTATTCTCTAAGTGACCAAGGCATAAATCACGGTAGCAAGACCTTCATCTAAAAGGCACGGTCACATCTAAAGACATCTTCTGGCCCAATACAGATATAGGCATCAATATCTTGATCTGCTTCCCAATGTTCTACATATAATTGTTGTAGCCATATAAATCTTGGTAGCTAATAGTAGTAGAAAGTCCTTTTATCTTAGGACAAATTTAAATCTCCATCATCTTTCCTGCTTGTTCCTCCCATCTCAGTAACATTTGGCTCTAATTTTACTTTAATTTGAAATCTAAAATGAAAAAGAAGGTCGTCTGAGAATCCCAAACTGATCTTAGACTCTGTTTTTTAAGGAAAGTGTCAGGAAAAAACATAAAGAGTTACTGTGGCTTTTCTGTATTCAGGTGTTTGTTATCAGTTTATTCTACTTTGGATTGAAACTTGTCATTAACTAATACTCAATGTTTAAAATAGTTTAGCTTTTAAATTTCTTGTGCAGTTACTAACCACACCTACTTTCCTTCATTTATTTTCTTTAACTTAGTGCCCATTTCTGTGTTCATTGGACATATTGGCATTTTGACAAGTAGTTTTGCAAGAAGTTAGTTTTCCAGCTGTTAAAAAGCTGTAAACAGGCCTTTTGTTTATGAAAATACAATTAATCATATTTTTCTATAAATATTTTGTTGCATGTGAATAATGGTACAGATTTAATGGCTAATGGAGAAAAGAGGTAATGACTGAGTGCATTAATGCAGATCTTGAAAGAGAAACAGAATAAAGAAAATGTAACAGTAAAACTACACTTGAGTTAATCAGTTGGATATTTTAAAATCTGAGAAACCTGAGCTAGACGCATTGGAATTTTTAAAAGATTAATTAATTTTAGAGATGAGGTTATACAATTTCTTTCTCATCTGAGTACTAGGCAAGTATGGGGCGAAAATATGGTTGTTTTGGTTAGGAGAAAAAAGGGCCTGATCCAGGTAGTACATGGTTGCCAATTCAGGTGATGTGCAGGGCCAACCCTGTTCAGGATTTGGCCCACAGACTCACCCTGCACCACCCATCCTGCTGAAACCCCAGGCTGGAGCACTACAAAATTGCTGTGAAGTCATGCATAGCAAGGGAGTGGGCTGTCTGTCAGGGGTTGAGTGTCAGGCTGGCCTGCTGCCCATTTCCTGACTCCCCTCCACAGGAATTGGGAGACTGGAACATTCAATGACTATCCACCTTGCTCTCTTTTCCTTTCCTTCGGAGGGGGAAGACGTGGAGCACAACTGAATGCTGAGGGACCAAGAGAGACCTGTAGCGCTATGGTGTGCTCTACAGACATTATATGTGGCGCTACAAAATGTAGCACTACAGAGAGGTTACTGATTCATCCAACAACATCCATCTCATTGGAGATGGAACAATTGGGCCATCAATGGGCCTATGGCAAAAGGTTCTTCTCCAATGACCAGACCATGGACTGGTGTTACTTTTGTAGCACTACAAACACCTGTGTATATCTACAAAAATCTCATTGGAGATGGAACAATTGGGATTCAAAACCTTGAGGAAAAGTATAGTTTATTGCTGAGAGAGAAGTGGGATAAGAAGGGAAGAAGAGTGATAAACAAAGTGGAAAGGGATGCAGGCAGGAGGAACTTCAAAGATGGGAGGTTTACAAAGCTGGAGGGGGATGATTCTAGTCATGGGTGACTGGTGTCTCTTGACTTGGTGGGGGGACATGCCCCCCCAATACCAGTCAGCGACCCAGGTGGGGAGTCCCTGCTGCCAGTCTCACTCACCAGTCCCATAGCCACTCCCAGAAGCGGCACAGCCACTTTTGCTGGCGGCCCCACTCCCTGGCCAGTGCTTGCAGGGGAAGCATTGCTGAACAGGGAGTGTGGCCTGACAGGGGGTGCACCAGTGCTCTCAGGGGATGCATGTGCACCCCCGTGCACTGCCTACGCATCACCACTGGTTCTAGTTTTTATCTTGAAAGGTGGTAACCTGGTCAGAGAAGCCTGTCTGGGAATTTCCTTCTTCTGTAGATTCAGAGTTAGCAACTAACTAGACAAGAGACACTCAAACTAAGCCTGTGGGCCAGGTCTGGGCCATGGAGCCCTGTCATCTGGCCCATAGGCTCCCCACAGAATTAAAAAAATTTGCAATTGGGGAGCAGTGGTGGCATTAATTGAAGCTCCCCAGCTGCCAAATTGCTGGGTCCACAGGGAGGCCTGTGGGGCCTGATCCAGGTAGTACATGGTTGCCAATTCAGGTGATGTGCAGGGCCAACCCTGTTCAGGATTTGGCCCACAGACTCACCCTGCACCACCCATCCAGCCCCTGGGGCTGAAAGGTTGAGAACCAGTGAAACAGACCATTTGCACAGCAGTCAGAACTCCTCCTTCAAAGAGAGGAAATAGCCGTAGCAGTTCAGTTGCATGGAAGATCAGATGGCATGTAGATTTCCACAATTTCTGTGGTTGGGAGGAATATTTATGAAGCCAGTACCACAACTCTTAGAGGCTGGGCAAAACTTCACTGAAATTGGCAGGTGTGGCACTGGGGAGGAAATGTCAGAAGGAATTAATTATGGAAGGGAAACAATGGTAGAAAAAATTGCAGCCTTCACATAGAACAAAAAATGTATGCCAGTTATATGTGACTCAAAGGGTTTGGCTAGATATCATTATGATAAGAGAATGTGTGTGGATGAAAGAAGAAACCAGTAAACCTCACAGAAATAAATCCAGAGAGGAAGCTGAAAGCTTGGGCGCAGCAAGGAGAATATGATCCTCAGAAAAGCCTACAGAGATATCTTTGGCTGGTGTTGCGGCTGAAAGGTACTCGGAACTGAGCAAATAAACACCCACTATTTGATTCTTCCTTTTTTAAATAAACAAGTCTTTATAAATTATTTGTAAACAAGAAGGATTATGTCAAAGACCATGGACTGGTGTTACTTTCATAGCACTACAAACACCCATGTATTTCTACAAAAATCAAGCGCATATGTGCATGCCTCCTCTTTGGCAATCCCTTGCAGTTGAAGGTGATTGTCTTCCAAGACTATCTTATCTGCCCGTCTGAAGAGGGCTGTTGAGGCCTATCCAGGATCAACAGACTCTAATGCAATTTGGATAGGTGTTTCCGCGTGGGGTGGGTGGCACTGAATTCTTGATTTGGTTTGTGATACACTGTTTCTTCCCCTCTCACTTTTCCATCTCCTGTTGTTATCATGAGGTTTCAAAGTACTGAGATCCATGCAGCAAACTCTTCTTCCATTTGGGGTGGTCCTGGGTGATAGTTTCCCATGACTTGACATTGATGTTGCATTTTTTTAAGTTGGGTTTGAGGACATCCCTGAAGCATGTTCTCTGTCCTCCTCTTGAGCATTCACCTTGCCTGAGCAGGGAGACTAAAACTTGCTTTGGGATTCTGGAGTCAGACATCTGGATAACATGGCCACTCCAACAAAGTTGATGTCAGGTGATCATTGCTTCAATACTTATGGTGTTTGCTTGCAGGAGGATGCTAATGTTGGTGTGTCTGTCTTCCCATAGGATTCAGAGGCTCTTCTACAGGCAACATTGATGGTACTTCTTCAACAACTTTAGATGTTTCCCATTCATTGTCCACATCTCAGCTCCGTATAGCAAGGTGGGGATCAGGACTGCTTGATAAGGTCCAAAACCAAGCTCATGGTTTATGTCACAATCTTCAAACACCTGTTTCTTCAGCATCTAAAAGCTACACCTACATGTTTGAGGTGATGTTGGATTTCTTCATCAATGTCAGCCTTCTGTGAAAGATGGCTTCTGAGGTATGGGAAATACTCAACATTCTCCAGAGTCTCACCATGGATATGGATTACCGCAGCTGGGGAATGTTCATTAGGAGCTTGTTGGTGGAGGACATTAGTCTGCTGAAGGGATCGGTCCCATTTTCTTGTATGCCTCGGTAAAGGCATCAATAATTGCCTGAAAGTCTGCTTCTGAGTAAACATATACTACAGCATCATCAGCATACTGGAGTTCAGTGACTGAGATCAGGATAGTCTCGGTTTTGGCTCAGAGTCAGCTTAGGTTAAACAGTTTGCCATCCATTCGGTAATTTAGCTCCATTCCAGCTAGAAGCTTGTTGATGGTCAGATGTAGCATTGAAGCAAGGAATATTGAGAAGAGTGTTGGAGCGATGATGCAGGCTTGCTTAACTCCCATTTTAACCTCAAAGGGATCGGTGATAGATCCATTATTGAGACTCACTATTTGCATACCATCATGGAGCAGGCAGAGAATGGTAACCAATTTTGGTGGGCATCTGTACTTCAGAAGGATCCTCCACACTATTTCTCAGCTGACAGAATCAAAAGCTTTTGTTTCCAGCATTTCTCCTGCATCTGGCAAGCTGTGAAGATCATGTCAGTTGTGCCTCTTGATACCCTAAACCACACAGACATTCCAGAGCTCTTCAGCAAGCAGAGGTGATTCAGGAGGGTTCTCACAATAATCTTTCCTATGATGGAGAGCAAGGCGATCCCTTTGTAGTTTCTACAGTTGGACTTGCCTCCTTTCTTGAAGATTGTCACAATCATGACATAAGGAAAAATTTCTTTACAAGTCATGTGCCAAGGGTTAGAAACAGGGTCCCCTCAGAGGTGGTACAGTCATCCACCCTGGCAATCTTCAAAAAACACCATAATACCCATCTTGTTGGGGTCACATGGTCCCAGCAGTCTTTCCTGCCCAAGTGCAGGGAGGTTGGACCAGATGAACTGTAAGGTCCCTTTCAGGGCCTACGAACTACGATACTATGGCATCGGGTTATCTGGGATTTTCAGATGAAGCACCGCAGTCACTTCTGAGAGTGCTGCGGTCACTTCCTAGTTGGTGCAATTGACTGTGAGGGGACCTTCCCCTCAGTTGCTGACTGGTCACTGGGGGGGGCATGCGCCTCTCCTGACTAAGGTGGCACCAGTCGCCCATGAAGATGAGGGCATGAAGTTGTGATGTTAGCTCATCTCCCTGTTTGAAAAATTCAGTGGGGATTCCATCTGGTCCAGATGCCTTGTCTTTCTTCATCTGCTTGATGCCTTTCTTCACTTCGTCAAGGGTTGGAGGGATTCTGAGATAATCTCTGACTGGGTGTTGTGGGATGGAGTTCAGAACACTTGTCAACAGCAGAGTTTCAACTGAGAAGGTGCCTTGTATCACTGCAAAAATGCTGGACGTTATACAGAAATGTTGTTGGTTCTCCAATGAGATGGAACAATTGGGCCATCAATGGGCCTATGGCAAAAGGTTCTTCTCCTGGAAGAATTTCTATTCTAAAGTAGCCCAAAGGAAATGGTAATCTGCAAAAAAGGTCTAGCTGACACATTCCCTTTTCTCTTCTCCAGGGGAAAGATAGTGTGAAACCCTTGCTGTTTTAAGGGGAGATTTATCCCTTTCAGGGGCACCTTAGGGCCAAAATATGAGACAGCCATGGTCTCATTAATTAAGAGCAGTATTTGGGCACTGAGAATATTCAAATGAGTCCCATTTTTACTGTAAAGTTCTGGGGTGTTTAACCCTCAAAGGCCCTTCTGCAGGAAGAGCTGTTCTATTAAAAGTCAATAATAATTCATAGAATAAAGATGAATGTATTTTTCTCTTTTGAATTAGTATCTTTTTTTAAACATTCAGTGTTGGGACAATAAGGCAAGTAATCCAGGAGTTAGTTACACATCTTTCAAATCCCTTGAGTAAAGGCATAAGTCAAAATGTGTTTATTATTACCAAGGAAGAAAAAATGAAATAAAACTTTTTTTTTCCTCATTGTCGACACATTATTGGACCACACTTTGTAATCCAAAGAATGTGCTTATTAATGTCTTTTTGCATGGTAACCGTGGAAGGGACAATGTTTATTTTAATACAGCGTAAAATCTGTTCTTGTTCTCCTGAAGTAGAACATTTTTGACTCAGTTGCAGAATGACATTTTCAAACATCAGTTTATTCTGGTGCACACTACATATTATATGCTTGAAAGACTTTTGGAACAACAGAAAAAAAGCCATATAAATATGTTGGCAATAATGGGAAAGACAGATGTTGCTTTCACCTCCACCCACAGGAATCCAACTGCAAATAAAAATGAATATTTTTGTCGTATTAAAATAATCTCTCAGAGAATCAGAGCGATGGCAATAAATGTGGTTATAAGCTACAAGCTGATATTTATTGTAAAACCTTTGACCAGGTGCCCAGAATTTTAAATAGTGAAGGCTTTGACTCTTGGTTGTAGTGGAAGGCTGGTCATTCTGACAGATCAGTGGCTTATGCATTAAAAACCCTAATGGTATAGACCAGGGATCAGCAGCATTTTTGGGCAGAGTGCCAAAAAACTTACAATGTCTGCTTGTAAGATGTTGGCTTGCCAAGGGCCACTGGCTGGGGAGCCACAAGGTGCCCAAACCTTGTTGTGACAGTGCAGCTCCAACCTCTTCCCCACGGTCCAGGCTCCACAGACCCCAGTACAGCTGCTTGCAGCCTCCTGATTGCTTGCTGCAGCTGACATGATCTCTGAATAGGCCCCTGCCACCCAACACGGAGCTCATGCTGCTTCCAGCAGGTTGTGGGGAGGATATAAGCAGCTGCACTGCGGTCCACAGAGCCCTAGCCTAGACCATTGCCAGCAATGGGTGCACACATGCCTTGGAGTGGAAGGTGGGGAAGGGGCCAAGGCTGCAGTGCCTCAACAAAGATTGGACCCCTCACAGCACCCCTGCCATCTGCCCCCAATGTTGGCATGCCAAACAAAATGTGGTCATGTACCATACTCTGGCACACATGCCAGGGGTTGCTGACCTCTGGTGTAGAAAGATTTATATGGATATAGAAAGGCCTCTGGACCTGTAAAAAGGAGACTGAAATTGGTATGCTTCCTCTACAGAAAAACCACAGAAGTAATTTCATCACCCAATGGTTGGGCTTCTGGGTTTGTATGTGGAGACAAGGGGAGTGGGGAGTGAGAAGCAGCTGCTGTATATAGTGTGATCCTGGCAAAACAGGGTTTTCAGAAAGATAATAGAGGCAACCTTAATGTGTGGTCTGTGCCATCCCCTTTGCACAGACATAAAGCTGGATATAAGTTTGGGGGCAACTTTCAAAGCACAACTCTTAGAGCGGCCAAGAGGGGTAGTAGCCTGGTGGTGCAGCATAGGGGAGGATCCAGACATTTTTGTAAGGTGGCCTGAAATAGGTTCCTGAGGTACATGTACAGCATGTGACCACTTAGACTGGAGGTAGATTAGAAAGAACTAGAAGTAGATGCAGCCTTAGCATTGAGAGTGGGCTAATTAGTTCCACTGAAAGGAAAGCTACTAAAGGTAATTATTCTGTGCATGCTGCCTCATAACAGAAAGCAGCTCAGGCATTTTAAAATATATTTTCTTTCCTTTTTTAAAAATTTTTGTAGTCACTTAAATGTTATATAAGTTTGGCAGAATGCATCTTAAGCCTGTCCAGAGAGGTGATACTCCCCCTCTATATGACTTTGGTCAGTTTGCAGTTGGAGTACTGCGTCCAGTACTGGGCACCGCACTTCAAAAGGGATGTGGCCAGCCTGGAGAGGGTTCAGAGAATGGCCACCCGCTTGGTGAGAGGGCAGAAGGACAGGCCCTATGAGGAGAGACTGAGGGACCTGAACCTGTTCAGTGTCAGGAAAAGGAAGCTGAGGGGGGACCTGGTGTCTGCTTACAAGCTCATCAGGGGAGATCAACAGCAAATAGGTAGAGCTCTTTCTCCCGAGCACCACCAGGGGTGACAAGGAACAATGGTAATAGGCTGATGGCGAATTAGAGATCAGAAGGCAATATTTTACAGTTAGGGTGGCCAAAATCTGGAACCAACTTTTCAGGGAAGTGGTCTTCTCCCCTACCTTGGGCAAATTCAAGAGGAGGTTGGACGATCACCTGTCTGGGGTCTTGTGAACCCAGCATTCATTCCTGCCTGTAGCAGGGGGTCAGGCTAGATGAT
>JAGPOW010001296.1:121270126-121286196 GCA_030014935.1 Caiman crocodilus
TGTGTGTTTATTTATATATATATGTTTATGTGTGTGTGTGTTTATATGTGTGTGTGTTATATCTATATATAGCGAGATCTATAGATATAGAACTATATCTATAGATCTCGCTATATATAATATATATACACTATATCTATAGATCTCTCTCTATATATCGATATATATATAGAGATCTATATATAGAACTCTATATATAGAACTATATCTATAGATCTCTATATATATTGATATATAGAGAGAGATCTATAGATATAGTTCTATATCTATAGATCTCTATATATAAATGTAGCACTATGAAGTTATTTTGACAATCTGGGAGTCTAAATTCAGTGATTAAAGCTTAAACAGGCAATTTAATTCCTCTTTTACTTAAACATGTCAATATAGCTTAACTTTGGACTTGCTACAGACGTTCGTAATATTGTGAGAGAAAGAGAGAGAGAGAGAAAACATATTTTGAGAAGCAGTAATTTGAAATGGGGATTCAGGGGCAAGTAGTTCAACAATATTTATGACTCGTTCTCCAGTTCTGAGTTGTGATTAACCTTATCTCACACAATAAAAAAGTTAATAATGACTTTCTTTGTTTTAATTCCATTTATATGTTGATTGGACTGGTAGAAGACTGGTAGAAACTATGCAGCAGTGTGTAACATTTTCAAACTTGGAAATGTAAAGTGAGATCTATAAATCCATGTTTAGACCTGTAATTAGAGACCTATTCCAAATCTATTCAAGTCAGAGGAACAACTCCCATTTATTTTAGTGGGCTTTGATGAGAGTCTAGGTAGTCTAAGTTAGAGAATATAAAAAGGAACGTCTACCTCAGCTAAAAACCTTCTCTAGCATTTAAGAAAATAATAGTTTTGTCACTGACCTCACTGAAGTCAGAAAAGGGCTCTCTGTAAGGAAATTCTTCTGTCATCCTTGCTAGTTTCACAATATTGTATGTGTATTATTGTATTGTATATTGTAATATATTACCAATATACACACCTACACACATACACCAGCCCCCTCACCTGCCCCCCCAACTGTTGGATTGCTAGTGCTTATGAATGCTATGTATTTCCATTAATTTTACTTTATGGCTAAATTCCCTGAGTTTAGACCTTGTTTAAACATGACTGAGCAGCAGCAATCAGAAATCTTGGAGAAAAGGTGCAAGGGCAAAGTTCTATCAAGATCTACTTTACCTGTGCATCCAACAACACCTGGTACCTTAGGGAAAATCTATTATGAACCTTGTTAATTGTGCAGTGCTGTATGTGAAGGATCAGAAAACTTTCTTCCTGACATCTCTGACTATATATCTGAAACACGATATCTGATTATTAGCATTTAACAAATACATTGCTATAATATAGTTATTAGTTTGTCCTGTTCATAGTTTTAAGTTCAGGAGTTCTGCACTTATGCTGTCTGCAGTGTTCTCTCTTACTCTTTAAATAGATTAGTGTTGTTGATGGGAGTGGGAAGGGCAGCATGTTCCACTTCTCATAGACAAAAGGCTTGTTTTATCTCTCTCTTGGTTTTTTTTTAGCTTGGAGGATCAACAGTGTGGTGGCTCAAAACATTTCATATCCTAATCGCTAGAGAAGCCTTATATTCAAATGTATCTACCTCTGTCAGTAGATTCCACTGTTGCTAGCTAATAGTTTCAAACCCATTTAAAAATTATTCAGTGATATTTTGTGAGTTTTCTTCTGACCCTTTTATTACGAAACTCAGACAAAAAATCTATTGGAATCATTTAGAGAGGAATGCCTGACACAATTTCCTCTCATCCCTCAAAAGGTTTTAAAAGATTTATTAGTTAAAACTAACTGTACATACCTCAGTCCAATGCACACCTAATGGGGACATTTACCCTTTAAATAGACTAGAAAATTAAAATTTATAAAGACAAAAATCATCAAAATGTTAAATGTTTAGAGTTAGCCAGCAATATGTGAATGAAGTCATACACTTTACATATTTAATAATTACATGCCAAATAAATGTGTCCTTCACAGGATTACATGGTAAGTAACATGTTACAGCCCACTTCTGGGAGGTCCTGAGTACTGGTATCTCCCAATAATTTCAGTGGAAGTTGAAGATGCTCACCGTCTTGCACAGCATGCACTTCCTGGTTTTAAAGAGCAAACAATCTTTACTTTTTTTTAAGATGATCGTAAATAATTTGCTTTAAAGTATGTTAAAACTGATCTATTAACTGGTTCTATGCTATACAGAAAGTTTTTAAAAATGGTAAGAAAGAATTGCTCACATACCTGCGCTTGCTTCTGTGGCTGGACATTTAGAAGAACATTTGTTATCCAAAGTGTTCACAACATAAGTGAGATTTGCTACTTTGCCGTCAACATAATTTTCCACATTGTTCATGTTTATGAGACTCATCTTTTCCAGGCGACCTTGCAGCAGTTGGATCTGATTCTTTGCATTCTTCAGACTTGTTGATAGTTTATTAACTTTGCTTTGCAATTCATTTACCCTGTTATCTTGTTTATTACCATTGTCTCTTTGAACTTCTATACCAGGTTCCAGGATATCATCTCCAGGGTCTCTTTCTTGGTTGTCATCTGCCTGCAGCTTGCAATCTTGACAAGATTTCTTCAACTTGTTTACTATTTCTTTAAGGTTTTGTACTTCTTTGAGAGTCTTCTCAAGCAGTCGAAACTGCTTAGGTAACTGGATTGTCATTGGAGGCAGGTTTATCTGATACGGACAGTCTTCTCCGTCACATTCCCCATTGGTTTTAAGCTTTATGGGACAAGCCTCAGTAACTTTTCCTTCCTTTTTATCCACACTACTATTATCAGCAGCTGCAGCAACATCTGTAAAAACAAACAGTGCTGTCCCAAATGAGACTAAGTAAATGAACTGCTTCATCTTCGCAGAGAATCTAGCTGTATGAGGAAGTATGCAAAGCTGGAACAACTTTTATAAAGCCAGCTAGCAGACTGCCTTATCAGACTGCTTTCAGTTTTCTCAGAAATGGGTGGGAGTTCTTGCATCACACAAGTTGCAGAGCAAAGCAGAGTGAAGTAGGTAGTTCTTGGCAAAACTAGCCTGTCAGTCATTATTCCTGACTCAGAGCCTGCATACAGCAGCAAAATGATAAAATGTATATATGAAGATAGCGTATGCAGTTTACTTTCATCTTGTTTCCCTTTGCTTTTTTTATATAAATATCAAAGTTCTCTAGCTTAGATATTTAATATGCTAAAAGAGTTCTGATTCTTAAAACTGAGTTTCATAAGGTTTGTGTTTAATTATTGCAAGCAATATCATTTCCTCTACCTTTGCCAGATGGAGAAGATGAAAATTTGGCTGATACACAATGCAGTGTGTGTGGTAGAGAATTCAGGTGGTCTCAGTAACAGTGTCCCTTTCTTACTGGAATGGATTGAAAGTCTTCCATTGGAACTTCCAAAGATTACTGTGCCATAATACTTGGGGAATCAGCCACTTTCAAGAGCATATTTCACAGTACCACTTCCTATATATCCTAACAAATTGCTGTTAGAAAACTAGCTAAATTTATAAGGTGAAATAATATTTTTTAATTGTACCAACTACAATAGTTAAAGCAGTGGTTCTCAGCAAGGAGAGGATGCAGTGCCTGGAGATCTGTTCCAGGGTGATGCGGGGTGCCATGTGTGCAAGATTTAAGGTGTGCAAACATGATTTGCAAGATGAACTCAGAGATTTCAAATAGGAATCTGTAGTATTAAAAACATTCTGATCTGCTGTAATCTTTCTGATTTCTTTACACATTCCCTATTCCAGGTGAGGTTACTGCTCGCTCTTCCCTGGGCACCCAGGGCTGCCCCCTTCCATCTTCTGACAACCCTTGTGCTGGCTGCTCTGAACAGTTCCCTGTTCCTTTTTCAAAACTTCTCTTTCCACAATTACACATTTGTTAGCAATGAATGAGGCTGAATGCTGTCCGACCTGCAGTGACATGATACCAACTGACAGCTCTCCAGACCTGTGTGCTATGTATATTGCATTGGATAAGGAGCCATTCTAAACCAAGCTTTGGGCTAGGCAGCATCCTACCCAAGTTTCTGTAGGAAAGTCCCTTGATCACAGAGATGTGTTGTTTGAGGTGACTCAAGGCAGATTTTGCCCCAAATCCCAACCCAGATCAGCTTCTTATTCAGCACTATGTACACAGAGACAGGCCGGGGGAGCTGTCAGTTGGAATCATGTCAATTGATAACTGAGCTTCAGGTTGGGCAGTGCCCTGCCCACACTTCTTCAGCAGTGTCCCCTGTGACAGGCTAATGACCACAGGAGTAGCCGTGACTCCCCCTGGTGGCCTTGCAGCTCCTGCCTGGCTCAGACTAATGTCACTGCGTAGCTTGCTCACCTACCACACCTTATTCTTAATATTAAAGGTCGATGAAGGGAGGCTGCCCACAGGTCTTAGAGTGAGCCTTAATCATAATAATTTCCCACTGAGTCTCTCCTGAGCCTCAATCCAGCCCTCAGGCCTGATAGGTCCCTCTCAGCTGACTATGGCCCTGCAGGACACTTGTAGCCTTAAGGGCAAATTGTAGGGCTCCAGTGATGTTCAACGAAATCCAGGTCCCTGCAGGAGCCCTGCAGCCAGAAGCTGCTTGCTTCATGGTTGTCAGGGAGAGGCTAACTGACCAATGCAGGCTCTGGACCTAACTGACCAGTGAAGGGGCTCCAGCCTCTCTTCCAGCTAGGTGAGTCCCTCATTAGCTGCCCTCTGCCACCTGCAAGCACCTTCTCGGGCTGCTTGCTCTCTTAAAGGAGCAGGCCCATCCCAGTGTCCTGCTACATCCCCCAGTGGTAAAGGTATGATCCTAGATGGATTTTGCTCCATCATCCCATACACCTCAGCTCCTTATTCAGTGCAGTGTTCTTGATATGTGATGTAATATAATATTTTTATTAGAAAATACATATATTTGATGAAAGATGGAACTCTTTACCATGTCTCATTGATTGCTTTATAATTGTGGAAATATAAACTTTGAAAAAAGGAACTGGAAACTGGGAGTAAGGAACTGGGAACCTGGAACCAACTTCAGATTCATATCTGGGGAGTGGAACAGCTCCTGCAAGTCAAGGCAGTTGTAGCACCTAAGGAAAGTCCCATTCTTGCTTTCCCCTTCTCCTCTTCCCCCTTTCCTCCATGTGGCCAGTGTTTCTGCTGCCACTACTGCTGCAGCAATGAGAAAGCAAACTGTTCACTGTGAAGCCAACAGGGAATGGGTTAAGCAGCAGAGTCCTGAGTCCTGCTCTTCAGAGTGTAGCTCTTTCATGTGCATGACCAACTGAGCTTCACACCCCAACTCCCTGTGGCTACACAAAGAACAGCAGCAGTGAAAGCCCTGGCTTGCCTTTAAAGGCAGCACTTTATGGCTAGGAACAGAAGTTATACATAAGCTGGTTTAAGTTGTCAGAATCTGGTTTAAACCTGTAACAGACTAGAAGTTCAGTGCACATAAACCAGTTTCAAAATGTCTGAAACTGGTTTAAGATAAACCTGGTTGAATGTAGTATCAGATATAATTGGTTTAGGTCAAACCATTTTATGGAACTTCTGTCCCAGACCTATCCCTGATTCAGGTTAAATCAGAGTTCCCAGCATGCTTTGCAGCCCTGGGCTGGGCTGGGCAGGCTGGGCTGTGCTGTCTGCTCGAGCAGAGCAGAGTTAGCCCTGCTTCTCTGCTCCCTAGCCACAGCAGTGAGGGCTGGCTGACAAGGGGTGAGGGTGGGAAACCTGGCTGGTACACCCCAGTCTGCCTGGTGGGGGCAGAGCAGTCCCTGCCAGACTGTTCCCTGCTGGAATGGATGGAGTGGGGGACATAGGCCAGCAGTGTGAGGGTGAGGGTAAGGGATTAAACCCCCGTCTCTCCTCTCTCCCACAAGTCCGGGGACCTGAGCTAGGGTCTGCCCAACTCTCCTCCCAACTGGCTGCTTGCACCGCAGGATGTGTGGTCAGAGCCAGCCCAGGCAGCACCTAATGGCAAAGGGAGCCAGGGAAGGAGATTAAACTCCCCTGTCTCCCCTCTTTCCCACTGGCATGGGGACCCCAGCTGGGGTCTGCCTGGCTTTCCCCCCAGCTAGCCACTCGTGCCATGGAGGGCAAGGCCAGAGATGGCCCAGGAAGTACCTGAGGCTGTTTTCTGGACCAGCTCTGGTCATGCCCTCTGCTGTGCAAGTGGCCAGTGCAGGGAAAAGCTGGGCAGACGCCAGCTGTAGTCCCTGTGCTGCTGGGAGTGATGGAAGATGTTAATCCCCCTCCCTGTCCCTTCTTCACCTGAGGTGCTGCCCTGGTTGGTGTCTGGCCATGTTGTCCCACCCCCCACTTTGGGGATAAGCCTGGCTAGGGCTGCTTCCCCCCTTCCCCATCCAGACACACCCTGGATGGGTTCCCTGCAGACTAGGGTGGGGGTTTAAACCTCTCCCTAATCATACTCAGTGGCTTGTCAGGGCCTGGCCATGCCTCCTCCTCCCCACCAAGTGCCACTTCCCTACAGACTTGTGGCTGCTGCCAAAGGGAAGGGAGGTGCTATAGCACCCCCTGGCTTCTAGCCTGAGCCACTGCAAGAATCAAAAGTGAATGTCTGTTCACTTGCAAATTGGTTCAACCAAAGATTAAATCAATTCAGGCTTGGACTTCTTGCTTGTCTACCCTTAGCCTAAAGAGTCTCAAAGCAATGTCTCATTACACTCTTGAAATACTAGTGAATTCCTCAGCAGAGTCTTATAAATACAAGCACTACTTTGCTGCATAGTTTTTTCATGCAAAATAGTACATGTGTAAACACTGACTGACTGGCTGGGACACCAAGGTGCTACAGTACCGGGGCTGCCCACTGACTAGCCCTGTAGTAAAGCACTCTCATGCCCCAGCCAGCCCCTCTGCAGCACATTGAGCCCAGTCAGAGCAGCCCTGAGCTGACAGGCTGACCCCCAGGGCCCTGCCAGCCTGGGCTGCTATGACTTGGCTCAGTGTGCTGCGGTCTAGGCACAATAAACTGCAGAGTGATAAGCTCCACAGTATATTGTTGTCCCCTAATGGCACATGTAGATGTGCCCTGTGCTGCCTGTCCTCAGGAGTGAGAAGTATCTACCATACTACTAGGTTTTTTTAATTACTTACATCTTCAGCATTCCCAGGACAATGAAGCAATGGAAGCTATGGAGATTTGGGTGTTCACAGGAACTGTACACATTTAGGCAGGTCACTGAAGCCTCTATTATTGCAGGGGTCTCGAAAACCCAGTAGTAAGGCAGATTCATTGGTAACAGCAGTCAGCTCAGCGAATAAAAGTAAAAGGGCCAGTTACAGATGTTTTCAAATTCAAACTGAATTCTCCCAAAATTCTCCCTGAAGTGTAGTTCTTCTTTCCAAATGCATTCTTTCTTTCCAAAAAGGCTTTTAAAGAATTTTAGGGTACTGTGTACAGTTGTAAAAAAGGAAAGAAGCTCTCAGTTCATCTTTCTCCAGGGGAAGGATGTAGGTTTGATCATTAACAACCAAAAGTGGGAGTAGTCCAGCAAGGCCCCTTGTTATTCTTGATTATGGGTCAAGATATTCTCAAACTGTTTCCTTACAATTTATATATTCTTTTTTTAGGTAAAGCTAAACAAAAGATCTTCATTGTCAATAAATCTTCATAGATTTATTAGCTAATTCCATCATAAAGAAGATAAGTTACAGTTCATTACTTTTTTTAATTGTATAGAGGATTTGTCATTCTGGCCTCAGAATTACTCCAAAATAGTGCAAAAGTTAAACACAGGAACTGCAATAATCTTGTGGTATGAAACTGTGGATCAGTAATGATTGAATAATGCTATCCATGTAAAACTTTAGCAACAGAGATGTGAACCGTTTCCTATTATTTGCTTGAGAGTATGGATTGTGTCTAGGAGACTTTCAGAGTTCAGGTGAAATAGAAAAGTAGACATTAAGTTGGCTTGCATATGACAAATCAGTGGCACTTTGCCACCAGGATATTTTTTGTTTGAGGAAGGGATTGAGGCACAATTAGACACACCTCTGTCTGCTTCCTCAATGTAGAATATTGTACGCAGTGAGAGGCATCTACATGGGATGCTACTGCTCAGTCATTACTGCACATATATTTAGTACTTATATTAGCAATTACTGTAAATGCTCAGTAACCGGAGTTACTGCATCGGCAGTGGCAGTGGTCCCCCAAAATTGAGGATGACATTCATCAGGCTTGACGGGTCCTCAGGTGACTGAGGAGCCTGATTCTGGATGCACACATTCTTTGGCAATGGGAGCATGTTGTTGCACAGAGTGGGATTCGCAGTCCCGAGTTGGTCTTCTTCTCTTTCCTCTGCTGCCACCATTCTGCCTCGGTATCGAGTTGTTGGGCCTTGAAGTGGCATGCACCTTGGTGGACCAGGTGGTGCCACGTTGAACGGCCAGCAGCTTGGTCATCCCAGCCACTGGTGTCTATGCCTCCGTGCTTCAGGGCGACCTTGAGTATGTCTTTGTACCATTTCCTTTGGCTGCCCTTTGAGCATTGGCCAGTGGAGAGTTGGGCAAAGAGAATCTGGTGAGGGAGGCGGTATTGCACAAATGTGCAGTAACTGGAGATAGTAGCACCAGCAAACATCTCTTTTGTGATGCTACTGCCCAGTAGCCTAATAATACTGCACAGTAGCATATTAGCACTGTCCATGGTATGATACGCTACTGCACAGTATTTTTCGACTACTGCGCAAGTGGCATCTCTTGTAGATGTGCCTAGTGTTTTAGCAAACGTATTCTGCCATTGGGATGACTTTTGCTAAACTCACTACAATTTTATTCCTTGCATTAGTAACTCTACATTAAAAACTGCCTCATTATTGTTAAGGCATGATTTAAAATCTTGAAGCTCAGTTAATATTCAGAGACTTGTATTCTCTACTTTTAAAATCTCAACATTTCAGAGAACTAAAATGAAGACAACCCTTTTCCACATAAGCTTTTCTCCAGGTGTGATTATGCTTCACCTAAATCACCAGCTTGAATCCTCTATCTAGTTAACTATAAATCAGTCAAAATTTTACTTATAAAATTAACAAGGGCTGAGAGCTGAATGAGAACTTTGGTTACACACACTGCCAAATCAGAGATTCTAGAGATAAACGAACATTGATAGGGGCAATTAGCAGGTATGTTGCATAATGAAGAGACATTGATGAATAGTACTTTTCTGTACAGATTTTCAATGCTGCATTAAATTTGACATTGATGGTTGCCTTTAAGTTCCTACCTGAAAACCAAAAATTCTATTTAATTACATTTGTTTGGCTATATTACTTGAGTAAAGGAATATCCAATTTCAGGAATCTTCACAAAACTGTTTTCCATCTCGTTACATGATAATGGTAACTGATTTTTTTATAATCTCAAAATAATAAATTTGTTTTGTCATGAGTTGGGACATGAAGTTACTATTATTAAAAGTTCTAATATTCTTCTTTGAGATAGCATTCTACTTTTCATTTTCTTTGTTGATTATGTGTTTGTTTCATAAAGGTTCTTAGTAGTTTACTTTTCATTAAAAAATGCCTTGCTGATTCATCCTAAATTAAAAGATGTATACATAAGTTTTTGCAAAACTGAATAATGCAATAATGTGCAATCACTGTCATAAGTCAATATGACATAAATCACCAAGGTGCATATCTGGGCAGCTTTCTGCATAAATCGCTGTGATCAGTGTTTTTTAATGTTTGAGCATGAAATTATTCCTCTTGCTCATCTTTGTTTGTTTTCACTGAACATTACATTATATGCATTCTGCATTCATAGTCGACTGTGAATCATTTTGTGAAACTATGCTGGTATGAAAGAGTCTGGAGCAAAATAAAAAACGGTTTTTGTTCACTTCGTAGGCATGTATTATTTATAACCTCTCGCTTTTGTTTTCCTGCTGTCCAGGTTTTCCATATTTATGACTAACTGTAACTTCAGTACAAGTCTTTCTTACCTAGATAACAAAGCTGATATTGCCATAAAGTTTTTCTGAGCTTTTCATAAGCATGGAAAAAAGAGAATACTCTAAAAGTAGAATGCGAACTGTTCTTAATTAAATACAACAGTACCTCAAAATGTGTGTCGCATTTTGTTGGCTCATTTTCCAAAAAAGATGCCATAGTAATGTGATTTTCTTTCTGTAAAGATGAGACTTATCCTTATTTTACACAGTGAAAAAACTGTAAAAAGAGAATTATCTGGAATAAATTGGAAAAAAATCATGCTAAATCCTAGAAAATTAAAAATCGAGCTTGTTTCTTTTTAAAGGCCCTGGTCAGTTGTTGACTTTATTTTGGAGTTATGGGGGCCCAACATTTTATACAGCTACAATTTCTATTTTCTTTTGACATCTTTTGACTTCCTTTACTTGTTTATTTTACGAGTGTCTGAGTTGTTGAATTTGTGAGGGAAACTGGAAAACTTTATGGCACTACTAGCTTTGTTATCTTCGTTAAAGTATCATTTAACTATGCCACAAACCATCCAACTTCAGACTTAAAACTGTTCTCTCTTTCCAAGACAATCCTTCAGGCTTTTGGAAAGCAAAATGTGATGTCTTCAGAAAATCTTGGAAGGAGATTCCAGAAGTGCTTTTAAATGATGTAACCTACAGCATATAGGCTTTCTCTCCCTAACCATTACGGAGCCAGTAACCAGTAACTTACGCTTCCAGATATGATTTTTTACTCCTTAAATTAGATGCTGAATGCATTTTGTGTAAAATCCTCCTCCATTTAACAATGCTAAGTACATAGGCTTTGTACCAATGACTTCTATATAGTGTTCAGAAGACTTCATTCCCATTTAAGGCTTTAAGGAACAAACCTGTTCTACAATTGGTATTCCCTTATCTCTTACCTAGTGGGAGAGACTGCGGATCCATGTAATCAAAAATCCATTGGTCACATTCCTATTCAATTCCTCTTTTAGTTTATCCCCAAAATTGCCCTCCATGGCAACACAAATGGAGTTCAGATTCATAATGAACAGGAGAAGCAGACACATAACATACACTGTCTAAGGTCTTCCTTTTCCCCATGCAGCAGACACATATAAATTCAACTGCCAGAATATAATGCAATTACATATGAGGATCTATTTGCCCTTCATTTGTTAATTCAGCTGAAAGTCCTTGTTTACCAAGTCATTTTTTTCTAATCTTACCTATTTTAAGGGTAGATTTCCCTAACAATAGTAATTTCCATCTGCCTTTCTGTAAGGATTACTGTTCAATCGTAGAATCATAGGAAGATAGGGCTGGATGGAACCTCTGGAAGTCATATAATTCAACCCCTTGCTTAAGGCAGGGTCATCCATTTCAGACATGTGTTTGTCTAACCTGTTCTTAAACTCCAGGGATGGAGGAGATTCCACAGCCTCTCTAAGTAATCTGTTTCAATGCTCATAGCTACAAGGTTATTATTAATATCCAACTTAAATTTCCTTTGCTGCAATTTAAGACTGTTATTTCCTGTCTTCTCCCCTGCCACCGTCGAAAATAGCTTACCACCATCCTCTTTATAACCACTCTTTATGTATTTGGAGACTTATAAATCCCTTATCCCCGTCTTCTCTTGTTCAGTAAATAACCCCAGTTCTTCTAACCTTTTCTCAGAAATCATGTTTTCTAGTCAGCAGGAAGCAAAGTAGACCTCAACTATCCATATGAGGCATTTGCTAAATAAAATATCTGCCTCCCCTGTCCAGCTTTTTTACCTGGATTTATCTTACCTGATTTTTTCTAAGAGCTTTTCAGTCTAGACTTTGGATTCTAAAATGAATGTTCCCTTCAGTAGAGTAATTATACAAAATGTACATTCTTACATCAAAATCCAGCGCTCATTCCAAATATGCTTCTTGGGGAATCCTAAGAAAACCTGCAAGAAATTGGATTTCTCCAAGGGCTCTAAATGGTCACAAACTCAGACTAGCAATTGCTTTCAGTTTCTTATATTTTATAATTCTTTAAAGATTCCCATAGATAACTTACCTTATTCATAGCATCTATGGAAAGTAAGAAGAAGAGTATTACTATAGTAGCAGATTTTAGGGATTTGTCTTATATGAAGACTTCTATGAACACCTTGGACAACTTCTTTTTGGGTTTTTTTTGTTTTTTTGCAGTGGTAGCTAGTGTATCCTATATCCAACCATTGCATTTCTGTTATTTTAGATTATTCTTCTGTCTGTTACATACTGTAATAATTGTGTTACATATATAATCTAATATACATGTAATAGACAATTAAAAGCATTTTGTAATTTGCCAAGGCTCCCCATAGGTCAGAAGTATAAATGAAGTCTGCATAATAAGTTTGAAATAATTCCTTTCATTCCATGCATCTTAAACTTTTCTAATGGTTTAGAATAGGATTGGAGTATACTTTAAATGACAAAATAGATTAATGCATTAGCCGCTCACCTGGAAAGCTATTATCTAATATTTGTTTGATTGAAAGGAAGTTTGGTCTTGGCCTAGGTTCAACAGAATACTTCATGTGACATTTTAGTTCTGATGGGAAGCTTTCACAATGTCTGTCCATGCTCTAGGCCAGGTTTTTTGGTATACAGGGGTCCATTTACATAAATAAATTTGGGATTAGTTGTACCAGCAGTTAATTTAAACTCATTCCTTTAGTCCAGTGATTTTTACCCAGAGTGCCACAGCACCCTAGGATGCCTTGAGATCATTTCAAGGGTGCCATGGGATTCCATGCAATGCTAGCATTGTACTTGTGCAAACACAATTCACATCATATAACCAAAGGTTTAAAATAGGAATCCTTATAATGTTAAAAAGATTTTGCCCTTTTGTGGTCCTTCTGAGTTCTTTGCAACAGAAGAATTGCTTTGTTACTTTTTTGTAGTCAAAAAACAAGTGAAAACTAAGAGCTGAGGGTAATGGCAGAGCTGGCTAGGAGGTGGTGTACCACCATTGCCAGTCTGGGTTGCCTGGTTCTGCATCAGTCTTAGGATACACTAGGTAATATGAAAGAGTCCTGTGACTTTAGGAAGCTTCAAGTCCACTATCCTAGGTGATTAGGGCCCATTTCTTTTCCAGCTGAAGCTGTGAACTTAGTCACTTATTTCAACACTAAGCCTTTTGTCCTGAGAGGTGTGGTCTTGTCTTGTCAAAAAAGCCTGATTCACATGCTAGAGCAGAAGTGAAACAAATAAGTAAAAATTATTGTGTATGTGTAATTCAGGAGTTCAGACTAGTTGTCTGCAGAAATAGGATTAGATTCTTTCAGAGCAGTTATTAGATAATCTACAATGTAAATCTATTGTCTTTTTGTGACAAAAGCTATAGCCAGAATTTTCAAAACTGACCATATTTCAAGTTGCATCCCTTTTTTCCGATGTCCTACTTCAGAGAGTTAGAGTCTGACTTTTCAGACATTTATCCTGCATGCAGGGTGTGTCATTTGCTATACCCATGTCAATTGAATTCTTAGGTTTTGGTAAGCAAGTTATGAGTGAAGGTTTGCTCTTTAGTTTAAAATTTAATGTCAGGGTTTTGATATGCTTCCTTTCTGCTCCAAAAAGGAGAATCCTTTAATGCTTTTATCTTAAACATAAAGGAAAAGGTTTGTAGTCAGGTGAACTTTTTAAATGATAAAAAATTGTTTGTTTGTATGAATAAAATCCTAAATGCTGTCCAGAATAAATTTGTGTCAAAAACAATAACAACCGTTGAAACAAATGCTTTATGATGCTATTGTGTGAAAAATGGTTACCTCAGAATTGCTTAGGCCTTTTTCAGCACAGAGGAGCAATAGGCACATACCACACAAAAAACCCCTTATGGAGCCAGTTAGAAGCAAATTTGTATTTTGATCCATTTTCTACATTTTAAATTAAAAATAAAAATTGTTAAACTGGTTTTAAGAATCTGGTATTCACTAGAAAACAACATCAAATACTTAGGAATCCTATATTTACCAAAGTTCATGATTTTAACCTTTGCATTTAAAAAAGTAATTTAATTTTTAATTCATGACTAAGAGGCATTTCTGAGAAGAGTTCAAATGCTTCCTCCTTTGTTGTTCCTTCTCATTCAAGAAGAGGAAAGCATTTTTCTCTAAATATGAGTAAAAGTAAATTCTAAAAATGTTCTAAGTTTACTGTTAACCACCTCAGCATTGCAAAACATTGTGATTTTATCAAGTCTCAAGAAGTGATCGTGTCTTGAACTATCTAGTGCAGTTTTTAAAACTCCAGCATCTAAGTGCATGTGATTAGTGGAGAATTTCAACTTCAGGAAATATCGAAGTTATAGAGAAAAGCTTTAAAATGTGACTCAGGTACACCGTAAAAGTTCAGAAATATACATGCAAAAAAGTAGCCCAAAACTTATGATTTTTAAAATCATCATTTTTTTTTTAACCATTCTCATGATATGCTGGGGACTTGCACAGTAGTGCCAGTGCATGGGTTTTTTTGCGATAGTTATTGTGCAGTAGCTTAATAACACTGAGCGGTGGCTTATTAGCACAATTTTTGACCAGCATACTACTGCACAGTGTTACTAGGCTAACGTGCAGTAAGCATCTCATGTAGATGCACCCAGTTAGTGGCATATTGAAATCCCAGGCATACACAAATTGTAAAACATCTTTTGCAGTTTTATTCACAGATTCTGTACTAAGAGAGAAAACTGTATTTTGGGATGATATTTTAGGTGCTGGAAGAAGAATCATACAAAGTTAGGGTTGGAGGGGACCTCAGAAGGTCATCCAGCCCCCTGCTCAGAGCAGGACCATTCCCAACTAGATCATCCTAGTCAAAGCTTTGTCTAGCCAGGTCTTAAAAACCTCCAAGGATGGAGATTGCACCAGCTGTTTGGGTAACCTGCTCCAGTGTTTTATTACCCTCCTAGTGAAAAAAAAATCTTCCTAATATCTAGCCTAAACTTCCCTTGCTGCAACTTGAGACCATTGCTCCTTGTTCTGTTATCTGCTAGCACTGAGAACAGTCCAGCTCCATCTTCTTTCAAACCCCTCTTCAGATAGTTGAAGGTTGCTATTAAGTCCCATATTGATCTCCTCTTCTCTAAACTAAATAAGCCCAGTTCCCTCAGTCTTTCCTCATAAGTCATGTGTCCCAGCCCCCTCATCATTTTTGTTGCCCTCTGCTAGACTCTCTCCAATGTGTCCACATCCTTTCTGTAGTTGGCGGGGGGGGGCAAACTGCACACAGTGTTCCAGATATGGGCCTCACCAGTGCTGAATAAAAGGAAAGAATCAGTTCCCTTGATCTACTGGCAACACACCTACCAATACAGCCCAATATACTGTTAGCTTTCTTGGCAACAAGGGCACACCGCTAGCTCATAATCAGCTTATTGTCCACCATAACCCCCAGGTCCTTTTCTGCAGAGCTGCTGCCTAGCTAGCGAGCCCCCAGCCTGTACTGGTACATAGGCTTGTTCCATCCTAAGTGCAGGACTTTGTACTTGTCCTTGTTGAACCTCATAAGATTCCTTTTGACCCAATCCTCCAATTTGTCTAAGTCACTCTGAATCCTAGCCCTACCCTCCAGCGTATCTACTACTCCCCCAGCTTGGTGTCATATGCAAACTTGCTGAGGGTGCACTCAGTGCTATCTTCCAGGTTGTTGATGCAGACATTAAACATGGTTAATAAGGAAGAATAAACATGGTTAATTTGAATTTAAAGTTCTGACTTATTTTGTGTGCTAAAATTACAGGAGTGGTCATACAATATATGTTAGCTATTAATGTAAACAACTATAGGAAACAGAATAGAACTGAAACAGATCATAATCAATTCTGGTTAAATTGCAGAATATATTTAAATTATTTTGTAATAGTTGCACAAGTAAGTAGAAACGTGCTAGTCACATTAACATTTTTCTAGCTGCATTATCTTTTATAGAACAGTGTATCATCATCATAGTATCTAGGGTCAGAAGGGGCCTAGAGCAGGCCATCTAGTCTGACCCCCCGCCAATGGCAGGAACAAGTGCTGGGGTCACAGGACCCCAGCCA
>JAGPOW010001296.1:121286296-121302700 GCA_030014935.1 Caiman crocodilus
CTTCCACAGCCACCAGGAGAGACAGCTCCTCCTGCTTACCTCCCATGCTGCGTGCATTTGTATAGAAGCATTTAAGGCTATGCACTGCCACCTCCCCCTTCTCATGTGTATCCCCCAAGCTACCACCACCTTTGCTCGTCCGACTTACCCGACTCAGCGGCCGGGCATCATCTCCTCTTCCGGCAGGCCCGTCCCCCGGCGAAGCTAGTTTAAAGCCCGCCGCACGAGATCAGCCAACCTGGAAGAAAAGAAACGCTTACCCTTAGGCTATAGGTGAAGTCCATCCTCTGCCAGCATGCTCCGCGTAGAGAAATGTGGGCTGTGATTGAAGAATCCAAAGCCCACATCGTAGCACCAACCCCAAAGGCGCTGGTTTACAGCCTCGATACATGCCACGTGTCACCTTCCCCGTTGACTCACCGGTAGAATGGAAGAAAACACCACCTGTGCAGTGAGATTTTTATAATGTTGAACTTAAGTCTGTCTTAGGAAGTGCTCAGATATTTCATGTTAATACTGTTTGTGAGTAATTGTCAGCACTGTTCTTTTTGGATGTTATTTAACTTCAGTGTTTTCTTTCAAACACATGCTAGATGCTGACACCTATGTTAAAGGATGACTAGACATTTTATATCCAAGTTGATATTCCTGGGAAGTTCAACTGATACCTATATGTGTAATGGTATTTCATTTTAATCATGGAAAAACGTGAATTTGGGGGGCTTTTAAATAGAGAATTTGCCATTTTTATCAGTGAAAACCAAGATCCCTGCTACTAATTTTAACTTTTCCAGATGCTTTGTTTTGAAGATCCACACAACATCTATGGTGCTAGGCTTTGACCTGACTGCCTAAATGGGACTCAGTTTCATTATTCAGTAATGTAGAGAATGTAAAATACTATATGAAATGTGCAGGAGCTGTTAGAGACGTGGGAACTTCAGAATATAGCACCAGATGCTGTCACTTCTGGTTCTGTAAGCAAATCCTATTTGGCAGGTTCATCGTCCTCCAAGATCTAGACACAGCGGTTACCATCCTGTGTTCAGCCAGCTCTGTCATCATCAGGGATCCTGGTTTTCCCTGATAAAAAAATCGCAGATTCTCTAAAAAAATCCCCAAGATGCATGATTAAAATGAAAGGCCTCTCCCTTCCCTCCCCACCTCCCAGAGCCTGCCTGGCCCTGCTGGTGCCTCTTACGGCCCCTGGCCCTACTGGTACCTCTCACTCCCTCCACAAACCCTTGCCACCCCTAGCCCTGCTGGAGGGGGCTCCCAGCTGCCAGAGCTGTCATGCCAGGGACTTGGCTCCACAGCCCCCTGCTCCTGGCTGGAGGCTGCGGCTGCTGCAGTGAAGCAGAGCTCAGCTCCCCCTGCCTGCTGCGGGCTCGGGTGGGGGTGGGGCTGGCTCCCTGCTACTACATATATTAACGGGAGGTAGGGGGGACCCGTACCCACCCAGATCTGTTTGTGAGGTGGGAGCAGATATGGGCTGCCCACTGCAGGCATGGGCTCTTGCCCTACTGTCCTTCCCCAGGGTCTCCACAACCCAGTGGATGCAACCTGGCACTTCAGGGCACAGTGAAGCTATACAGGAAAGCTGTTTGCCACTGTAAGGTCTGCATTGCCCTGGCAACATGTCCTCGGTGGTGCAGGGTTGTGCCATTCACTGCAGCTGTGTGCACCAGGGACACATTGCTAAGGCAGCACAAAGCTTACAGCGGCAAGCAGCTTTCCTGCACAGCCTTGCTGTACCAGGTCACACCTGCCCGGCTGCAGAAGCCCCAGGTGAGAGCAGCAGGGCCGGACCCCAAGCCTGCAGCCAGCAGCTCGCGCCCACCCCTATCCTACACACAGATCTGGAGGCACAGGTTTCCACTGGCCTCCCTGGGAGCCATCCCTTGGATGAACTGCTTGTGGCTCCATCCCATTCCTTGCTGGGGCCCTGCCACCACCCATTGCGACCCTGGGCCCCAAGCCCCACGCACTGCCCAGATGGGCAGCAGCCCCAGCCCCAGCCCTGCCTAACTCCCCCACCCGCCTCTTACCTGTAGGAGCTGCTCTCCAGGCTGCCTGGTGGCCACGTGCAAATACATGCATAGGGTGCCCCTGCCTGACTGCCTTTCCGCTCCCTCCAGCCCCCTGCAGGCTGGAACTCTGCCAGCCTGCACAGAGCTATTTACAGAACTGCAAAATCCATGGGTTTCTCTGGTTAAATGAGAACCCTGTGTTTTCTTCCAGTAAAGGGCAAAATCTGCAGCTTGCTGTTTTTCCATGGGAAATGGAAAACCTGGATCTCTGGTCATCATCCCCATATACAACCATGCCTCAAGAAAGAAACTGCATGGGCGTCAGGTCCACGTTATAGGAGTGTGCAGTTTTGGCTAAGCCTGAAGGCAGTAACCAGCAAGTTAAGAGGATGCATATCATCTTCCTCAGATACTGTGGAAAGATAATGCAACGTAGGTTTGTATTCCGTTTTTTCCTTGAATTGTCTCCCAGTACCTTGGGGACAGCTGGGGCAGCGGTCATTATTGATAGCAGGTCACCCGTAGAGTTGTACTAACAGGAATGGGGGAGATGGCTTACAAGTTTCAAGAGCAGTTGTGGAGACAAAAGTTTTCCTCATCAATGGTGTTGTGTTTCTTAATAGATCCTTTAATTTTAAGGGATTCTGCATGGGCCCCATATAAAATACACCCTTTGGAGGGAGGTCAGCAAGGGAATTCTTGCAGCTTAGCTCTCTCCCCAAATTGCCTTCTTCATGTGTTTTAACACTGGACAAAGTGATCCAGCTCAGCTTTTTCTTAGGACTTTATCCAGAATAAATCAGTATTGAACATAAAAGAAGAAAATGTGCTTGTTTGTAGTTGTTTATTTTGTGGAGGAACAAGGCTTGAGAGAGAAAATAATGTGAAAACATGTAACAAATTGAGAAAGTTACACAGAAAAAAGCAAGAGTAATTACCAGTTAACGTAAGAATTTAGTGAAAGACTGGGTATATAGGATAAGAATAAATATAATAAACAAGTTGAAGTTAAAAAAAGAAAGGGAGTAAAACTACAAATAAATACAGTGAACACTCTCACAGAGTGGATGTTTATGTAGTACATTTATGGGAGTGCACAAATAAAGGAAGCACAAAAAAGAAGCTGCCAAGCAGCCACCCATTAGCAGCCAAATCTTCATCCAACTTTCCAAGAGTTCTCAGTTTAGATAAGCAACATTTATCTGAATTTGCCCAGCTGCCATATCAGTTTGTAGTGTTTTTAAAATGTGTATTTTAATGAGAATGGGAACCAAAAGAATTGTGTTTTATATTTATCAAAAGGGAAAGAGTATAATATGCTTTAACAACTGAAATGTAAAGATTTTGGAAAGCCTGATAGTTTTGTCTCTATTGTATTCCAAATTTCAACCCTGACATCATCGCCTCCCAATATAATTAAGTGACCTTAATCAATTCCAGAGACTCTCTCTAAATATAATAAGGAAATCAGAACTGAAAGGGACCTCTTGGACCATCAAGTCCAGTCACCTGCCATTGGGTACAACCGCATCACATGATTCCTTTCATAAATTGATCAACTTTCATCATGAAACCAGTTAGGTTTCTGCCTCCCATAACTCTTATATGTAAGTTGTTCTAGAATCTAACTCTCCTTATGGTTAGAAACTGGTTTACAAAGTCTAACCTAAGTTTATTCCTGGCCAGTTTATACTCTGTTTTTCTTGTTATTATATTTTTCCTTATTTACTTTTCTCTTCATCAACTTCTCTATTTTTATCTTCCTCTTGTTTTATTTCTTTCACCATTGTCTTCTGTAATTTCTGCTTCCTTCATCTTGTGGGCCATATAGAAATATTAGCTCTGCACAGCGGTCAACTTATTGATTGCTTTATACTTGCCTGATACAAAAATAATCTGGTTCTTCTAATTTTTTTTCCAACTATAATTAAAATGTAGCTTGAACAGATCCTTTAGAAATTCTCCAAACCTTCAGTTCTGTGTTTTATACATCATGAAGTACCAGTTATTTTTTAGTTTTACATTTAACCTTAGAGAACTCCATAACTAATTCCTTTGAGACATGCTTGAATATTAACACTTCTTCGTTAAAATGTTTATTCCTGGTTGGTTATGCCAAAATTGCTTTACACTTTGGAAAGCTGACTTTTAAAATTCAAAATCTAAAAGTTACTAGTCAGAGTTATCTTCTGATAAAGTATAACTAGGACATGACTACAAAGTTTCTCAACTGGTGGGGTGGGTCTGGGGTGGGTCTCAGCCCAAAAGTGGGTCACAAGAATATTTGAAAGAGTCACAAGCATATCCGCAGAAAAACCTGTGAAAGCACAGGTTTCCCCTTGCAGACTGGGATGATTGGAGGCATCAGGCACATGTGTGTCTGCGCACATGGCCCACATAGAGTGAAACCAGATCGTGGGAACAGCCCCAGCCACTGGATGCAGGTAAGTATAGGGAGCAGGGAATGGAAGTCCAAGGGACTGTCTGGGAGGTAGATAGAGAGAGAGAGAGAGAGAGAGAGAGAGAGAGTGTGTGTGTGCGTGCGCGCATACACGCCTACCTGCTGGCACTGGTAACAGTGGCACAGGGCTGTGGCAGGTCATAGGGTACAGGGGGGAGAATCAATGGGGAAAGGAGGCGAGGGCAGTCCTTCGCAGCAGGGAGCTGGCATACTTGGCCTGGCAGCATAGGTTAGAGCATAGTGCCCGTGCATGCAGGGCACTATGTTGCCTCTGAATTTGCCTGAATTTGCATCCCAGATGCAAAGTATTGGAAAAGAGGGCTATGTCTTCACTGAATAAATAAATAGGAGCATGTGTCCATGCAAACAGTGGAATATTTAATGTGTGTTAGATATCCTGCCTCTTAATTCTAGTGGGGACAAGGCACTTTGGGCATCTTTACACATGCTCTGGAGTGGGGGTTGGGGTGCTTTAATTAGAGTGGCTCTCGGGAGCCACTGTAATTAAAATGCCCACAGCATCTCGTGCATTCAGCATCCCATGCTTTAAAATGGTGTGGGGGGGTGTTTCAACTAAAGCTCGTTCAATGAGCTTTAGTTAAAGCACCCTCACCACCATTTTGAAACATATGGGTGCTGAATATATGTGATGCCAAGGCTCCTGGAGCATCCTAATTCCAGATGAATCGAGTGTGCTGTGACAGGTTCTAATTAGAGCGTGTTGAAGCAGGCATCAGGCCTGTTTATAAGTGCCCATTAACTCTTAGTAAGAGGTATCAGTACTAGTCTCTGCTTGTAATTCATCATGTCTAGCTTCCTCGCAATAACTCAATAGTACCTTGTCACCACTGGGATTTAACAGCAGATAGAAAACTTGTGTTAGTTTTCCCAAGGTAAAAACACACTTTTTTTTTTTTACAATGAAACTGAAGCTGAAGCTAGTCAAAATAGTAACTCATCTCAAAGGAAAGTATGACTCTTGTTGTGACTCATCTATTGCACATTTCTAGAAATACAGGTAAAATGCAAATATTTATAATTATAAATGTCTATTTAGCTTGAACTATTAAAAAAGATACGATGTTATTCTTCAGGAATAAAGCTTTATAAATGTTTGATAGGATGCTTATATATCTGTCAGCTAAATCTGATCTTGAACTACACAGTTTTCAATTTAAGGATATTTATGAGGGATCTGGAGGGATCAAGAAAACTAATAAACAGATTTAACCTGTCTGACTCTGATCTCACATCAGCTTTACACTACTGATTTCAAAAGATGTACTACTTTTCTACATTATATGCATTCAAAGGGCATGTTGCTAATATTACTCATTTTACTGACTTCAGAATAAAATGAGTTTGCCAGCCCAATGGAATGGAATGAAAATTATTTATACAAAATAAGAAAGGGGATTATAGCACTGTAAGACATAGGCACAGAGAAGGGCACACAATAACATTTTTGGCTGAACTTTACAAAACCTGGGTAGCCTGTGACATGTTTTAAGTTCATTCAAAAAGGCATGCTACTAAGTACTGTAACACCAGCTGGATAGTGCTGTAATTCCTAACATTCTGATATCTTAAATTGCTGGGGCCATTCTACAGCCATTACTCAAGCAAAATTCACAGTGACATATATGTGTATCATGCATTTTTTGCTGTCTTATATCTTGTGTGGTCATTTATACCTTTGCATTGTTGGTAAAGTTCTGTTAAGTCAGAATAGTAACATTTTCCAGTTACCTTGCACAAGTGTAAATAGCTACACATATGGCAAGTTAGTGGAGTGAATGTACTGGTACCTGTAAAAGGCTGATTGTTTGGCTGAAGTGGAGAACTGACAACTCTTTCCTAAGCCAAATGGATACTCATACAGAAAATCAAGGATGAAATAAAGAATAAGTTCTAATATGCAGGCTGGCTGGAGAGAGTGACTGATTTTTGTGTTTCTATGAAGGAATGAATTGATCCTTTAAGTCCTTAATGCTGCCACTGCAAATCATTTATATCAAGTGAGTAATCCTTACTGATGCAAATAGTCCTGTTAAAGTCAGTTTATGTGAATAAAGGATTACTCACAGAAGTGGAGGATATAGTTTTGCATTTCCCAAATGAGGTTGGGATAACTGCAGAGTATTTGGTAACAAATATTGTTCTTAACCTCAAAAAGTGTTTGTTTGCTTGTTTGTCAGGTTTTGGTTAATACGATTTCTGAGGCGCTGTGCTGGAGTGTTGGGGGCTAAAGAAATTTTCAGCATTTTCCCAGAAGATGCAGAAGATGTAACCTCCAAACAATGGAGCAGCTCTCACAGAGGCATGCTTTGATGCAGGGAAATTAGTCAGAATAGCTGTTTCACTTTACTTTCACAATCTTCCTTAATCTGAGGTTATTTGCAACTGGAGAAAAGTTTTATATAGTCTGGCTGGTTGACTGATCAAAACCATTCTTAGGCAAAAGGCAGGTTCAGTCTGTGCCTTCTAGTTAAAGGTAGTAATATATATGATTATTAGACCCAGGTTCACACGGGCCAGGTGCTGACATTACATTATTTCCAGTTTAAGGTGTCAGATACTGATCTATATTCATAACAGAACAGAAGTTCCGGGAAAGTAGACTGCTGTAGAAATGGTGGATCCTGATCTAGATCTGGATCGATGTAGTATCAGACTTACGCAATCTAGATGAGACCAGTCTATCGAACTTCAGTACCAGATCCTCTCCTGACTCAAGTTCAGTTGCACTCCCCCAGCATACCAGGTGCCTTTGTGGCTCCCCTGTTAACTTCCCTCACAGGGAGGTTTGCTAGCCTTGACCACACTTGGCTGCTCCAAGATGTCAGCCACAGGTCAGGGGGAGGGAGAGGGAAGGGGGTGTCTGTAACTCAAGGAATTTTCTATATGCAGTGTCCCAAGGCAGGGGAGGGATGCACTCCTTAGAAGGAAGGATTGGGGCCCTCAGAGCTCCAGGGAATAGCAGGCACCCAGTGTGATTCCTGCAGTTGGGCTGTTCACTGGAGCTCCAAGGGATGGGAGATCGCAGCTGCAATGGTCTCCCAGCCTCAGGGAGGGTCTGCCAAGGTCTCCCAGCCTCAGTAGCTACAATCTCCTTGCTGTAGAGATTTCATGCAGCCCCAAGGCTGGGAGATCATAGCAGCTGCAATTTCCCAGTCCTTGGAGCTCTGGCAAACAGCCTGGTATGATTGCAGAAATCACACCAGGTGCCTGCCACTTTTCAGAGATCCAAGGGGCCCAATCCTTCCTTTTAAGGAGCATACCCCTCCCCTGACACTCCCTTCCATCTCCCCAACTTGCAAATGATACCAAAGAGACTCTCAGTCCCAGCAGCTTCCAACTCTCTGTCCCAGCAGCACCTTGCAGCTGCCAGGATCCAGAGTCCCACAGCTGTGGAAGCTGGGTCCAGCATCATGTTTCCTGGTGCCCAGACCTAGCTGGGATCGAGCAGCTGCAGCATATGGATATGATCATCCAGACCTGGAGATGCATGAAACCCCAAAGACTGGGAGATTGCAGCTACTGCTGTCTCCCAACCCTGGGGGTTTCACACAGTCCTAAGACGGGGAGACTGGCAGCTGTGATCTCCAAGGCTTTGAAGTTCTAGCAGATAGCCTGCTGTGACTGCAAGAATTGCACTAGGTGCCTGCATCTGCTGCCTCCCCCTCACCTTCCTGTGCTGCTGCCAGGCATGCCATGGCGACCCACTCTGGAAGACTAGGGATGGGTGGGGGCAGGTCCACAGTGATAGCAGGGAGTTAAGGACATGTGCCTGACAGCCAATCAGGGGTGGTCTCTGTTCAGCTGTGATTGGCTGCCTTCGAGACTGTCCAGCACACTGGGAGGTATGAGGGAGCACTCCCTGCCTTCCAGCTTTGACCAGTGCATCTGCATCCTCCCCTCTGCCCCCAACAAAGCGAACATGAGTCACAGTCACTCTTAATCCAATCTCTACAGTTTAGAGAAACCTGCGTAGATTGGATTGATTCTGCCTTGAGCTTTTTGAATATCTGCACTTAGCCACAAGGAACATAGGACTTTGGAAAAAAAAGAGAGTATCCCTAAAAGGGCAGAAACCATCTTTGATAAATAAAATCTATAATTAAATATACATTCTCTAGAAGGCAAACAGAGACTAGGCAAAAGCTCTTGGGCTTAGCAGAAAAAGGTAAATTGAGTCTGTTCTCTTCCTAAAAGCTCAGGAGGAAGCCCCATCTACTTGAGTTTGTAGTGAAACACAAGCTTAAATGAATGTAAGTTCTCTGTGTTTCAATACATTTCTAGTACTTTGTTCCAATTACTAAGGAACATTTATTTATTTAAAGACGGGCATTGTCATTGTATAACAGAAGTCATAAGTCTTTGAAGAGGAGAAACACAGTTGTCCAACTGTACCTGCATGTAATAATAGGTGGTTGGCATAGATGCTGTGCATCCCATCTATGCCAGCAAGAAAGGGGACAGAGGTGCAGTCAGCTCCATAACAGTGCAAATAATATTCTTGTCTTTTTTATTTATGCTATGGTAAACAAGCACTTTTCATGTGTATATTTGATTTGATAGGTTACCAAGAACCAAATCAACTAAAGATTGCCAAAATAGTTAAAGTATTCTTATTATAAACAAAAATGTTAATGTTTAATGGATTTCATAATTGTCTATTTCTGCTCTCTAGTTATTTTCTGCTGGAAAAATTCCAGGCACCAGAGCAGCTGAACTCAAGGCAAAGTATACCTCTCTGCATGAGACAGTGATAAGGTAGGATATTTAAAGATTTTCAGTATATTTCAGCACGAATACTTGATTCTAGAGTTTAGCCAAGATTATAATCACTTCCTGAAATTGTTTCATTAGCTAAAGCATTACATGTTTAAATTAAAATTCCTCTAGTGCAGAGGCCCTATGCAAGGTCTTACTTATCCTCTACTGGGTACATCCACAAGTGTCCCTCTGGCATCTTCCTTTTGGAAGTACTAAATGATGGCACAGTAACAGCCCATACTGTGCCATGCACGCTGCGGACAGTTATTTTTAGTTGTGACATCGCCATAGCAATGTGCTATCATGAGGGAGCACGTTGCTACGGCGACATAGCTGCAGCATCACAGTTTGTGACCATCGAAGCTATGTTGCTGTAGTGTGCTGCTACAGCAACATAGCATCACACGTAGACATGCCTACTTAGAGTGATTCTATTTAAACCATATTATGTTTCCCTCACCCCGTTATCTTCCTGTCTCCTCTTTAATAACAAGATTCACAAAGTAATCTGACTTTTAACAGGTATCAAAAGTAGTAATGGCAATGAAAGAGCACAAACTACAGCAAATAAAATGTAAGGTGAAAATTAAGGGATCTAAGAAGATTTAAAGTAACAAAATAAATTTGTTTGGAATATTAGAAACAGGAAACCTATGAGAAAATACTAAGTCTATTGAGTTAATATGATGCAAAGGAAGCAATTAAGGGAGATAATAGCATTGCTGAGAGCGAGATGATTTTTTCATCAATTCTTACTTATTTCTATCTTTAATGTGAGGCCTCAAGCAGGATTTAAATAATGAGCAAGCCCTTGTGCCAGTCCTTTGTAGGGGTGAATTTCACTCTGTAAGAACATTCAGTTACAACAGAAAGGATTAGGAAGAAATGAAGAAGGAATGTAAACCTCTGAGCTTCAAAGCACGAGTCAAACAATGCTAACTCTGCTGCAGACTGAGCCTACGTTGGTGCCAGCCCCTTTCCATACATGTGAGGAATCCTTATGCCAATGATGATTGTACCTATAGCAGAAGTAGGGGAGAGAGCTTGGAGCTGAGGGGGAGAGGAGGATAACTATGCATGGATGATAAGGAAGAGAAGGATTGTGGGGACCCTTGTGAGCAGGGCCGGTCACAGGCATGGATGAACTAGGCAGCTGCCCAGGGCCCAGACAGAAAAGGGACCCAAAAATGGTAATTTTAAAATTATTATTATTGTTATTGCTTGCAAAGCGGGGGTCCAATACTAAAAGTTTGCCTGGGGCTGCCAGGAGACTAGGAATGGTACTGCATTTGAAAGGTAGGGATTCAGGGGTGGGACATAAGGAGGTGTGGCAAATTAAGGGATTAAGAGGAACACTTTTCAGTTCCTCCTACCTATGTGTGTTGGAAATTGGCAAGTCCCAAACCCCCGTAATGAGATTTGAGTTTCTCTCCTTCCTTGTGCATGAACCAGCAACATTGATGTCCTTGCCTGTCTGTGAGTGTCTCAGCCCCTCACTGGTCTTCTTTGTGAGCCAGCATTTGAGGAAACAGCTTTTTGGATGTAGGGGAAGTCAAAAACAGGCATACAGGAGCAGCACTGTAAGGAGACAGTGAGAGTTGGGACTGGGTTAGGATACAAGAAGGGTCATGCTTCATTTGTACTACCAGGGCTGTGTTTAGCTCTGCAGCATGGCAAATCATAGGTGTGGTTGGTGAGCACAAGTTTGCGTGCTTAAGAGCCCAGCTGGAATATATTTGATAATGCAGCTCTATTGTAACCATTACATTATTTCATAACAGACGGGATGTGTCATGACTTCTGAAATACTGAGCACAGGCTACTATCAAGGACAATAGACTGAATTGGGTGGATCTTGGAGCTGGCATATAAATCCTGTGTCACTTTTTTTTTAAAATAAATCCACCAACTTCAAAAAGATTTCCGGTGCATGAAATGAGCGACACTACTGTAAGCAATATTTGATTCAAAACAGAGTAAATGTCATAAAAGAACTGAAAAAGGACTTGGTTAATGCATTAATCTTGTTTAGACCCTCTGCACTGCCATGAACATCATTCGTGAGAAGAAAAAAAATATGTTGCACATCAGCACACTGGGTTATTAGTTCCTGTTGTATAGTACATTCTTATTTCCTGTTGAAGTATGTGGTTTTCTTATTTTTGAGCTCAAAAAGGAAGTGATTATCTACTTTGTAGAACAACAGATAAAGCATCCCTTTCCAACTATTTAATTCTAGCTATGTTTGTGCAAATTGACTTGACTGTTTTGCTTTTTAGTAATTTGAATTTTTATATTCTAGTTGTTTTGGGTTTTTTTGCTCTGTAACTGGTTTGTTGGTAGGCTTGCATTGTGGAACAATAATAGTTTCTGAAGTAAAATTTTAGGGTTCTAGCTAGTTTTACTTGGTTCATTTCTTTTAGTTAGTGAAGGGCAAATGCTACTGTTCAGATCATTTCTCTTTGACCGCTTTTCTTTTGGAGCTTTGTGACTCTCAAAATCTACTTTAACTTGAATTTTTATTTAAATTATACTAAAAGTAAAAAAAGTAATTAATATTCCGAAGGCATACACATAACTCCCATATCAGAAATTGTTAGTAGGTTGTGTATTGCATAATATCAAGGTCTCACAGTAAATTTTTAGCATTTTGACTATTCCATGATAAATGTGGCCTATTAAAAGTAGTCTTATTCTTAAACATCAACTATTCAAGTACCACAATATACACAGAATGTAGTAAGAGTAACAGAGGCCTGGTTAATTAAGGATATTATCACAACACATTGTGTCAATACAAATAGCCAGAGTTTGGAGATGCTGAAGATAATTGACAATTCATCGATGATGAGGTCTTTGCAATATAAAGTCACAGTTGCAGCTCATGTAGAATTAGCTGAGCTAGCTTTAAACCAAGTAACTCAGGTACTAATTCAACAGCATAAATTGCAGAGTAGTATTTAGTATTGCCCTTGATCGCTGAAAAAAGATTGTGTTAGGACAGATATTAAACCACGGAGCCAGGAATTACCCTAGATCAAAGATAGACAATATTTTCTGTCTGCAGGCTGGAATGACCCACTCCAAGTCAGAGGCAGGTGGATGGGTGGGCAGTAGGACCCAGCAACTGCTAGTGCTTGTACCGGTAGTAGCACAAGGAGAGTGCCCACAGCCAAAGCCCTCTGTCACCAAATTCCACTAACGCGGGCTGGATCCAATGGTTCCACAAGCCAGCTCTGACTCGCAGGCCATAGGCTGCTGACACCAGGTCTAGATGATTGGGGGTTTTGCTGTGGTTTTATCCCTAATGCCTGAATTTCACCTTCATGTTGCTCTTCTCCTACCTGCTGCCTTTCCAACAACAAGGAAACAAGTAAATGACCAAACCTCTCTCCAACATGCCGAACCCTCTTCCTGGTTTGCAAACTAATTGGGTACATGAACCATCCTTTCATCTTACTGTAGATTGCAAAGGAACCTGAACCTGGGGCCTTAAGTAACAAACCAAAAAGGTGAAACATCCCAAATACTCTCAGACAATTAAACACCATTTCCATTCCCACTCCTATTCCCGTGCTCTATGACCACAGAATAGAGTATCCCCAAACACATTTTTCCAAGATCAGCTTATAACACTTGTCCCATTCATACAGAGTGACCTTTTTACCTAACGTGTCTTCCATATGACTAAAGCATAAGTCTTTATCCATCAGTGTCAGTGAGGCCAGGCAAAATATACTCTCATGGCATCTCATTTAATGTTAAACATACAAGACAAAACAACATAATTGCATTTAATATTTCCAGTACTCTTTTAATGCCTGATTTTAAGTTGTTTTATTTAAAACAGTTTACAGGAATCAGAGATCCAGTTGTTACAAGATGCCAAACATTTCACTGTAGAAATAGAAAAACAGCAACAAGTACTGGAAAAAGCAGATGAGTTCCCTGAAGGATTTACCAGTGAAGTCTCCAGAATGAGGCAGCAACTACTTAAATATCAAAATGAATATAATGCTATTAAAGAAAGAGAGTATGAAATTCAGTATAAATTGAACTGGTAGGTGACAAAGTTAATTTCTGTGAATATTATTGTAAGTTAAGGCAAGAGGTAATTATATAGTATATGCCTATTCCTGTCAACACCTTAAATACATTTGTTAATGTGCATGTTTTTTCCTAGAGGTTTCTATAATTCAGTGCTGAATGAAGTGCCTCCTAATATAATTTGTATATCATTTTCAATGTATAAGGTGCTTTGTGAGGTGCAATGTATAAGGTGCTTTATGAGGTTTTGTATGAATATATTATTGATGTTTTAATTTCTTTCTTGTGTTATACAGACTTGGATAAAGATGGGGCATATGTCAATGGAGTATATAGTGTTATTCTGTTATTTTATCCAACTATCCCAATTTAATGCTTTAGAAAAAAACAAACAGAAAATGTCTACTTTGGGACTTCTTTGAATACAAATTAAATTAATTATCTCTGAAATATAGTGATTATGGTTATAATGAAACACTTTTTAAAGACCAGAGGGTACTATGTAATTAGCTTTCTTTATTAGAGTAATCAAATAAAATTAAACTTTCTGTAGTCCCATCTGTGCAAAACAAGAAGTTAAAAACAGTCATTTCTTTTGGCAGAAAATGTTTGACATTTCCATGAAAGGTTAAAGGACTAGTAGGTAACTTGATATTTTAAATATTTTAAGTCTCTGGGCTTGATGTCATAGTGTACTTTAAGCTTTTTTTAAAACTAAAATTAAAACAGAATACTATAAATGTGCTAGTGGAAAAGTGCTCATGCCCTTTTACTATAAATACAATAAATCTTGCTTGGCTTGTGGGAGTTTGGCAAGTTGGTTTCTGAGGTTACCTCAGACATACTTGATATTCTCTCTGACAACGCCTTGCTTTTGCCATTGTTCTATTTCTTGTTTTTGATTTCCACCCATCCTTCTCCTTTGATTTATGTCCCTGCAGTCAGGTAGGGTAACAGTGATCATCTGAACTGAGGTACCTATGATTTTTTTTAACTTAACATTTCTGGATCTCCACAGAAAGTAATAAGGAGGTCTCTTTTTATAGCTGTCAGACTTAACTCTAAATAACTATTTTCCAGAAAGAAAGATGGTGTCATTCTGTCATCTTTCAATGCCACGTTGAAGGGAAAAGCTAGTCAGAACAATCTATGTGTGGGCAGATCTTAATAGTGCATGGAACCTCTATTGTTGAACAGTTAAATGGAATAACTGGATGTACATAAATCTCCTATTTGACAAAACCTTCCTGATGTAACATATCAAAGCAATCACCTGATAGATTAAATAACCTTATCAGCAGTTTAGGGTGTCTTTTTACTTGGTATTTTGTAATTATTTCAAAGCATTTTCAGTGCTTTATTTTAGGGCTTAATTTATATTCCTTATGGAAGTAAGGTAATGTATTTAATGTCTGCAAGTTTTCAACAGTCGATATATTTATCTTAAAGCTGTCAAATCTAATGGAGGCTACAGAATGTGGCAAAGGGATTTTTTTGTGTCAGTCTCAAGATACCAGTGAAATTAATGACTAGATGTAAAACAAATTAACATAATGAAAACCTACTCAGGAGAGGGTGATAAATTAAAAGGAAGGAAATAATGACCCACATCGAATTCTGGCACAACTCCATTCAAGTCAGTGGATTTTCTGCTTGTGAACAAAACTGATTAGGACCCAATAATCAAGGATCCGGAGTGAGATGGAAGGGAGGGATACCAGAAGAATAATGTAATATAAATGAGGAAACATTCAGCAGGGATCATCTCTAACCAGAACTTTTCTATCTTTTATGGATACAAGGCCTCAATTTTGGGGCCTAAATAAGAACATCTCTCTTCTTTACAAGGCTATCGCAGCAATAAAAATGGAACTTTATCTGTAAAATTATATTTTAAAAAGTAGTCAATTGAATTGAAGATGGGAATTATACATAACAAGGATTTTGAATGCCTATCCATGTGTAGACAAAATGAGAAGGGGCATGTGTGCATGATACTTTAAAGCGAGCTAAATGCTTTTGCACTGCTTTAATGGTGTCGGTGTTTGCACATGTCGGTGGTGTAGTGTGCATTAATTACAGCTGCTGTAGCAAATTTGGTGGTGTAATGTGCATTAAATGACTTGGGACATAGCAAACTTAAAGTAGGAGTTTAGTTTTGCTGCCCCTACAGCCACAGAGCAAAGCACCAGGCTCTGTGCAGCACAGGGGCTCTGCAGAAAGCCTTGCAGGCAGCCTGGCAGCAACCCGGAAAGGCAAGCTCCGCCCAAGAAAAGTGGGGAGACTGATTTTTTTTTTTCCCAGCCCCTGGAGCCTGCCTGCCTGCCTGAGCTGTGCGAGGGCCTGGTGCTTCTCTCTGCGGCTACAGTGCCCCCCAGGACCACCCAAGCTGGGTGCCTGCAGGCAGGTGCTGCCTGGTGGGGGATGCTGCTGCCGCCATGGAGGGAAGTACCAGTGCCCCCCACAGCCCAGGGACCACTTCACCCACCAGCAGCTCACCCTCCCCTCCCTGCCGCTGGAGAGGCAGGTGAGTGCATGAGGATGTGTGCAAGACGAGGTTTAAAGGGTCCTGAATTAAAGCAGTGTTTTTAAAAACCCATCAGTTCAATTTAGGGCCCTTGTTTTATCTACACATGCCCTATTATATTTTCTGTTGGAAACATTTTTCATTTAAAGCATAGGGCTTAATTCTAAACTCTTACATAGAGTAGTAGGATTGAAAGGGACCTCAGGATTATCCAGTCCACCCTCTCTGCTCAGGCAGAATCATCCTTTTCTGGACCATCCTCAGCAAATATTTGTATAACTTGTTCTTAAAATCTCTAGGTACAGCCTCATGCACCACTACCTGGCATCACTGCCTGCAACATCAAAAACACCCTTTAGATTGCTTTATGTATCATAGTATCATAGTACCTAGGGTCAGAAGGGGCCTAGAGCAGGCCATCTAGTCTGACCCCCTGCCAGTGGCAGGAAACGAGTGCCAGAGTCACAGGACCTCAGCCAAGTACCTATCTAATCTACTCTTAAAGACGCCCAAGGTAGGAGCAAGAACAACTTCCCTAGGAAGCCGGTTCCACGTCCTAG
>JAGPOW010001296.1:121302800-121330554 GCA_030014935.1 Caiman crocodilus
CTTGGGTGTAGGTCATCCGGGCCTGCCGACTTAAAGACATCCAGCCCTTCTAGAAGCCCTTCCACTAGGTCAACCCTCACCCTCGGCCCAGCAGCGATTTCCGAGGGGGAATACATTCCTTCAATGGGAGGGATGTCCCGGTCCCCGCTCAGGAAGACCGAGGCAAAGAACCCATTGAAGATCTCCGCCTTCTCATCGGCCATGAGCACCAGGTTACCCAACGAGTCCCTCAGGGGCCCAACGTTTCCCAGGGCTCTCTTTTTGTTCCCCACATACTTGAAAAAGAAGGGAGCCACACCCTCTGCAGCAGAGGGAGGCAAAATACCCCATAGTCCAGGCCAATCTGACCATGAGGTAAGATTCCTTCCTGATCCCAAACATGACAAATGCTCTGACCCTGAGCAGAAGAGAAAAACCTTCTAGCCAGAAACTTCTAGGTTGTTAAAGTCCCACAGTAGAATCAACACATGCTAGTCAAAACCCCCAGCCTTGGCTGTGACCAATGGGCAATGCTTCTGAGGAAGGCAAAACCCTCTCTGACACCAGTAGCAACAGGAAGGAAAAAAATTCCCTCGTGGCCCCAGCAAGCCCAGAAGCATGAGATAGCAAGATATGTTCCCCTCTGCATGGCAACCTGAGGACAGCAAAGGCAACCCCATGCATCAATGCCCTGCCTAGAGATCTCAAACTCCCTTTATTATCCTATCACTTCCATAAACTCATCTCGGCTTCTAATCTTCTTTCCTAGCAGAAAAAGTTGTGGAGCTCTGCCTCATTCTCCTATTGCTGAACATGGCCCTGTCCACTTTATACCTGCTCTGGGTTGCAAAGTTCCTCTCCAACTCTGTACAGTGCTCTGGGACATCTCTTGGGTGTGTGTGTGTGGGGGGGGTATCTCGTTAGCTTCCAGCTGGTGCTCTTCATAGCACAATCCAGGATTGCTACTCCTAAATCATCCCTAACCAAACATTTATCCAACCAACCCATTTATTCTTGAAAACCTCCAATGAAGGAGATTTTGCAGCATCCCTAGGCAGTCTATTCCACTGTCTCACAATAAACTATTGTCTCACTGTCTAACAATAAATAAGTTTTTCTTGATATCAGATCTAAACCTACTTTGCTGTAGGATCTCCCAGTATCCAAAAAAATCCACCGTGCTGCAAATTAGCAGTACAGTGAACAGGTTCATGTGCATCACATGTGGCTTGAGACATTTCAGACCACACATGCATGCTCATTGGGACATGCCTATTGAGTTCAAGATAAAGCTGTTGAAGAAAGCAAGCCTGATCAACTATTTTGTTACTATATTCATCAGTATATAGCTAAGCATACTTTGATAATCATCCCAGTGGGCATCTTGTTATCTCCAATAATGCATTCTAGCTACAGACATATGTGTGCAGTGCCTTTTGGGAATTGTTAAATTGTCCCAGCCAAAGTCAAAGGAAGTTGAAGGCTCTCAGTGTGTTGCAACATTGGACCTAAAATGATTTTAAAATGTTCTCTATCGGATATTATGCTGAGTGCTGAACTAAAACAAACCTCTCTTGATGACCTCTCTCTTTATATTTCCAAATGCCTCTTGCTTAATTTTTATATTTTTGTGGCAGTTTGCAGCTGCAGACATCCCTTGGGAAAAGTTATGAATTTACTTGGCTTAATGATCTAAAGTTTTTTTTTAACACATTACATTCAAACTATCTTTACATTCATTTTGATGTGTTCACATGGAGACTATTAGAAATCTACAATAATAGTGCATCTCCATATTCCCAAACAAAAATGATTAAGCTTAATATTTATAGTCTGTTATTCTTGACTTATTCTTATTGTCAGTAATGATGATGATAACAGTTATGAACATGTGAAGAAAACACCCATCCCACAGGATATTATAAGACAGAACAAAACAAACCAGAATGAGTGTGTCAGGTGCCTGAAGCCTCTTGTTATAGAACTAACAATTTGCTAGAATTTCACTCTTCTGGCTGGAAACCTTCTAATTTCCAGTATAAATTATTTATTTAATTTATTTATTGTTATGACCAACTTGCTGCTATTTGCCCTTCAACCCTATTTTCCTTTAACTTAAATTCCTTCTCTCCTTGTGGTAGTCACCGCAAAAATAAATTTATAAAGAATAATTGTATATCATCCTCAACCTTTGCTCCCATAAGGTGAACAAGCCAAGATTTTTAATAGCCTTTGATAAGGAAGGTTTACTATTGCCCTAATCAATCCAATAATCTTCTCCTGCATCTCTTCCAGTTTCAATTATTTTTTTTTAGCATAGATGTCCAGAACTATACATAATGTACTTAATATTTTAAACACAATCCTGACTATGCCTGGGACAGTAGTCTGTAACCTTCCCTAGCTAAAAATAATGAATGAATGCCATGCATAAACTCAATTTTGTTAATAAAAAAAAATATGTTTCTATCTGTCTTTCATGTTTAGGCTTTATTTTAACGTAAACATGAATGTACCTTCTTTTGCCTTTTCATTTCCTTCAGGTAAAAGGAAATGGCGCTCGAGAGAGAGCTTAATTTTGTTTTTTAACCTTCAGTTGCCTTTTGTATGTGTCACAGAACATGAGGCATAATATCCTTTTACCTTCCTCAGATGACATCGCTTTTGCTGTGAACTAGTAATGGCAGCACAGGAATCTGTTCTCATGAGAAGGTGTTGGTGAGAAAGGGCAATAGAAATGACTGAATTAATCTCTGCAGCCTTAAGCTTGTACTTGTGATGCTCTACATTACATAGGTCATTGAGAAGTACTGCTGTTATGATTGAATCAGTTTTGGTGACAGTTTTTATTTGGTTTAATCAGGGTTTTTTTAAAAATCAGGATTTTGTTACCATTGTTGTGATTATATCAGTGCCAAAACATGAAGCCTACAGAAGTGCTTTAATGGTTTGCTTAGGTATTTAGACAACCACAGTATGCCACCATCTTTTAAGTAAAATTATTTTTTTCCTTATGTTTGAGTAGTCTATCTGTGATTCTTTTTCATAGCTTACAAGAAGAAAATAAAATCCTTCAGCGGGAGTATGAGAGAATCCCCAAGCAAGGTGTAAGTATAAAATGCATGTCACTGAAGAAAGTCATGTTTTGTGCCCTCAGCCTATAAAAATAAGATGAAAATGCTATTATAAATCTAGAACATGAATGGGAGCACCAAGCATGCAAATGTGTGTCCGTCATCACTCAGTCAGGAGAGGAGCAGGAGTTCAGACATACCTCAATGTCTGTCTCCTGCTGCCCAACTGTACAGTTCCCAGGCAATTTAAATTACTCTTCAGAGTTTCCTAATTCTCTTCACTGACTGTAGACTATTCCAGATTCCTAATCCTGTCTATTTGGATCATGCTTTCAGAGTAAGATACCTATATAATAGGTGTTGCAAAACCGAAGTGGGGTATCTGCAAGGATGATCTGAATCTGATCCATGGAAACTAAACTCCAGAGCTTGCCAATCCTTGAAGCTTGTCTGTTGGAGAACAGACATATTGGCAGAGCTTTGTGGAGTAGGTGAAACTTCTGCTATTTGTTTGTACTTATTTTTTGGATAAATAAAGGTCTTCAGGGCTATCAGGCCAAATCTCATAACATTGTTCTTGATAATAGGGAGAACCAAACAAATATTAGTACATGAAAAATATTGTTTAGGATTATGTTGATTTTAAATTTCAGATTTAAACAAAAATGTGAAAGAAAATTTACTAAAAATATAATGCAATCAGAGGATTTCAGAGGTTTTGATAATAGTGACACAATAAGAGAAAAATGCATGTGACTGCACAAAAATACCAAAGCAGTACACCGTTCATTCAGGTTCTTTAATCTTCTTTTTTAAAGTAACTGTTCTCTAAAGAAAGATCAGTTAATTCCTGAACAAACAGTACAACAATATTCTGGAACAACTTTATGCAAGGAATACACTTCCTTCTTTTCTAAAACATACAACTATGAGGTATATAATTTTGGATTTTTTTTAAAGGAAACAGAAAAGAGAATTAAAATGTTGAAAGAAAATTGTGAAGAGCTTCGTAAAGAAACAACCCAAAGGAGAGCAGAGATCAAAGCACTGAAGGAGGATGTGGCGTCCAAGCAAAAACTGATGTTAAAAGAACAGAAAGAAGTGGAGGAACTTCTAGAGCAGGAGGATAACCTAAAGGTAACATATGAATGAGTATATAAGTGTTTGTGTGTTTGCAAACTCATGCAAAAAAACAACACATTAAATATTTGTGCTGTCATTCCAGTATGTACTATCACAGATTACAGTGTTAGTCAATATGTGTGCATTTTGCTGGTGGGTCATTTCTATAAACAGTTTTTGGAAACTAATAGGCATAGTACTGACAAACAAGGAACTTCCAGAATGATCAGAACTCAGGAGCTAATTTCAGCTCTGTGTGTGCGCGCACATGTGTGTGAACAGATCTCTTTTAACCAAAGAAAAAGAACATAATAACAGAACATAATAAGAACATAATAACATTTCTGTGAATTATAATTACAGAAGACTGGGAGTTGTCAGTCAATTGTTTCTTTTATTGAAAATGTAACATCTAAGACCCTGAATTTTCTGTGTGGTTATTTTTGCTGATTTTTTTTTATTTTTATATCAAGAACATTGAAAATTAAATAACAGCTTTAAATAGTTATAATTTAGAAATGTCACTGATGGGCCTGCATCTGGTTAGTTCTGGTGCCTTGTGCCTTCATTATCAGCTCTAGACTGGTCTTTACACAAACTCCATTTCTTGTGGAACCTGACAGATGCCCTCTGGATAAAGCAATATGTCAGGCATCACTTGAGTGTTATAACTAGCAGTTTTGCTGAAGTAACAGGCATATCAAGAAAAATAGGAACATGAGACACTTGAATTAAAACTTGTAAGAGGCTCTGTGGAAGCTCAGAGGGGAGACACAGATTATTGTTCAACCAGATCAAAACGAAATGTTTTGATTTAGTTCCACACACCAAAATGAAATGAATTTAATGCTGGAATCTTTTGCTTTAATAAAACATTAAGAGTTTTATATACACATACATGATACACTCCTCCCCTGCCCACACACACACATATAAGTTTCCTGTCTATGAAGAGGTCTACTATTTCTACTACTTGCCCTGTTGTGGATGAAAACAAATTTCAGAATATCAGAATAACTTGGGATAGTCACAATTATAGGCTAAGTATGGATGTTGAAAAAGTTCCTGGCAGAAGGGCTCTAACTATTGAACTTTACTTAAAGTGCTATAATTTAGAACGGGAAAAAGCCGAACAGACATTCACCATTCAGTTGGGGGGTGGGGGGAGTGGGACTCAGTACCTGATTGCACTGGCCGAGTCCACCAGGTGGGGGCGCTCCTGTATGCCAGACCCAGAGCCCACCCCACCCCCCTGCCAGCTGGGGGAAAGATGTGAGGAATGGAGCTGCTGGCCGCTGTGCTGGGAACTGGGGCAAGGTGGGGAAAGGGAACACCTCCCCCTGCCACATTGACTTGGCCCGGCCCCCTCCTGAGTCCCCAGCCAACAAGCTCGGGTGGGGGGGCTCATGGCACTGGGCTTCATTATCCCCTTGCCCCAATTCCCAGTGTGGTGAAAAGCCAGCTGGGTAGCCCACAGTGCGGCTTCTGCCTGCCACTGTGGGGGTGGGGGACACTCCCCGAGACCCCAGCCAGCAAGCTGTGGGGGGATCCCTAACAGTGGGGGACTTCCTTTCCCTGCCCCCCAGCCTCTTGACAGATGCAGCCAGAAGCTGCAGCCCCAGGCTGGCAGGCTGACCCCATATCCCCCCTGCCAGGCAGGGCTGCACCACCCTGGCTCAATGTGCCATGGCCCCAGGTAAACACTGCGCTCAGGAACAATAAAATCCAGCCCAAATTGTGCTCATGTTTATTCAGCCATACTAATTACACATGTAGGTGCACCTCCAGTGTCTTGGTAGGATGCCTAGGTTTTGCTTTCAGGCCTGGTAGACATTAAGAAGCTAAAGATAAGGCCCCTGGTGCACATGACACTTAAGGTATGATTAACCAGTTAATCACATTCCAAGTAATTCCACACCCACGCATTCATACAATTAATGATAAATATAAGGAATAAATTAATAATAATAAATGATAAATTAATGATAAATTAATGATAAAATAAGGAATAAGCCACAAAGTTATTACAGAAAATGTGTGTAATAACTATGACTGATTCCTATCACACCATTAATTGAATGTGTAGCCAAGCTGATTGGGTTTGCAGCCTTCAGAGAGCATAGGATCCCCTGACTTCTGTGAACTCCTAAGACTGAGAGCTGTGATCAGCTGCAGCTCACAGCTGCAGGGGCATATTGGAGCTCTTGATTCCAATATGCTGCTTTGGCTGGGAACTTGGCAAATCAGGGCTCCCTGCCATCAGGGTGCAGCTGAAATCAAGAGCTCCACCGCATCCCTGCAGCTGGGGGCTCTACTCAGCCGATCTGGGCTCCCAGTCCTGGGGGCACACCATGCAATCCCACAACTAAAAGTCCTGCCAACTGATCCAGGTGGGGCATGGCAGGAAGCATGATTGTAGGGATCATGCATCAGATATCATTGCACCTTTAATTGCACATCTACCAGGGGCCTAGGAAATGTATATGTAAAAGCTATTTTTGGACATTTTTACCAGTTTTTGTGGCTCTCTGAGCTCATTATATGTTGCCTTCTAGTAATTTATGATACTTACAAATATTACACTTGGTTTGACTTAACTAGGGTTAGGAAAATCTTAGTGCCAATCTGTACAGATATTTGGGGAGGTTAGATCAGGCAAAAAATGGCCAGCCTGCTCTAACTTAGTTCACCTGAGGAAATGTAGATCAGGAATGGGATAACTCGAGTTATGAATATCTGTACATATCTCAGCTGTTTGCCTCAGCCCCAGAGCTGCACTCTCCCCTTCTCCCCCAACTAGCCCTCCAGTCCTCCCTCCCCTGGGTGAACAACCCCCTTGCCACAGACCCATAAACTCCCCCCCGCCCCACAGATCCACCAGCCCCCAAACTGCTAGACTCCCCTCCGCCAACTTAGATTCCTGGCACAGCTTCCAGCACTAGTGAATGTGCACTAGGTAGACCTGATTGTAAGGAAAACTTACCAGGAGAAGGGGAGAGGTGGTGGGATGCTGTGCTGGCAGTTGTTCATGGCAAAAGAGAAACCACAGTGGCTGGAGCTGCCACAGTCGAAAATCAAAGAAAAAACCCACAGTAGAGCGGGGGGGGGGGGCTGGGAACAGCTCTCGTGTCTGCTTGGGCACGCTTTATAAAAGCATGCCAAGGGCAATTGGCTGGGTGGGCAGCCAAAGCCGGCAGAAAAGACTCACCCAGAAGAGAGCCAGGGGGACCAGAAAGAGCATCCCCGGCTGGCCCAGAAGGGTCAAAGCAGCTGGATGGTGTGGAGCTGGAAGAAGCTTGGTGGATCCCTTGGGAAGGGAACATAGAGGGAATACCGGGCCAGCGTGGGCCCATTGAGCTGCTGGCAGACCTGTCATGGACCAGAGCCAGTAGCCCCAGGGGCTGGTATGGCGACAGACACAGTGAGGACGGGACCCTGAACTGAACATCCAGCAGCAGGTACCGAACTCAGGGAATCAGTGGCAGTCAAGGGAGGCAGCAGTCCGGGTAGAACCCCGTTTCGCATAAACTAGAGAGAGGCCGCAGAGACCACTCAGCACTAGCTATACCGGTGGTCAACAACTGCAGCCCCAAAGGACCGAGTGCCAGGGAGGGTCCGAACATCGGCCTCAACAAGCAACATCACGGTTGGCATTAGATGAGGTGTAGGGGAGGTGGAGCCCCAAGAAGAGGTGGTCACAAGGAAGGCCAAGGAAAAGAACCAGGGGGACAGGACCAGACATCATCCTCCTGATTTAAAACCCCTTATCATCAAAGACGTGGCAGATGAGACCTCTGGGGATATGACCTGAGGCCACTCCCACTATCCTGGCTGTACAGCCCAGGAAGCCATAGTGAGATTCTTAAAGAGTCCACATGTGTGATGCTTGGGAGAAAGGGATGAGAAGTTACAATGATCTACAATCACACAGCTTAAAGGAAGCCATGTGGTCGTAGATCAAGTACCACAAACTTATGCATGTACCCTTAGGGTATGCCTACCTGGCACAATGCAGTGCTATATAGATAATGAAAATAGTTCTGCATTAGTTATCTTAGGAGCTTGAAGAAGAATTTCCGTCTTCAGTACAGCACTTTACCTAGGCTAGTTAGCTCCATTGAGAAGCCCAAGTATATTTGCAAGTGTTGTGTATTAGCAATAATGTGGTCCAGTTATTTCTGGACTTTGAGCCAGTTTCTTCAAAGATAGTTTGTGTATCTCTACATGGCATCATGTAATGCCACATTGGAAGACCCTTCCCTTTACAGCACAGAGGTACAAACAGAATTTTCAACAGATATGTTAAACTCTAAAACAGCCGTAATTCCTTTACAAAACATGTCATAAGCATATAAACGCATAGTGATTATTTTATTTTTTTATTGGAACTCTAAGAATAACTTGCAGTATTAATTTGTGAATTCATCATACTTCAGACATCTCAAATGTATCATAATTATCAGTGCAGGAACAGTCAGGTCTGTGACTAACCTTAAGCCATTTTGGGCTTAATTGCAATAACCAGAATTAATGACTTCAGACAATCTTAGTTTTTCTGGCCTCTAAGCATTCATTTTGCTCTAGTATAGGTTTTGTTGGAAGGAGGGAACATTTGTTGTTAGAGGGAATTTTTGCATATAATGTGTAAATTAAGTAAGTAGACTGAATTATCCATTTGATGCAGAAATAATAGTGGCAGACCCTCCCTGAAAAGAAAGACCTGTTGACAAACATTGTATACTGTTATGTCAAAGTTCGTTTTATAGCATTTTTATCATTGCTTGTTTTAATTGTTAAGCTTAAGTTTTGCTTGGTTTTTATATTGATATTGTATTACTTTAGGCTGCACTAATATATGCTGTTACTGTAAAATACATGTTTCTGTTCTGTCATTACATAATTTAAAGCAAATATTAGTTTATGTGAAAATGAATAAAATTAGAATAGCCTGCTTCTCTAACTATTTTGTTTTAATATTAGGAAGAGTTAGTTCAACTCCATGTTATACCTGTCCAACTTGGAAAAGAAATGGACAAGATTAACCGCAAAAAAACGTATGTTTTTAAATACATTAAAATTGCTTTATTGAATATTTATTCCTTGTATTTTTAATAGTGATAGAAACTTTTTATAGAGACAACTAAGAAAACTTAAGTTCTTGATACAAAATTCTGATCAATGCAGAGACAGAATTAAGGTAAAGTGTCTGCAATGTGTTTAAAGAATCAGAGCCATGTTACAATGATAGAGTTTGAGCAGGAAAACATATTTTAGACTTGAAGACACTAATAAAAGCACTTTGGAATAAAATGCATTTATAATCCGTAAAAATACCTGTGAATATCCACTATCACAATGTAGTATCAAATACAGCTATATGAACATTTTACCAAATCACTATGCAGCAAGGACGCAGGACATTGCTTTACTCCTTAGATCTTTTAATTTTTATTTTCATTGAACAGCAATGAATGAGAGGTTTAATAAAAAATTAGGGTGGGCCCTTGAGGGCTGCATGCAGCACATGACCATCAGTTGGGAGGCCCTGCTTTACACCTTAGACCATGGTATTGCAGTCTCCCACTGCACTTTCCTTTGGTCATCAATTTACTGCTGTTATATATTCTTAAAGAATTTCTACCTGAGATCAATCATTTCACATTAAATACTGTACCCATTTTCTGTTTCTTTCTTAACTAATTTTTCTAGGTATGAAAAATACTATATTCACCTGAATACAAGAGGTTTTTTTTCCCCTGCTTCAGCATACAGAAAAAACCTCTCATCTTAGAAGTGAATATAGGCCAGGCAAGCAGCTGCTGCAGCTCCTGAGGGGGCCAGGGAGGTTAATGTGGTAGGTGGGGGAAGGGAAAGAGAATGGAGAAGGGGTGCATGATGGGGGGGAGCATGCATGTAAGATTAGCAGGAAGATTGCAGGGAAAGGGATATGCAGAGTGAGGGGTAGGTATGGGGAAAGGGACATGTTGAGTGCAGGGAATCAGTATGGGGCAAGGGATATGTGGAGTGAGAGGAGTGTGGGGGAAAGGGTGTGCAGTGGTGGGGGGAAATGGGGAAATGGGGAATATGGGGCACAAGAAAGAAATGCATGGAACAAGTGGGGGAGCAGAGAAGGGGCGCACACTGTGGGGGAAGCATGGGGGAACAGGTGGCAGAGGGAGTGTGGCAAAGGGGCACATGAAGCAAGAAGAGTGCAGAGAAAGGGACACAGTGGAGAACAGCCTAGGGGAAGGCGAGTGTGGAGTGAGGGGAGTTCAGGGAAAGGGCACAAGGGAGGGGGCATGCAATACAGGAGGGAATGTGGGGAAAAGGTTACATGGTGCAAAAGGGGGATTAAGAGAAGGGTGCATGATGCAGAGGGGAGCATGGAAAAGAGGCACATGGTGCCAAGGGGACATGAAGAGTGAGAGGAATGTGGGGAAAAGGTGTAAGGGAAGAGGTGCAGGGACAGGGACATATAAGGTGCAGGGGAAGTGGAGCATTCTGTGAGAGTAGCTCAAGGAAAGGGACACGGAGCATGGGGAGTGCAGGGTAGAGGTGCATGGAATGGCAGGGGAGCTGCTGTGGCTCTGGTCCTAACCCTAGGTGGGGCTGGAGCCTGAAGCCAGAATTGCCATTACTGCCCATGGGGCAGGCTGCCTGCCTCCCAGCTGCTGCTTCCCCTGCCACTACTGTCCCTGTGGCAGTGGTGGGAAGGCTAAATTTAAGCGGACCCTCCAATAACTAGATTGTAGATATTGAAAATTGAGACAAATGTGTAATTTTCCAATCTAATAATTGGGGGTCATCTTAGATTCAAGTAAATACAGTAAATTTATTTTAGAATCCTTTTTTTCTAGCGAGTCCCAAAAATCCAATACAAAACCCCACAATCCAATCCAATCATCTCTGTGGATAGTACATGTAATGAAATTCAGCATTTAAATAAGTAATTTCTACCTGGTGACTTTGAAAATGTCAGAGCATCAGGAAAGCAGAAAGTCTGGTTGTTGAGACATTATTCTTATAATAACCACAGATGTTTCAAGACATATTTGGAACATGCCAAACACATGACTGAATAGTCATTTGTAAGAAATATATTTATTTTATCAGCATTCTTCCAAACAGCCTCATATATGAGATTAAGCAATTTTTTAAAAGTCTACTCTTACATCAATCACTGGGCCAGCACCAAGAGGCTATATTTTCCTTCTAAATTCTATTTGTATATAAGGACTTAACTGAGGCCTACACTTCCTTAGTGTCCCAGAACGATCCTATACACTGGTACAGGCTGGGGGATGAGATGTTTTCCTGTGGAGCTGCCTAATTAGCTCTGCAGTAAAGTCTCATCTCTGCATATTTTAGCCCACAATAAATTAATTACCTCTGCTGTAGGTTAGTACTTGGAAATACAAGTACTATCCTGCAGCAGAGTTCTTTACTGTGCAACAGCACACATATAGATGTTTATGGGGCTGGCTGGGGCATAAGGGTGCTTCAGTGCAGGGGTTGTCTGCTTGCTAGCTGCACACTGAAGAACCCTCAGGCCCCAGCCAGCCCCTCCACAGCACGTTGAGCTGGGTCAGAGCCTCTCTCAACTGGCAGGCTAATCTCCTGGCCCTTTGCCAGCCAGGGCTGCTCCAACCTAGCTCAATGTGCTGTGGTCCTGGGTGCACATGTAAAGGCAGTGCTTGAGAGCAGAGCTGTCCCTAGGAGTGTGCAGGGCCTGGGGCAAATCAGCCTGTGTGGGGCCAGGGGGTGGGGGTGGTGACCGCAGAAGCCAGCAGCAGTCTCAGTAGCATGTAGGGGTGCAACGAGTGGCTGGAGTCAGTGGCGGTGGCACATGGCAGCAACTGTGGTAGGGCCTGTACAACATTACCCACAGGGACCCCCAAAGCCCAGGGCCTGGGGGAGTTGCCTTGATTCACGCCTCCCAGGGACAGCCCTACTTGGCCAAGAGCGATAAACTCTGGTGCAATACGCACCAAAATGTACTGATTTGCATTAAGTTCACATATAGACATGGCCAGTTTCTCCTCACTACAAAACCAGGATTGGATTTTGGTCTATAATCATTGTAACAGGGGGCTTCCTTGTGGTCTTTCTACCAATGGCCCACCCACCTGTTTCTGTGCCAAATGCCCGCCTTCTCATCTGCCACACCTTGATGATATATAATTATGATATTAATTAGTCGGGAGGCTGCCCATTTCTTGCCCCGATGCCAGGGGTGCTATCTGTGACTCCGTTCCTCCCCTACACCACAGCCCAAACCTTGCAGAAGGCATCCACAGATTTTATCATCACTCATACTGGGCCCCAGAATCCTCTAGTCTGGACCCTTACCAGATCCCTCCCATCAGATGGCTTACTTCACCCTCATTCTGGGCTGCCTAGCTCTGGAATGGCATGGTTATTTTGGTCATGGTCCCCCCAGGACCTTTGGCCACAAAAACCCTGGCCTCATCTCCAAAGCCAGTCAGAAACCCCAGGCCCTTAGCTCTGGGCATCCCTTGCAATGGGCCCCTGACCCTTTTGACCCTTCTGGTCCTGGCCCCAGCATTGACCAATTGAGGGTTTTCAAGTCAGGTCTATGAGCCTCTAGCCCCCTCTCTAATTTGGGTCCACCTTCTTGGCCCCTCTGTGGGTTAACCCACCTAGTTGTGGGAGCTGAGCTTATTAAGGCACCCTGATCCACCTTTCACCAGGGTAGTAATTGGCCTGGTATTTCCTGGAGGTCCCCACACCACTGGGAGCCCTACCAGGCCACCCACTCCTGACAGGGTGTAGTTTTAGGTCATGCCGAGGACCAGGAGCCTCCAAACCATCCCCTACAGCTCCTGTCCTTACCTCTAGGATGTTGCATTCCACCTTGCAGCCAGGTGATGGCTCTGCCTGGCCTGACAGTAGTGAACTGTTCTGATTCACAGAGGCAGCCAGAGATCTAAAATGGCCACTGCACTCAAGCACCTGCTGGCTGCTTGGCTCAGCCCTTAAAGTGGCAAGCACCAACAGTGCCCTGCCACACGCATGGAGTTGGATCCATTTTACTAATGGGAAATAATAGTTTTGAAATATGTCCACAGGGTTGTAGAGAAGAAGAAAAAAGCCCTAGATGACCAAATAGAAGAATTAAATGATACATTGAAAAAAATAGAAAAAAAGAATGAAGAACTTTCAGAAGAAAAGGAAGATGTAATGAAGGAATTAGATGGAAAACGAGCATTGATTGAAAGCAAGGAGCGAGAATTCAACCATTTGACAAAGTTACTAGAAATGGGTAAAGAGAATGAAGCAACAGCCCTAGCAGACAGGTCAGCATTGTAGGCATATGAGCCACATTCTGTTATAAAGATATAAGTAAGCACTAATCTCTTTCAAACAACCCATTCTTTTCTAAATTATGTGTAGCTTTTGAAAAAGCTTGTGTTTTGACCATCTGATTTGATAGACTCCCATCATCTAAAATGAGCCTTGTTTCCAACAGGGATGAATAATATTTGTTGAATTCTATGGATATTTAAAACTTGATATTATAAGGGCCTTGTCCAAACTCCATTGAATTTAGTGATAAGACTCATTGAATCAATAGAAAATGATCAGAATACTCAAATGAGTATTCACAGAACTTAACTCAAGGGTTCAGTTTCCACCCCCTTCCTGAACAAAGACTAGAAAGAGGTTGTGGAAAGGGGCCCAGTTCTGTCTCCATAATTTTTCTTTGTCCAGCTCCTGTTAGAAGGGGGCAGCAGACTTCACTGTTAGTAGAAACCATACATCAGAAAGACATGGTCAGAGCAGGGCCTTGCTCTGCTATAGCAAAGTCTCCCTGAGAAGGGAGCAGCTGCAAGTAGAAGAGTTGACCCAAGAAACTGTAGAGCCACTTCCACCAGTTTTTCACAAGTCGCATGCTCCCAGTATCAACAAACACCAGCATTCCAAGATCATAAGCCATGCCCGTCAAGATCATGAATTTTTTTTATATAACGCATTTCAAATTCTTGTCATCAGGTTTTTGATTTCTAGGCCTTTAGGTGCATTCTGGTTGTGTTTACAAGCTTTTAGCTCCAGCCACCAGAGCTAAGAACTCTCCTGCTTAATTTTAAGTGAATAATGAAATACTCCTATAAGTCACAGGACTCCAAGAGTTTCAAGAACACCATAGATCATGAGAATAATGAGAACAGGGAACAACAAATTTATATCCACAAGTTAAAAAGATGCAGGGAATTTCTTTGGCTGAGTTAAATATACTTTCTGCTGTGTAAGCAATACACAGTAATTAAGTAGACCAAAGAATCCAGTCCTAGATTTTTCAGAGAAGCATAAGGAAGTTAGGCACTTATATGGCACTGAATTCCAGTGCCTCTGGATTTCCTTGTAAATATGCTTCTCACCTTTGGCAAATCAATATAAACAACAAGCCTTGAAATATCAGAATGCTATTCTTGGTTCCAAAAACCTTGAAGTTCCTCCCTTTATGTGCAAAGATGGAAAATTGTAATCTTGGCCAGTCTTTCAGCAACAACATTTCTATCCCTTTCGGTGGTATTTCCTATTAAAAAAAGAATGAAAGAAGTGTTAAGTAATACTCTGAACTGAAATCTGGAAGTAAAAAACTTTCTTCACTATTAAAATAAGGTTTTGTTTACACGAGAACAGTTTTGTTTCTCATTTTAAGAAACAAATATTTTTCTCTTACATTTCAAATAAATTGTTAGTATTGTAAAACCCTGGGCCCACTGAATTGACTGAAGGTGTTGGCAGTTTACCCTTTCTGTTCTCAGAGAATGGCCGCAGATTTATGATGGTTTTATTTTTTTTATTTTGCAAATTGGGTGTAGTTTCTGTATCTTTGAATTTTAATTTAGAATTGTATTTCAACCTCTGTCTTTTTGGTTTGGATACATTTCTTGGTTGGGTTTTTCCTTTTCTGAAGTTCTCTATACCTCTGTACAGGACTGTTCTAGAAATTACTTTACATAACTGTCTCTTGGAGAAGCAAAAAAAACATGATATTCTAGTGAATAAGCAAAAAGAAAAAGAGAAAAATTTGAGAAGTTTAAAAAAGATGGAACTGCAATTGAAAATTGCTCAAGATTCCTTGGAACAAGTTAAATCACTTCATGGAAGACTCAAATTAGAGGTCTGTATGCAGTGCATTGATTACAAGGATTAAAATCATGATGTAGGAAATCACTAACAATATTTTGCAAATAGTACAATGGAAATTAAATTTAAAAATTTCTGTCTACAAAACTGTGTTAGATTGCTGCTGAAATGTCTATTGAGAGCTCTTCCTTGTACCATAGAAAAGTAAGGTTGTAAGGGACTTCAGTTGGTCATCTCTAAGCAGGACCACCCCTAACTAGGCCATCCCAGCCAAGGCTGTGTCTAGCTGGGTCTTAAAAGCCTCCCAGGATGAGGCTTCCAGCACTTCTCAGGGGAACCTGTTCTCGTGTTTTACCACCCTCCTAGTGACAAAGCTTTTCTGAATATCTACTTAAACTTCCCTTGCTGCAACTTGAGACCATAGCTCCTTGGTCTGTCATGTCACCACTGAAAACAGACCAGCTCCATCCTCTTTGGAATCACCCATCCGGTAGGTGAAGGCTGCCATTCAATCCCCCCCATAGTCTTCTCTTCTCCAGACTAAATAAGTACAGTTCCCTCAGCTTCTCCCCATAAGCAGGGATACTGATTTTCCCTGGTGAAAAATTGCAAAATGTCTGATAAATATCACAAATTCTCTGATTAAAACGCCCCAAATCTGTGATTAAAATGAAAGGTCTCCCACAGCACCCTTCATTCACCCTCCACCACAGCCCCCTGGCCAGACTTATGCCCCTCACTCCCCTCCAACAACCCCCACCAACCCTGCTGGTGCCCCTCACCCCACACCCTCAGCTCCTGGTTCCCTAGCCCTGCTAGAGGGGGCCCCCAGGTGCCAGGGCTATGGGGCCAGGGACCCAGGTCTGCAGCCCCCTGCCCCTGGCAGGACTCAGGAGCTGCTGCAGCAGAGCAGAGCCCAGGCCCCTTGTCTGCAGCAGGGCCAGTTGTGCTCAGGGGATTTGTTGCCAGGGCAGCATAGAGTTCGCAGTGGCAAGCAGCTTTCCTGTGTGGCCATGCTCTGCCCTGCAGCACTGGGTTGCACCTGCTGGGCTACAGAGGCCCCAGGGGAGAGCAGCAGGGCGGGTGCCTGAGTCTCAAGCGGGCAACTTGTACTTGTGCCCATTTTCTGCACACAGATCTGGGGGGCATGGGTCTTCCCCCCCAATCCCCAGGAGTGTACACTGTGGTGGGGGTCACCCCCACCCTGCCTGAGTCCACAGTGGGCAGTGCACCCCTGCCCCACCCTGCACACAGATCTGGGGCGCATGGGTGTGCCCTGATCCCTGGGAGTGTGTAAAGCAGCTGGGAGCTGGCCCCATCCCCCACCTTCTGGACAAACCTCCTGTAGTCCTGTCTTGCTCCTTGCTGGTAACCGTCCATTGTGGCCCCTGCCTGGCTGGGCAGCAGCCCCAGCCCCAGCCTCAGCCCCTGCCCTGCCCTCCCTATGGGGGCCTCAATTCCCCCTACTCCCACACACACTTACCTGCCAGCACTGCTCTCTGGGTGCCCCCTGCCTGACCGCCCTCCTCCTGCTCCCTCCCAGCCCCCGGCGGGCTGGAACTGTGTCAGCCTGCACAGAGCTCATTGCAAAACTGCAAAATCCATGGGTTTCTCTGGTAAAATGAGAAATCCTTGTTTTCCTCTGGTAATAAGGAAAATCCACGGTTTTCTCCATTTTTCCGTGGGATATGGGAAAGCTGGATCCCTGCTTATAAATCATGTTCCTCAGCCCCCTAATTATTTTTGCTGCCGTCTGCTGGACTTTCCCCAACTTGTCCACATCCCTTCTGTAGTGGGAGGCCCAAAACTGGACACAGTACTCCAGATGTAGCCTCATCATAATCACTTCCCTCAGTCTACTGGCAGTGCTCCTACTAATGCAGCCCAGTATGTTGTTAGCCTTCTTCACAACAAAGGCACACAGTTGGCTCATATTTGGCTCATTGTCCACTGTAAGCTCTTCCCAGCTCCACATCAAGTGATATACAGAATTATTTGATATACAGAATTTTTTGTTTCCTTGTGTGTTCCTTTATGGAGTTCATGTACCTAATGTAGTGTGAGTAGCTACTTCATACAGTAAGGAAATTACACAAATGCTTCCTTTACTTTTATTTTTCTTCTGATGTTGTGAAAGATCAGTTATTGCTAAATTCTGATATTCTACGTAAAAGAGAACTAGCTTCACTGGCTGTAACCAGCTGTAAGTCATGCTTATTCCTTGCACTGTGCAATCTTTATTCCCGCTCTGTATGCCTTTTGCAGGGACAGATTTATATACAAATGTGTGTGTACAGTTTTATGTGAGCAAGAAAGGAATAGATTTACATGCATTTGTATATGAACTTCTTCTACGTAAGCTTAACAAAAGACAAAAAGTGTTTAGTTTAATTTCCTAAATTCTATTTATTCCATCACAATGACACTAGGGGTGTGTCTACATGAGACATGTTACTGCACATTAGCATAATTTACTGCTCAATACGGGAGCTCATCTACCTGTGTGCACACTTACTGCACAGTAAAAATGGCTAGTCATGACTAAATTTGATACCTGTAAAATGTTTTAGCTTCTCTGCCCATAAAGTAGGACACTGATACCCAATTTCGTAACATGATTTCAGAACCACAATGAAGAGTCTATGTAAATGCAAGGTATTATTTTATGTTATCTATATTAGTGTATAGAACTTAAACATCTAACTGTAATCTAGAAATAGCTCTAGGGCAGGGGTTGTCAACCAGGTGTACTTGAGATGGCCCTAGGGCAGGGGTGGGCAGTTATTTTGAGTGGAGGGCCGCTTACCCAGTTTTGGCAGGCTGTCAAGGGCCGCATGGGTAGGCCCACTCCTTGCCAGGTGCCCTGCCCCCTCGTCACCATCTTGGGACCTATGTCCCAATATCCCAGGGCCAGCACCAGTGGGGCCCAAAGTGGGGCACAGGCTGGCAGGCATCCATGGAACTGGGCTGGGCTGCACCAGCAGGAAGGAGGGAGCTGGCCTGGCTCCATAAAGCCTCTGCCACCTGGGACCCCGTGCTCCTGCCACCATACTCTGGGCCCCACTGGCACTGACCCCAGGACACTGGTGCAGTACCTGTGCTCCCACTGGTTCCCTGCCCGCTCACACCCAGTGCCCCCCAGCCCTGCAGTACAGATGGAGGGCAGCGCACAGCCCTGACCCCCAGCTCACCAGCAAGGAAGAAGCTGGTGCAGAGTGTGCCCTATGGCTGGTGCCCCACGTTGCAGGTGCTTGCAGCCCACGTGGGGCCGTTCAAAGCAGGCACAGGCAGCCCCAGGCAGGCTGTGAGTGGCTGCAGTGTGGAGCGCTGGCCATGGGGCAGGTAAAGGGCCACTTTTCCCTGCACTCAGCACCACCTTGTAACCCGCCCCACTGCCAGCCTGGCAGTCGGGCCGGGTTATAAGGTGGTGCTGAGTGTGGGAGTCGGGAGAAAGCAGCCCCTCCCTGCTCCATGCCCAGCACCCCATGCTGCAGCCGCTCATAGCCTGCCTGGAGCTGCCTGTGCCTGCTCCGGACAGCCCCGCGCGGGCTGCGAGTGCCTGCAGCATGGGGCACCAGCCCTGGAGTGGGCGAGGGGCTACTTTTCTCTGTACAGGGAAGGAACCCAGGGGAAGCTGAGTGCAGGGAGGAAGCGGCCCCTCCCCCTCCCCATGCCTCGTGCCCCACACTGCAGTCGCTTGCAGCCTGCATGGGATTGTGTGGAGTGGAAACGGGCAGCCCCACATGGGCTGCAAGCAGCTGCAGCGCAGGGTACTGGGCGTGGGTGAGGGAGGGACCGCTTCCCCCCCACTCCTTCCTTTTTTGTCAGGAACCAAGGACAGAGAAATATTCATTTTCCAAATTTTTTTATGGGCCCTGCCAGCCAGATAGAATGGTCTCGTGGGCCGAATCCTGCCCGCAGGATGTATTTTACCCACCCCTGCCCTTGGGGGTACGTATGGGTGGGCAGGGATGGTGTGCCACCACACATCATCCCACACTGCCATGCTGGCATTACCCACCTGGCCATATGAGAGGAGTGGAAGCTCACACGTGGCACCTACTGCAGCTCTGTGTCCGGCCGCATGCCACCCCACCCACTGTGCTCAGCGGGCAGTGGTACACTGCTCTGCATCTGGAAGCTGGGGGTATGACGATCTAAAAAGGTTGAAAACCCCTGCTCTAGGGTTTACAGGTAATGTGACTTCCAGATCTCATTTTCTCACTCTGTAGAAAAAAAAAATGTTTTTTCTCCTCTTGCCCACATTGAAAATTCAATATATGTTCTGAAAATCAAGATGGGTTCTTTTCCTCTCAATATCACTACTAATAAAGTCTTTCAAGACAGAGCAGCCCTTCTGTGACACCTTTGCAATGCCATTGTCTTCCAGTTATACTCCGGTGAAGCTTTGTGCTACAAACACTTTCAGTGGAATTGAACCATATAGTTTAAATGGGTATTAATTTCTAATCTGTCAGAGTTTTTTGCACCAGACCCACCATTGTAATATTCTTCTCATGAAACACAAAAAGGAATCAGTCACAGCTCATTTTGTTCCCTGTTTCAGCTCATTAAACATGCAATAAAAACTTATTATTTATTATACCTCACTGAATAACACTAAATGTACTCCACTAAAGTCAATGGTCAGTAGAGCTAGAAATTCAATCCAGAAGTTGATTTATAAAGTTAAAGGTGACATCTTTATCCAGTCACTTTGGTGACAAACTGTTTCATGCTGTAGGAAACCCTGACTTTCAGGAGTGCTTGAACTCACCAGGCTTACTCAGTTGTTTTGGGGTATAGTTATTTTTTTTATATTGAAAATTTGGGAAAATTATTTATTTTTATTATTCATGTGGTGCCCTAAGAGCACCAAAGGTCCTTAGTCAAGGCCAGGATCTCATTCTATTGTTTACTGTAGAAAGTTACAATAAAATGACGGTTCCTGTCTCAAAAAGCTTACAATCTATCTTTTTTCTTATCTGTCTCTCATTGTCTCAGTGTGTTTCATTTATTTTTGTAGACAGATGCCATTCCTAAAAATGATGGGCCATTACTACAAAGAAGAAAAGAACTCAAGAAAGAAGTTGAAATGAATAAACGAAATCTAGCCCAGGAGGTGAACATCTACTCTTCCATACAGTTACAATTTTTTAAACTAAAACTGAAAAAGGCTGTTTGTAGAAAATTTGCTCTCTGTTTCAAGTTGTAGGAACACAGTGTGATAATTCTACATTCCATCTACACTCCAGTGGAAACTGGTGAAAATGATTTGTTTTGGGTATAATTGAAGCTAAGTTAAGCACGTTTCTCTTCCACTATACCAGCTGTCTGTGCTTTTCTATACCTTCCATGTTGTTAATTATATCAGTGCATTCAGATAAACTCTAGTAAGCTAGGTGGGTGGCTTCTGAGAGTTTCATTGCACTGATACCATGATGATGATGATTGTTTTTCAAGATAAAGATCATACTATGCTTCCTTTTTATGGCTATCCCAGGATTCATTAGTATCACTGTATTATTTGCATTATAAACTTGGTAAAAAACTTATGCATAGAACGTCAGACCAGAAGGGACTGTGGTAATCATCTTTTCAGACCTCTATAACATAGACCACAGGGCTTTTCTTAACTAATTCTTGTTTGAACCACAGCACACAAAATCCATCTTCATTGTAAAATGATGGACAGTCTACTACAAGTCTCAGTAAATTCCTCCACTGATGAATCACCTTCAGTAGTAAAAAACTCAGCCATTTTTTAAGTCTGATTTTGTCTAGTTTCTGCTTCTAGCCATTGTATCTTGTTTTATCTTTGTCTACTAGACTGAGAAGCCCATTAATAGAGTTTTGTTTTTCACATACATATTTATATGCTGTGATAAAATAACTCCTTAAAATTCTTTTTGATAAGTTTAACAAATTGAGCTCCTTGAATTTTGCACTCTAGGACTTGTTTTCCAAGTCTTGTTGGTTCATGCCACTGTATCTTCTGGCTTATTTTCACGCTTACTATAAAAGGCAAACAATCTGGGTTACACAACAGAATGTATCTAGGTAACAGGACATTCTGGTGTATTATTGAAGGGATAAGTATTATTTCTAATAGTATTGCTTATTCTCTCTAAGACCACTGACACTTTTGTCAACAAAAGCTAAGCAGACAGAAATCAACTTGGACTTTGCAAATGCAAAAAGGTACTTCAAACTTTGGGCTCTTAACAATGACATTTAAATGCCTGGATAACTAATAAGAAATTTATTTGGGTTTTAATTTAGAAAGTCATGACAGATGCTGAGGCCCAGACCTTAGAACAGTGTATTGCTCAAGAAAACCAACTTTTCAAGGAGCAGGAACGCTGCAGAGATGCGTTAGCCAATCTTGTACGTCTGACTCAAGTCAAGTCTGATGAAAGAGAGCAGAAAGCTAGGGACTTCCTAAAAGCCCAGGTAAAAAATGATGGCTCATCTAAAGTGAATACTGTTCTTGAGTATATTAGAAAATAGTATTATTCTGTTCTTACATCCCCTGGGTATACTTTCACAACATACAAAGCATATATTATGATATTATGTTTCATAGTTTCATTGTTTGTAGAGTTGGAAGGGACCTTGACAGATCATCAAGTCCGTTCTACTGGTACCTTAATAATAATTCATTGCATTACAGTCACATCAGAATGTCATCCAGCCACAACGCAAAGTGAAACCATTTCACAGGCAACAACTTGAAATTTCAAGATTCACAAAGGGCCAACAGGATAAGAATGGCAGCTATAATACTGGAACAGAAATATAGATACTTCAGTCTGCAAACTCTAAAGCATGAATTCTGTATGTTCATTCCATGAACACTTTGGCATCCAAAGGCAACCAAAGTTGTCTTTCATTCAAAAAAAAAAAGCAACCAACAACCAGCAGTCAGCCCTTATTCTCCTGACATATTGCAGGATGGAAATTTCTGGTGTAAATTATGGTTAAAAAAAAGAAGGAGGAAATTAATTGAGTAGACATTTCCTCCTTACATTGGGTTTCTGCCTGAAGTTTACTGGCATTATGACATTATATACATGCCATTTATACATGCCAATTGATGTCTAATGCCAGTTCTCTTTCTAGGTACAAATTACACTCACATAACTATTGATTTAGAGTCTTACAGATAAGTATCTATATTCCAAGCATCCTTGACTATCATAACTAAACAACGCATCAGGAGCCCTAGGTCAAAGAAAAATAAACAAGTGAAAGCAAATTATTTGACAAATATGCGATCCTCAGTCAAGCATTGGGAAGGGTATAAGCAGTTCTTTGCTCAGGCAGAAAGAGGTAAAAGATGGAGGAAGTCAGGACATTGAATGCTAAATAGTAGGACTGTGCGAAATTTTGGTGGCTGTTTTGTTTTGTTTCAGATTTGGATGTTTTGACAGTCAAAACACCAAATCTGAAATGAAACACAGGGCTCTGAAACAGCTCTGAAATAAAACGGGCCATCCAAAACATTTCAGAAATTTTCTGAAACGATCCAGATGTTTTGAAGCTGTTTCAGAGGTGGACTTGCAGGGAAAGGGGGGGGGGGGAATGGGGAGGAGTAGGGTGGGGAAGGACTGCTCTGATATTGACACCTGTAGCTGGCTAGTGACAGCGATCTGTCCCTGAGGTCCCTTCCAACCCCAGTGCTGGGGAATCAAACAGGCGGGGCTGGTGAATCGCACTGGGGGCTGGGGTATCCCTGAACATTCCCCTAGTTCCTGGTTCGGTTCCCCAGCTCCCTGATCTTTCCCCTAGCTCTCTGATTGCTTCCCCCGGCTCTTCCTGGGGGACGCTGGCCCTCGGAGGATGTGGAATGACAGCAGGCTCCTGCAGCCTGCTATTTCCCCAGCCAGCAGTGGCAGCCTGTTGAAACCCTGTGCAGATCCAGGGGCCCGTGCCCCCTAGGTAGAGCTGGGGGAATGATCAGAGAGCTGGGGATTGAACCATGAGGCAGCACACAGCACACTGCACCTGCATGATGGTGCAGCTGCCATGTGGGTGCCAGGCGGGGGGTGTGATCCCTGCTGCCCTGCATTGTACAGGGGGACTCTGCCATGAGCCCTCAGAGGCCCCACTCGCCATTGCCAGAGCTGGTGTGTGTGGGGCTTTATTTTTAAACTCTGCAAACACCGGCTGCGGAGCATGCAGATGACAGCATACTACCGCTGCTGGCTGGGGCCAGCACCAGCACCTGAATCTGCCTGGCGCAGCCCATGCCAAGTACTGGGAAGAACCCAGTGCTGGCGCTGGCCCCAGCTGGCAGTGGCAGCCTGCTGTTGTCCCATACACAGATCCAGAGGCCTGCACCCCCTGGGAGAGCTGCACATTCATACTTAATACAGTTCCACAGGCCCCATAATTCTTAGATTCAACCAAAATGTTTTATTTTCTTGAAAGGAGCTTTGTGCCCTCAGTTCTCACTGAAGTCAGTGGGAATAGAGGACATTCAGCAAGTCTCAGGAGTTAGCACCTGACATAGCTTTTCAAGTGACTGCTAATTCTTAAGATGTATCATCAAATTATTATCTTAGCTATAATAATACAGTTAATGCTGTTGGATAAATGCATGTAAGTAGATTGTGCTCTCTAAACTTGCTAGTAAAATTTGAAAGGTCTCTTATTTACCTCAAGATTTTATTTTTTCCTTTATATTTGTTCTTCCCCTAATGATCAAAAAGTAAAAAGCATGTTGTGTTAAATGAGATAAATAAGTATCTTCATCTATATCAGTGTCTGAAATGTCATTATAAGTGTTGAAATATCTAAAATGTTCAATGCTGTTTATATTTCAGATCAGGCTCCAAACCATTATTAAAGAAATTAAAAAAAAAGATCTGGAAATAGGGGAATATAAGAAGAGGAAAAGAGATATACAAAGGCAGTAAGAACTATAAAATACTCTAGATGGAATAGCATTTTTCTAAGGTAGTATCTTATTCAATTTATCTGTGTCTAAGAATTTTATTTATCTCCTTAAAATATTCATTTTTCCAGACTCACAGGATTTGCAAAAATATATGACATTATTCGAAATGAGAGAAATAAATGTGTAAATTTGGTGTATGCTGCTCGCCAGAAAATAACCGAAATTAAAGAGAGGGTTAAAATGCTAGATAATGAGATGGAAATTTTGAGAAACAGCGCTATAATTAAAGACAGGTAAGTGTAACAAAGAGGTCTTTAGAGATAATCAAATTCAGCCCTATAGTGAGGCAGAATTAAGTATACCTAGATCATGCCCAAGGAATATTGGTCTGCAAAGTTACACTGCAAACCCCTCGTGAAGGAGATTCTACAATATCCCTAGGCAGCTTTTCCAGCATCTCCCCATCATTTAAGTCCTCAATGCCTTTATATCAAATTCAGCTGACTTCTTCTTGTCTTTCCTTCAGTAACTATAAAGAAAAAATAATGTCCATCTTCTTTATATCAAACTTTTAGAATTGAAGAACTGTTATGTTCCTTCTCAGTCTTCTTTCCTAAATTAAGCAAATCCAGTTTCTTTAACTTTCCCTTACAAATCATGTTTCCTAAACCTCTTATCATCCTTGTTACTTCATCAACAGAGTACAGCAGAATAATTAATTCTGGTGTCTAACCTACAACACTTCTATTAATAACTTAAAAAATGTGAAGTGTTTTTTGCAACATCACATCATTGTCATTTATCCTTTTCTTGCCCATTTGTATTTCCGTACCTGATTGCTCTTTGAAAATGTAACAGTTTAAACCTCTTTTTATAAACCTGAATTTCATCTTATCCATTTCCAATAATTTCTCTGCTTTCTTACAATCATTCTGAAATCTGATCGTGTCCTCCAAAGTGCTTGTATCCCTTCCCAACTTAATGTCATTAGCAAATTCTACTGTTATACTTTCTGTTCTGTCATCCCAGTTATTAACCAAAGTGTTGAATAGACTCAGGTCCAAGACAGACCTCTGCAGGACCCCATTTGAAATGCCCTCAGTTTTACAGTAAACCAGATAACTACTGTCTGGGCATGTCTACTCAAGATGCTTAATGCACACTATTATAACGCTGTGAAGCAGCATGCCAGGAAAAAACTGTGCAAATACACTTCTGCACAGTAGTATTAGGCTACTGCACAGTAAAAGTCATTAAAAAACCATGCAGCAGTGCTGCTGTGCTGTAAGTGTAGTTACCGAGCATTTAGTTAATACTTTATTAAGCAAATACTAAACTAAATGTACAGTAACTACTGTGTGTTAATGACTATGTAGATGCGCCCTCTAAGAGTAAGTTTTCAAACAGCTGTATGCCCACTTTATGGCAGTTACCATATTGTTCCAGTTTTAAACTGACCTTTTCCCTCAGAATGAACCACAAAAATAACAGTTAACTTATATGCTTCTTTCACAGCATCTGATGAAGTGAGCTCAGGCTTGCAAGAACTTATGCTGTATATACGTCTCTGATTTACTCTGTGTGTGTGTGCATGTGTGTACACACATAAGGGTTTAGTCCATCTGTCTGTCTATCTGTCCGTAATGTTCTTGGGGCGTGTGGCTCCTGGTGGGGCATGGCTCCAGCCGGTGATGTCAAGAATGCTCTGACACTCTTTGTTTCCTATGGCCCACTCTAGCAACCAGGAAGCAGAGAATTCCCATAGAATGGTGAACTCTGTTTACTTCCCTATGCCTCATACACCTCCTTTTCTGAGGCACTGGGAATAAGGTCACTAGAAAGCCTTTAATATGTTCTGTACAGGCTAAAGAGACTTGTACAGAACATATTACACAGGATGTAACCTTTGGAGAATGTTTTTGTCTCCCTTCAATACTCCTCTGCAGTGGCAGAGCATAACAGATGATTAGGCTGATGGTCTACTATACTATATTTACCAAACTGAGATTGCAGTAATTTTTCCCATCTTCTCTGTTCCTTTTTTTAAAGAAAACTGCAGAAACGCAGTCTAAAGCATAAACATAATATTACAATCAAAGATAGCCTCCAAGGTGATGTTTGCAAAGTTATTGCTATTCTGCAAGAGATGAAAGAAAAGAAGGAGCAACACTTACTGGATGTTGACAGACTCACCAATATGTTGACCCACACTGAGGAAGAAATGTTACAACTACAAAGGAAATATGAAAGAGCTGTTCAACATCGAAATGAGAAGTAAGACAAAGGATAAACTGGGCGCTTCTACATGAGATGGTAACTGCGCAGTAGCCAAATAATACTGTGCAGTAGCGTGTTACAGCACCAACAGTGCTAATACCCTACTGCACAGTATTATTAGGCTACTGCACAGCAGCATCATTTAAAAGGCATTTGCTGGTGGTACAGCATAGTGATTATACAAGTACTAAATAAATGCACAGTAACCACTATACAGTAGCATCTCATGTAGATCTTTGCTTCACTGACCTTTGCTGTTTCCATGATTCATTTATTTAAAAGGCTAACTAGCAAATGATGAAAGCTTCCATAACTATACTGATGTTATATTTTTGTTTCTAGATACCAAGTTGATGAATTTAAGTTTAAATTTTGATATGATTGTATTTGTCCTGGAACAGGTACCCTAAACCACCTTCATTTTAGTTTGGTTCTATGCATCAATGATACTTTAAAAAAAAAGAGTGTCTTTCACCCAAGAATACTAGAATATTATGTTATAGAAATAGCAAAATTTTCTATTTTCACAAACTATCACTGGCTCTTAATCTAGCAATGTAAATTGCCCTAATCTAATAAAAAACCTGCTAGCAACATTCTTGAAGGGAAATAATAGGGAATATGAACAAAGATTTTAAAATCTACATTTAAGTTTCCATTTTGGGTTTATTGCAGTGGTGTTCTCCTCATAGAGCGAGAGGAAGAAGTATGCATTTTTTATGAGAAAATAAACATTCAGCAGATCACAAGTAGAAGCGGAAATATTGAGATTCAAAGCATGGATGAAAAGATCAGATTGCTAAAGCTGAAGATAGCTGAGAAAAAGAGGCAGATTGAGATCTGTCTGAAAATTCTACCAATGAAGAATGCCCTCGATGCAGATATGGTGGCACTTCAGATTCAGGTTGTTGGAAACCATTGACAATTTTTATTTGTATAATTTAAATATAGAATAATAGAAAATTAGCATGGACTAGATTATCAGGTCATCTAGTCCAACCCCCTGCTCAAAGCAGGACCATCCCCAACTAGATCATTCCAGCCAGAACTTTGTAAAGCCAGACCTTAAAAACCTCCAAGGATGGAGATGCCACCACCTCTCTAGATAACCTGTTCCAGTGCTTCGCCACACTGCTAGTGAGAAAGCTTTTCCTAATATACAACCTAAACCTCCTTTGCTGCAACTTGAGACCATTGCTCCTAGTTCTGTCATCTGCCACCAATGGGAACAATCCAGCTCCATCCTCTTTTGAACCCCACTTCAGGTAGTTGAAGGCTGTATCAA
>JAGPOW010001296.1:121330654-121345022 GCA_030014935.1 Caiman crocodilus
CCAGCTCCATCCTCTTTTGAACCCCACTTCAGGTAGTTGAAGGCTGTATCAAATCCCCTCTCATGCTTCTCTTCTCCAAACTAAATAAACCCAGTTCCCTCAGCCTCTCTTCAGAAGTCATGTGAACCATTTTCATTGCTGTCTGCTGTACTCTTTCTAACATTACCACATCCCTTCTATAGTGGGGAGCGCAAAACTGGACACAGTGCTCCAGATGCGTTCTCAGCAATGCAGAATAGAGTGGAATAATTACTTCCCTCGATCTGCTGTCAGCGCTCCTACTAATGCAGCCCAGGATGCTGTTAAACTTCTTGGCAACAACAGCACACTGCTGGCTCATATCCAGCTAATTGTCCACTGTAACCCCGAGGCCCTTTTCTGCAGAGCTGTTGCCCAGTCAGTCTTCAGGCTGTAGTAGTGCATGGGATTCTTGTCCCAAATGCAGGCCTTTGCCCTTGTCCTTATTGAACCTCAGGAGATGTAGTTATTTTGGGTCCAATCCTCCAATTTGTTGAGGTCTCTCTGAATCCAGCCCTGTGCTCCAGTGTTTCTACTACTCCCCTCAGCTTGAGGGCTGCTCACCTCCTCCCCAAACTGTGCTGCCTGCTGCAGTAGTCTGGGAGCTGACTTTGCCTGTGAAGATATCAGTGAAAAAGGCATCCACATCATTTGTCACTAGGTTGCTTCTGCCATTCAGTAAGGGACCCAGATTTTCCCTGACCTTCCTCTTGTGCTGACTTTGTCCAAGCTGCCACTTCTTATAAGCTTCCATTTAGTATTTAAGCTCATTGAAGAGTTCTCTGCTAAGCCAAACCAGTCAGCTACCATATTTGCTATCCTTAGGTTTAGGTAAACTAACTGAATTATGCTTCCGAGTGCTCTCTCTCAAACTAAAATGGCAGCGAACAAGGTTGTGCTCACAGTAGGATCTATAAAGCCACAAATTGGTTTCCCTTTTCTTTTTATGAACGACTACATACACTTGATTCTATTCCAAGAAATGCAGAGCAGGGCGATCCATGGCTCGAACTTCTGGCAAGAACCCAACAGCCTAGCACGGGGTACATATATTAAGCATGCTGTTGCATGATCAGTTCTCACATCAGTATGCACTGCTTCCTAGTGTTTAGCATTTTGACAACATAGTTCAAAGAACAGGAGTAAACATATTAGCATACTTTCAAAAGTCATCCCACTGGATGCAACACAGCATGTTTCAATTAAACAAAAACACTTACAACAGTAAGAATGGAGATTCCACCACCTCTCTAGGTAACTTGTTCCAGTGCTTCACCACCCTCCTAGTGAGAGAGTTTTTTCCTAATATCCAACTTAAATCTCCCTTGCTGTAACTTAAGACCATTGCTTTGGCTTGCATTATTCTGTGTTCTTATAAAAGAAATAAAATAATGTAATGTACATTTAAATTCACTGTAAAACAAAACCTACAGTATGAACAATAAGGTTGACACAAACCAATAAAACATTAAAGCAGCAATCCAAGGAAGCACTTGAGCAGGTGCATATTGTTAAGTACTTGAGTATATTAAATACTGCATGCTCTTAAAGTTACTCACCTGCTCGAATGCTTTCTTTGAAGGAAGCCTGAGATAAAAAATCATAACGCACTACATATCAGTGTGGCTTAACTTTGGGATGATTAGGAATTATGAAAATAATATAGAAATGCATAGGGAATTAGTCAAAACGTCATTGAATAGTTATTCTACTTTTCTAAATAGTAGCTCAATTCACTGAGAATACGTGACCCTAAACCTACTCTGGAGACTATGCTGCCTACTGTGATATAATCCATGTACACTTTCAAACAAGAAACAGTGGAAGTTTAGTTTTAGTTACAAAAAGACATTAAGCAACTACCAAATTTTAGAGTTCAGCATTGGAATGGACATTCCTCCCTTGCTTTTTAAAATGACTCATTATTTTTGACCTTCTCTCCAGCAGCTCATTTTTTCCATACATTTTCTTTTTGTTGATGCACAGAATTTAAATTTATGGTGTGCATCAGTACTGCTAGTAATTTAATAAACTAAAATTATGATTCACCATCAGATAGCACATATTTATTACATTACTTCCGCTCTTTCAAGGAAGATGTGCATCCAATTAAGGGAATAAACTTGTTTGTGATGGTTTTCATAGAATTGTACGAGTGCTGTAATTAACAAAGTTATAGAGTAAAGTAATGAAAAGATGGTGTGTGAAAATAGAGGAATAGGTGCAGAAAAGAAAGAGATGATTTGGGATGAGATTTATGAATGAGTTTTAGAGTCAATGAGGCAAATACCATGACAAAACACATGGGTGATTTTCCTGAAGTGAAATAGACAGTTACAAAACTCTGAATACCAATGCAGATGCTAGAAACATCCTACTGCTTTCTCCTTTGTGACTGATTCTTTGAAGCACAAAGGCTGTGTTAAAGGGAGTCTGCTGGCATGGATATTTTTCAGCACTTTTTTAAGATTAGCATAAAATAAAAACAGAGGCATAACTAGAAAGTGTTATGCTCTGGATGGATGTGGCAGTGAAAGCCAGGCTAGTGACAGTAGCTGCCATTCTTGCCTCCCCTCTTGGTTGGCACCCAGGTCTGGTGACCTGCTCACCCAACCCTACCTACACTATTGAAAAAAAAAGGAAACTAGCATATATACCATGCTATTTCATAGATTTCATAGACATTAGGGCTGGAAGGGACCTCGGAAGATCATTGAGTCCAACCCCCTGCCCAAAGGGCAGGATGTCAGCTGGGGTCATAGGATCCCAGCAAGATAAGCATCCAGTTTGCTCTTGAAGGTGTTCAGCGTAGGCACTCGAACCACCGCTGGTGGCAGGCTGTTCCAGACTTTGGGGGCTCGGACAGTAAAGAAATTCTTCCTTATGTCCAGCCTGAAACGGTCTTGCAGTAGTTTATGACCATTTGACCTAGTTGTCATCCCTTGGGACGCTCTGGTGAACAAATGTTCTCCCAGATACTGGTGGTCACCCCTGATAAACTTATAGGTGGTCATCAGATCACCCCTGAGCCTGCACTTTTCCAGGCTAGAGCCCTGTAGCTCTTAGCCTGTCGTTGTAGGGTCTGCTTCCTTGACCTCTGATCATGCGCGTGGCTCTTCTCTGGACTTTCTCAAGTTTCTCCACATCCTTTTTGAATTGTGGAGCCCAAAACTGGACGCAGCACTCCATCTGTGGTCTCACCAAAGCCAAAGCCAGTGTAGCACTGCCGAGCCTATAAGCATGCTGCAGGTTTTTCCTCCCAAGGTGGAGAACCTTGCATTTTTCAGTGTTAAACACCATCAGGTTCTCGTCTGCCCATTTGCTGACCCTGCGCAGTCACTGTCTCAAGATCCTGGGGATTCCAGGGAGACTGGCCAGGAGTTGCATGGGCATGTGGACGTGCTGGGAGGGCAGGGACTTGTGTCCAGGGCTGGGGCCAGGATTTTGGGGTGCTGACATTGTGAGGCCAGGCTGGGTCAGAGCCACAGTGCACTTCCTACATGTTCCTGCCCATGGATCCAGCACCCATCACTGGGAAATGCAGGCAGTGGATTGTGACTGTCCCAGCTCTGACCCTATGCTGTGATCACACCGTGACCCCACCCCATGATCCCAGCCTTGCCTGTCCGTCCTCTTCCTGAGCACCACTTCCCATCTCCATGGCTCTATCCCACATAGGGAGTGTTGGTGAGTTGTTGGTGTGGCAGGGTGAGGACCTGGCCTGCAACAACTCACCAAAACTCCCTGTGTGGCCTGCAGGCCCAAATAATTGCCCACTCCTGCTCCAGATGCTTCAGTAATACAAGTAAGCAGTTCTCTTTTGTGTCCTTTTCTCTCTGTTTTTAGTCCCTTGTGGAAATTCCATCCCAGACATAAGGAACATTTTCATCAAAACTTAAATATTTCCACAAAATAATTTAATTTTGATTAACTGGCATTTTCTAATAAAAGAGTACTGCAGAAAAACAACTGGCCAGCTAACAATAAATTCAATGCTTTGGCTACCGTCACTATAAAACATAGGAATCTTTAGATATACTTCTTATCACACACACGTATTCTGTACTAGTGACAGTCCAAGCTAGGGGTATTATCCTCATACAGTGTCTGATTTGAGTAGCACATCAGGGGCTTGGTCTTGCAGACTGAAATGAGCCATGAAAACTAATCTCCCTTCATGCATCAATGAGAAATGTGTTTATTGGTATTAATGTTAATTGGTGCAAGGTACAGAACTGCTGAGCCACTGAATGCTCAAAATGACAGCTTCGTACCTTATTCTCAAGCCAACACAGAGGGACTGGAGAGGCATTTGACCTCAAAAGGTATCCAGTCACAACTAACTAGATGAAAATCCATGGATTGTGTGATGCAGTAGGGGTGTGCAAAGCTTTGGTAGCTGTTTCAATTTGGAGGAGATTCAGCTCAATTTGGTGGCTGAATCTCTGAATCCAAATTGAATCGGGAGACCCATTAAAAGGTCCAAATCAATTTGGAAGGCTTGCAGCAAACAGAAATGGAGAAGAGGGAGGAGGTGGGGGTGATCTTCCATGTATGAAAGAGGCTGAGAGTGGGGAAGGCTGCTCCGATATCGACATCTGTCGCTGGCTAGTGACTGTGATATTTGAGTTCTCTTCCAGTCACAGTGCTCTGGGGAGGGATATAGAAACAATATACAAGGCCATGTCTGAAGTGATCTGTGCCTTTTGTGAGGTGTCTCTCTTTGAGCAGCAGCATCTGAAAGGCTCTGGCTTGCTATCTAGTCTCATGCTAGTTAGTCATTCTTTTTGTAAGTTGTAGCCAATCCTTTCCTACTTTCCTTTGCCTACAATCCCTATTGTTATCTGTATCCATTCGTGCCAACTTACTCTTCCCCTGCAAGTCCTCTCTCTTGTTCTTGTTAGTCTGTCTTTATTCTTTCCCCCACAAAAAGAAATCTGTTTTTTTCCCTGACAGTGTATCATCACTGTGCAGGAAACCACAACATAGATTAAACACACACACATTTTGCAGCACACCAAATGCTATGAAGAGTGCTGGAAAGGCAGGTGCCAGGTCTTCTGACAGGGGAGGGAGAGGGGGCAGAGGGAGAGCTGCAAGTATCCCCCTGCCCCAAACATAGACTCATCCTCTTTCCTGGCAGCAGTGAGTCGTCTGCTGCTAGTGGGAGCAAGGAGGTGGTAGCAGTGCCTGCACCTACACCACCACCGCTAACCAGCAGCAGCATGACATTCTCCACCCATTTTAGTTCCTAGCGTGAGCCTCCCAGTGCCAGAGGAGGAGCTGGATCTGGAAGCAGTGGAGCTGAGTGCCATAGCACAGGAAATTGTGAGGAAGGAGGGGGAATCTGAGTTTGTGCTCCACGCCCCTCAGAGTTCCCCTAGAGGCAGGTCTCTTCTGGAAGGCACTTCGGAGGAGATTGTGGGGGCAGGTGCCTCTGCCTGGTGAGGAGGGGGATAAGGCAGGATTCCCCACCCTCAACCCAGGTGGGGTAGTGTAGTGTGGGATCATTTTGAGGTGGCAGATGATCCCAGGTTTGCTGAAAGCAGATCAGTTGGGGCAAAGAGGTGAAACACTTCACCACCACAGCAATGCTGCTGCATCTCAGGAGGCAGTACCCCTTTGCCCTTGTTCCTCCTCAGCCTGGCACCGTGGGAGCATGCCAAAAAAGAAATCCCCCTCTTGCTCCAAAGCCCCCATCGCCAAGAAGCAGTAGCAGGCCACCCTGGACTTGTTGAGCATCCAGGGTCCAGGCGGCTCATAGAGCTCATGGTCCCATTGTACCAAGCACCTGCACGCACCACCTTTAGCAAGACAGTGGTGCCCTCCCTGTATGAGGCATGCAGGGAGTATGTTAGGGAAAACTGCAGAAGCCAGATGCACAGGTAGCCTTGCACTGCACCTCGGACATCTGGAGCAGCCGGGGTGGAGATCATGCCTACCTCTCCCTCACAGACCACAGATGCAATCAGTGAGCGCACTGTTGGGCTCCCCTTCAAGCAGAGGTGATGGATGGGTCTCACACAGCAAGGGACATCATGGTGGTCAGGAACTGCATGGTGCAAGGGTAGCTCATTGGGCAGGGTGAGTTCACCCACAGGGTCATGGTCACTGACAATGGGGCCAACATGGTCAAGGCAGTGCATGATGCCAACTTTGTTGGCATCCACTTTGTGGCACACACGTTCCACCTCTTAGTCAGGGATGCCTTGGAAGGGGACATGGCTCCTAGTGATGGTGCCCTCACTACCAGACAGCTCATTTCAAAATGCAGGACACTGGCGGGCTACTTCCACTGGAGCATTAAGGGGGGGGGCAAGATTCTGTGGGACAAACAGGCAGAGCTGAGCATCCTGCAGCACAAAATCATGCAGGATGTGGAGACTTGGTTGAACTCCACGTACCTGATGCTGGAAAGGCTGGTGGAACAACAGAAGGCTGTCCATGAGATGGCCTTTCTTGGGGCGATAAGGAGCAGCAGCCCCCTGAACAAAATGTAGTGGGATACCATTTCCCAGATCTTGGTGGTACTCAAGCCGTTTCTCGAGACCCCGCAAGAGCCTCAGCACTGATAATGCCCTCCTTAGCCAGGCGATCCCCATAGTGGAGGAGCTTGGGAATTAAATGGAGACATTCCAGGGGATTGATGTTCCTGGCTGGCACAAGCCACTTTTGATGCTGAAGGAGGGCATCAAAAAACAGCTGGATCTGATGCAGTCCAGTACAATCCACGTGCTGGCAGGCATGTGCGACCCAAGGGTGAAGGGGAGCATCTGCAGCAGCAAAACACTTGATCATTGGACAGAGGTGCTGGTGAACAGAGTAAGGAGGCAGAAGGGCACAGGCAGGGGAAGTGAAAGAGGGGGATCCACTTTCCCATGCCAGCACTCCAACCATAAACCAATTTCTTTCACCACAGCTACTGCCAATGTGAGCCAACAGCATGGCTTCACTGTTGGGGTCCAGAGGCACCAGACCCCACCATCAGGCAGGTAGCATGGAGGCATTGGTGGCTACCTATCCCACTGAGGATGTGGAGCCGCTGCACTGTGACCCCTTGGCCTACTGGGCAACCCATGGCCAGGTGTGGCAGGATCTGGCCATGGGAGCTTGGGAACACGTATCCTGTCCCCTGTGTTCCAAGCAAGAGGGTGTTCAGCATTGCTGGGGATATTGTGACACCCCACTGCACCTCCTTGGATCCAGGTTTGGTAGAGCAGCTGGTGTTGGTGAACCTCCTGCTGCTGGGGTTCCCCTAGCTCCACATGCAGATGGAGCAAGTGCCACCCACCTCACTGCGCACATATTTGCTTGCAGAACCTTGAGGTGCACTTTCACAGAAACCCCTGCACCACTTTGCCTGAAACCTGGCAAGCCTCATGCCTGCACGAGAGGCTACCATCCCTGCTGCATTCATCCCACCCTGCCATAACACACGCAAGTGATATGAGTTTTGCTTTCAACAGTTTTGGGTGCACGTTAACAGAAACCCCTGCACCTATCTCCTTGAAACTTGGCAGGCTTCATGCTCTCAGAAAAGGTTACAACCCTGCTGCTTTCACCCCCATCTGCAAAAAAAAAAAAAAAGACAGTTATAGGTACTTTAGTGATACTCCATTATAGTCTATGGCCGAATCTCCAAATCCAAATTGGCCAAATTGAATCGGGACAAGTGACTGGAATCACCAAATTGAATCACTCTCCCTCCAAATTAGCCAAATCCAAATCTGAAGCGAATACTTGCTGCTTCACACAGGCCTATTATGCAGGAGCCCCGATTAAATGACCATAATGGCTCCTTCTGGTCTTAAAATGTGAAAACTATAGAATGAGACAGTTTTACCAATAAGAAATACAAACAAAGAACTTTATAAATCAAGACATCTATTTACTTAAATGCCATTTATTTTCTATATCTTTGGTTTGGGTAGCTGTTACCCATAATCTAAAAATTCTCTATCATGCATATAAACCTTGAATTGATACTCTTTAATCTGTTTATTATATATTTTTTAGATAATACATTAGAAAGCCAAAGAATCTGGGATGCTTGTACTGCAGGGGAGAAAACATTCAGTTGATGTTTTAGTTTACCATGAAACCTTTTAATTTAGTCCTTTCATATGTAATTGGTGTGTATGCTAACATTAGTATTAGTATGCAAAGTTTTTTACTTGAGAAAGCAGTTCCTGCTAACATGAGTAGTACTGTTGGTTTCAATAAGAATGTCTCAGGTGACTAAATGTTTGCAGAACTGAGCTTCAGATGTGAAACACCAACAGAACTCGAGCTGCATCCTGTTATTTGTCATGGACCGCTGTCTTAAATGTTTCCTTTTGCAGCACGCAGCATATCATTTCTGATGTTTACCACCAAAATTATTTTATAATTTCCCTAAAATATACAGTTCACCCAAAGGGACATATAGGTTAAACCAAAACATGTTTTGACAAGAGAAGTGACAACAAATTGAACATTTTGGCTTGTTTCTCTAATGGCCAGTTCCCTTTTAAAAAGGCTTGAAAAGTTTCAAAAGTTTCACCTTCCCTGTGATGCTATTCCTTAGAACTAGAAGAACTGGATATTGCCTTTTGGAGGAAAAAATAAGCTTAAATGCATGTTTTGGTGACCTTCTATTATTATAGCAACAGAGCTTTCATTTTTAATATGCTTGAGTTTTTACACTTAAAAATACATGGTCAGCAGTCATGTTCCTGTAAATTTTATTCCTATATCCTATTTGGCCAGACCTAACATGTCTTATGCTTTTATATAAACTTTTTGGCTAAGAATTTGAAAACTTAATTTTTTCTGTGATTGGCATCAATCTTTGCTTGCTTGTCAGATATATTTTGTTTAGGTTTAAAAAATAAATAACTGGGCATTGTGTTTTCTGGTTTGCTAGTATTCTCAGTGCAAGGACAGAATTAAAAGTCTGGACAAAATCTTTGCTGACCCTGAGGAAGAGAACAGGAAGCGAGAGTTGGGAGGGAAGGATCCATCTGTACCTGAATTGTTTAAAAAGATCGAGGAGGTAATGCACCATTTCTACAACAGGATCGATCAGGAGAAGCTTACCCTAGAAAATGCAATCAGGCTTTTATTTCTTTTTTTAAGACAACTTGTATAAGAGTTAATGAATCTATGGGCTGGGCTAAATGGACCTACGGCCCAGCCCCTTGTTAATCGTACAAATTAGATTTGGGATGTTATGCTGCTGGATGTTAATAGCAAAGGATGTATGTGGAGATGTGATTTATTTGTCCCTTTTTAACTGGTGAGCTGCCTGACCTTGAGACATTCCTGAAGACCTGCCTGCTTTTCCTGACAAACAATAAGCACAGCAAGGTGCAAGGGTACTAGAGGGAAAACAGATTTAGATTAATAGGTTACAAAATATATAATTCTTCAGTGAATTGGTCTTTGCCAAAATTAGCATATATGTTGCAAGTCGGTTGCATCCCCGCTCTGTGCCAAATAACATCTACACACACTGCATAAGATCAAGCCACCTTCTCCCAGGGCATAATGGCAATTCAACTAGGAACAGAGCACAAACCTCAGACTACCCTTTTTTCGACTGCAATCAGCACTTCTGAGGGACCTCAACCTTCCTCTCTTACGTCGCAGCAGCATTTCAGCTGTGTTTGTCACAGTGAGTCAGCGGAAGTGACTTAGCCGTGTCATGCAGGATGCTACCTCCAACAGTAAGCATTCTGTAAACTAGGTCCTATAACCCTGTTAAATGTAACTACTACCTCCAGCATTGCAGCTTGTTCAAAGACCATGCTTCAGAATTATTTATATTACTATGTTATTGAATGAGGCCAAAAGGTAAAAAAACCCCAAGGGGATATGATGCTGCAGCCAGTGAGGAGGGTGTGTGAGCCCTGGGTTCTGACTGCTGCTCTTTGCTCCTGGGACTGCTTATAAATATTGCATTACACAAGTTCTTGGAGAGAATTTAGATTAGGGTCCAGTATGGAGGACACTTTTCATCCCCAAGACATAGCCTCCCCACTAGGCTACTAAGTCATACTCCCTCTTGTGTGCTCTCCTGGCTCCATGGCTGTGGCATGCCCTGTGTTTAGTGGACCAAGTTTAACAGAGGCATAGAGAATGCCCTTGGCCTATCCCCGCCCAGCCTGTCACCTTGAAGTTACAGGTGGGAAGCAGGAGATGCGAGTTTAAACCCTCTCAGGACGGAGGACTGGAATCCAAGTCTCCTGTATTCTGAATGAGTGCCTTAACCACTAGATTCTTAGGTAAAAGGTATAGATGTGGCTTTGTCAACACGATGGCTTCTTTGCAGACATAAAAAAACAAAACTGTGTTTTACTAGAAGCAGCAAAACATTACTTCAACTCCGCTCTGCAGTATCTGTATAGATCGGGCCCTTCAGCAGGGCTTTTTGGCGCTTTTATCAGAAGCAGATTCAATCAGCTACTAGATTAAAGTGCCAAAAAAGCCCCACTAAAGCGCCTGATCTATACAAACATTAGGCAAGCCAGGTCCAGCTAATGTGATGCCTCTTCTGGGCACGTGCTGGGCTCAGCGCAGGAGTGCATTGAGTTTTAAGTGCTGTTTTGGGGGTTTTTTCTTTAATGTCTACAAGCAGCCTTTGTTTCACATGCATAAATAGACTTGAGGCAAAGTCCAGATGTTAGCATGCACATCCCATTCAAAACAGTGAGCACATGTTATAATAGTGTTTTCTAACACCCAAGTCTGTTTCCACCCCAGTGCTAGAATGAATAGGGCTTTGCATATGTTTAAGTGTTTAGGTCAGGACTATGTTGAGTCCAGATAAATTCAAGTGCCAGATAAGTTTCAGCTCAGAGAGTATCTACAACACTGACCTCTTTTTCTGAACCTGGGACCCATTAGTACCAACATCTGCCTCCCCCACCATCATCTTTCAAAGATTTACCCCCTTAGACATCTTCCTATGCCAGAATAATGTGCAATAGGAGGGCTCTACTGAAGGGCACAGGCTAGTTAGAACACAATGGACGTGTCTATACATGACTACATTGTCATAGCAATGCACTACTACAGTGATGTAGCAGCTATGGGTTTCTACACATGACCAGCAGCTACTTCACTGTAGTGATGCACTCCCCTGGGATAGCACACTGCTATTGTGAAGTAGCTGTTAAAAATAACTGTGCCGTGTGTATAGCGCAATACAGGCTGTTAATGCACCATGATTTAGTACTTCTTTTTGAAGTCCAAAAGGAAGTACTAAATCCAAAAGGAAGTACTAAATCACTGTGCAGTAACAATGTCACCATAGCAACACACGTAGATGTGCCCAATGGCATTGATATAAGCACAGATGTTCAAAAATCATAGGGCAGGCCTCAGAAATCATGGCATAAAACCACGAGACTTGAAACGACAAAGCTTGGGTGTGTATATTTGCATTCTACTTGTTAAGGCTTGAAATCTATGAAATGCTTCCATTTTTTTTAAATTTTAATGCAGCCTGAAGTGCTAGAAAGTTACTTTAAGAAGAAGAAAAAAAGAAAGATAAGCATGTAAATGCTCTGATTGCCATGACTCCAGGGGCTGAGGAGTTCAAAAAACACTGAATGTCACAAGGCATAATAGAGAATCACAAGAGTTGGCAAGAATGTATTGAATAGGGCTGTTAATTGGTCCATTATTTTCACCTCAGGGCTCAGGTCCTGCATGGGGTCTCAAGGCGCTAAATGACTACAATTATAAAGTAACTAAGCCATGTACTGAAGCCTGCTGTTTAGAGAAAACAAATTTCTGAGTAGTGATTTTTGCAGCATATGTCTATGAACACTCTTTAGAAAGCTATCAATTATGGAAAAAACAATCGCAGGCTGGCCTCATTCCCACTCATTTAGCTATGTTTGTGTGGACATTTTTCTCACTACAGTTAGAATTAAAGCTGGTGGAGAAAGAGGAGAAATTGTTGGAGAAAGACTTCATTTATGAACAAGTTTCCCGGTTAACAGACAGAACCCGTATCAAGACAGAGAATGGGAAGCAGGACACACTGGTATTAGCAAAAAAGGTAAGAATAGGATTAAGCTGCTTGTTGCCTGGCATCTAGTAGGACAACAGGACTGAAATAATTTTATTTGTGGAACGAGAGGTTAAGACAACTTTCATTCAGGCTTGTGATGTAGTTAATTCATAATAAATTACAGGCAACTGTGCACTGTTGGTGCATATAGCTGGTCTGTTGAGGACAGTTATAGCAGTAAACGTAGAATCATAGGAAAGTAGGACTGGAAGCAACCTCAAGATGTCATCTAGTCCAATCCCTGCTCAAGACAGAAATCATCCCTGCCTAACCGTTGTGTACAAGTGTTCGTCTAACATTCTTAAAACTGCATGGATAACCTTCTCGTACAACTACTAGGAACAATGTCAGAACATCCCAGCTTGCTGCCGGTGAAGCAGGGTGATAAGGGCATTGTCGACATGCTGCCATTGCAAGGACAAGTAGTAGCTTATTAAAATACACTCGCAAAATCCAAGAAAGAACTGTATGCGAAAACATAATGTACACCCTCAACACATTGAAAATTTTGCTGTAAATTGTATAACTCCATAAAAGTAATTTCTCAGAATAGCTCCTTCAATACTGGCCAAATGTTGAAGATATCTTCCTTTTCCACAGCCATTACACTTTCCCTGCTCCAATTAGCTGCAACTGCATGGGGAAATTGCTGAATAGCAGGAAAAAGTGCAGACAAGTTCCATCCTCCCATAATATGAAAGGTGATGATGCACTGAACCAAATGCCAGGCTTTTCTTATAAATTTAGACTGAGAGAACCACGTGCCTATGCATGAAACAATTCTCAACTCAATCTTCCTTCATATTTATGTGACTCAAAGAATTAAGATTTTGGGGAGAGAAAAAGAAGCACTTAGGAAGAAGCTCCAAATTAAATGGTTCATTAAAAAACAGCATCAGACAGGAAAAAACCCACTGCAAACAGCTGAAATGAAGAAACCCCAAATCCCAAGTGAATAAAAATGAAGCCAGCATTGTTTTTCATGCTCAGTGTTACAATCAGTGCTGGAAAAGACCTGGATACATAAGAGCGCATCGTTATAGCAAATGTTTCTTTTTTAAGTTGTTTGCTATGAAAAGAACACCATAACTGCTTCTACCTGCATTTTTTTGCAGTATGTTTTTTTTTAAAGCACAGGTGGCAAAAGTGGCAGTGGATAAAAATGGCATCAGTGTTTACCATCCTAGTAATTCTGTTACGCAATTTTACTCACGTGAACAGATGCTTTTTTTCAAAGCATCATCCACACTGACAGTTAAGATCTCTCTCTCTCGTGCATCAATCATCACCAGGAAGAAGGTCTATCTGTTCTGCAGAACTTCCTGTACCTTCTTACCACTCCCTGTACTACTTGGTCATTCGCACCCCAATTAAGATAACAGATTGCAGTTTAATAATAATTTTGTCAGTTCTGCACGAAATGGAAGAGAATACAGGATTCATTTCAGTGGGACGAAGGCTTGCTTATCTGTATGCTGGATTTGATCTGTAGTCTGAACTGGAGTAAAACAGTAAATGCTTTTAACAGTTGGTGAGACAGCATGGTTTTAAGCGTACACAAGGAAAAGACTAGCTAAATAGGAACATGCCATTTTACCAAGATATTGCTACATGTAGAACCACATTTGAAAAGAAAGACCATAGAGGGGGACTTTTCTTAAATAGCTACTACCAGGCTACATACTATGTTCCTTTCTGGTTACAGTTTTACTACAATGATAGGGATTGTTTCATTGTATGTGGATATGCAGCACCAAGTCCTTTTTCACATAAGACATCTAATGTGCCACTTAGATATGTAAAAGGTCCAACCTATTTTTTCAGACATGGAAGTGGCAATTCATGCCACCTACACAGATTTTCAGTCTGTTCCATCTCGTGCAACCAGACGTCCTAGTCTGCGTGCTCAGAAGCACAAACCAATGTGCTCAAACCAACAGTCACCAGCTCTAACCGCTCTTAGGCTCTATTGGAATCCAGTTCTACCTAGTAAAACACACAAATTATGGGTTAAGTTGTTGGGATCTTAGACAAAACTTGAGAAAAAGAACATGGCTAGGAACAGTTTGACAAAAGAGGAGCACCCATCCTTTAGACCAGTAGCCATCCAGTGAAAGACCCAGGTAAGCAAGTCCTGGCACATGTGCCAGAGTGTGGCATGCAAAGGCATTTTGCTTAGCATGTGTGCCTCAGGGTAGATGGCAGGGAAGCTGAGGGGCCAACTCTTTGTGCAGTGCAGCCCTGGCTCCTTCCTTGCTCTCTGCCTCAAGGTGCACGTGCATCTGCTGC
>JAGPOW010001296.1:121345122-121358927 GCA_030014935.1 Caiman crocodilus
TAGGGGTGTGCGTAACACACCCTATTCAATTTGGATTTGGCCTGAATTGGGGACAGTGATTCAATTAGTTGATTTGGATCGCTGTCCCAGATTCGATTTGTCCGAATCCGAAGATTTGATGCCGATTTGGAGAATCAGCGATTCGGCCATAGGCACAGCTTTAAATGTTTTTTCTACATACCTCAAGGTACCAGGCGTATCTTGTGAACGCTGTGATGGAGGGGCAGATGAAGCATCCCACAGGAGTGCAGGGGGGGCCCCACATACTTAGCAGCGAACCCGGAAGTGGACTGGAAGTACTTCTGGTCCACTTCCAGGTCTGCCAGGGAGCACATTCCCCTCCCCCCACCGTGCCTCCCTGGCTCGGCGATTGGCCACGGGGGACCCTCAGACTCAGGAGACACCAGCTGCTGAGCCGGGTGGGCATGGGGGGCCCCCTGAGCACTCCCCGTTGGACCCAGCAGTGGACCTGAAGTGCTTTTGGTCCACTTCTGGGTTTGCTGTCGAGCATGCTGGCATACTCCATGCGCCCCAGCATCGCAGCACTTGCGAGCCACCTGCTACCTAGAGGTATGTAGAAAAACTATTTAAAGCTGTGTCTATGTCTGAATCCCTGAATCTTTCCAAATCGATTCAGAGGGTTCCGATTTGATGTGGAGAGATTAAAATGTCCTCTGATTCAATTCAGGGTTTGAAGATTTGGTAACCAAATCGGGCTGAATCTCTGCCGAATCAAATCGGGACCAAAGGTTCGTGCAGCCCTAGTTCTCAACCTTTTTATACTCCAGGCACCTCTTGATAGACTCAAGGTGCGCTTTGGAAAATCCAAACTTTGTTTTAGCTCTTTTGACTACTGAAACATAATATAGTTCTGCTACAGAGAACTCAGATAGACCACAATAAGCCAGAATGTTTTTAGCATTATAGATTCCCATTTGAAATCTCTGGGTTCACCTTGTGAATCATGTTTGTACACCTAACAGTGCTAACATTGTGCGGCACCCTGCAATACCCCTGACTGGGTCTCAAGGCATCCCAGGGTGAGAATCACTGAACCAGGCAAAGCTGAGCCCATCCCCCACCCCCCATCCCTCCTGTTGAAGCTTGCCCACTGGGCAGCTAAGAAGAAAAGATGTGTGAGGCCAGCAGGATTGCAAGCAATAGGAAGTCGGACTCCATGGCTCAGTGCAGTAGACATGGCCCTGGGAAGGACAGAGCCCCTGTGCTCTGGCCACTGCTCAAGTGCTTATTCTTTGCCTGCATTTCATCCAGGCTGCCTCTGTGCAAGTGCTATTTATATTTTTGGAAGGCAGAACAGTATTTGGGTGTTAGATGGCAAAGTACTGTTTAGACATCTAATAGGCAAAATAGAACCCGGCCCCTAGAGCATTCTTGAGACCTCACATAAAGCAACAGTGAATGAGAGACATGTATTCTTTTCCAAGCTCTTTTCTCCACCACCTACTTCCATAAACTATACTGGTAAGTATATAAGAATAATAAAAACAGATGTTCTTCAACATTTAATATGCCCAATTTGAAAAAGAAAAGCTTTTTACATGGACATACAACTGCCAATATAACATATTTAATTTACCTATCCTTGAAGGAATTAGTAGTAATTTATGCATGCAATTGTGGTGAATTTGTATACAAATATGAACACCTCCACATTTTAAAATCAGGCCAAAATCACAATTAAGTCATGCACAGGCAATAAATAATTAAAAGGAACGGCTAAGTATATAGCAAAAATGTCCCTTCCAACACAGCAGAAAAAGAAACAAAAGATATACACTCCACAAATATATGGTCTATGTTTGCATTAGTTTGTGTGTATATATGAGCATTAGCAAAAATTACAATTCTGTATTTGCAAGAATGAGAGGAAAAAAAGTAACTTGTGTTAGTTCAATGATCTGAAAAAAATCAGTCTTATTTCCAGAAATGGTATAAGGTGCACATGTGAAGAGAAAAACTGGTTAAAGTGTAATGAATGCTGTTGATTACAGATGAATGAAATACAGCAGAAGATAAAAGATAAAACACGGAAAATGATGGCCCTTGTTGCCGAGTTATCTATGAAGCAAGCAATAGCTATTAAACTCCAGCAGGAAATGAGGGACAAAGACGAATTTTTGACTACTATCATATCCAGGCTAGAGAATGGTCTCCCTCTTCCCAGAGACATAGAGGTTGAGTGGATGAAAGTACTTCACAGGGAGGAGATGCAGAAAGCAGAAGCAGAAGCTAAAGCGAATGTAAGTTTTTTATCCTGGGATGCAACGTGAGGTCTGACTCACTAATTTGCATTGTTTCAGCTCAATGTTTTGAATCTGTTGTCATTGGAACATTGGAATGGTCTGGAAACCAGCTAGCAACTTCAGAGCTCCCATGACTTAGGAGGGAAAGTCATGTATAAGGCAAAATGACAGCTGGAGAGCACATTGCCAAGCTGTTTTTGGAGAACTGCAGCCGCAGTCATGCGGACAGTATTTAATGGAAAATTACCAATTGAAAAATCTCAGACTCAGGAAAGAAATGTTTCATGCTAAACACAGGCCATCCAAGTCCCCTGACCCCTTCTGGTGGAAGGCTGTTTGTTTGCTTTGATGGTGGGCAGGCTGGAACCGAGGGAAGCGTTGATCTCCAATTCCATTTCAAAGGACTTTACAAAGGAAGAAACCAAGGCAACTGTGCTTTCAGCTAGATGGTAGAGGTGGCAGAAAATGAAATTGGTAGAGTAGTGGGCTGGGAAAGCAAACAGAAAAGTGCTGCATCTTCCTTACTGGGTACCACACCTTCTTAAAAATTAATTAATGCTGTACAATGATCTGTACCAGAGTCAACACCACCCCTCTTTTGTATGATAATACTGTGTTGTCTGCAGTTAATACACTAGGAGGATGCTGTTACCAAGAAATACCTAAAAGGGATTCTCTTACAGAGAGTAAAACTGAACCTGGCCTTGAATATGGCTGAAGTGGAATGTTCCTCCACTCTTTTTGCCAGCAAACAGGGCCAAACTGTAATTTCAGTAGGTGCATTGATCATATTTCTGATGCACTAACCTTGCCGAAAGACAGATGGGGTGGACTGAAAGCAGGCCCTGGTCCTGCGTCACTTTGCAGCGGCACACACAACGCACACGTTTAAGGAACACGCTGCCTGGAGGTGGGGGCTTTGGAAGGAAAGGTTTCGCTGGGGCTCACAGGCCCCCGCACATTGCCTCAGCTTCCCTTGAGAGCTGTATAAACACTTTCTGCCCAGTGACACCAGGCAGCTTCATGACAAAACCACTGCCAATGTAAACGCTTCCAGGCTTTGAAGCGTCAGTCTCAGTTTCACTTAACATACTGACGCCAGGGACTTGCTGTGAACATTTGTTACAGCTTTCTAAAGTTATTCTAAATTGTTTTCTTCACCACTGACTGGGAGAATATCCTGTTTAGGAGGACAGGTTCATGTCAACCTAGAAACTGTGAAACCTTTTAGTAAAGGGCTGCCTCAGTTTCCCTGTTTAGTAGGACACTACTACTTTGCATAGTCAAGCACCTTGCTTTTCACACCTGTGAGTTTTAAGTGCAAGCCCTGTGAATTATTTAATGGACTGGGATTATTTAAATAGAGCAAAAATGTTTCTTCTACAGCATGCTGCACAAGAAGAAGAGGATGCATTACAAGGGAGCCTCCAGAAAAAGAGTGATCGTCCCAATGCATACATCCCAGATGAAGAAAACGTTCTCCCTTTGCCACGACCCTATGGTGCTCTTGCTCCTTTCAAACCAAGCGTACTTGGTTCAAACATGAGGCACATCCGAAAACCTATTATAAAGCCAATTGAAATCTGAAAAAGTTAAGCCCATTTCATCTAAGCCAGGAGAGTCTGTTAGCAATTGTCTAAAGCCAACAATTTTTATATAATGTTTTTAAACACGTGTTTGCAGTATAAAATTTGGCAAAGTGTTAACAAAGTGATTTTCAAGCAAACCTATAATTAAATATGCAGTAAAATACAGCACATTTTCTTTGCTAAATGGAATTATATATCCAAAACATGCGGTACAGTGTTTTGAAATATCAAGTAAAGCAAACAATAGGATTGTTTTAACCTAAAATTTATTGTACCCACTTCTATTTTATAACATATAGTTCTTTTAAAAACTGTTATTGTTCTTAACAAGTTTCTGATATGCTTATGCTCTGTACCAATTAATCCAAATTAAATTGAAAATGTCAGCAAGTTTATGAAATGTCCCTTCCTTGGTTTTGCTTCCTTATAATCTTGCTGCTACTCATCACTAGGCACCAGGAGTGTTTTTGTACAGAGAAGTGAAAGTGTGAAGAAAAGGCTTTATGGGAACTGAATTTCTCCTCTCACCAGTATGAAACGAGAATACCAGTTTAGAAATATACTGCCCTGGTTACAAACGTGCTGAGACAGTGAAAAGGGGGCCCATGAGGAGCTCAGGGAACATCTTTAAGAGTCAATTTCATTCTTGTTCAGTGCAACCTGAGAGAATGAATGGACCTTATGAGTGGACCTGGAGTTGTTCAACAACAGTGATGACACACCTGGAGGGCCGAGAAGATCCACATAGAGCCACAGCCACAATGCCTCAGGATGGCACTAACCATTTCCCCAGCATCTCCTAACCACCCTGCTTTCAGCTGCTCAGCCCCCAGGGCTCTGCTGCCTGAGAGAAATTCCTGCATGGCAGGACACCAAATCCATAGGTGAGTAAAACATCACTCATGCTACAATAGCATCACAAACTTTCTTCATAACAGAAGTCACCCAAGCGTTGCTTTGAGCAAGGCCCAGGGCATTACTAGTACAGAGTCCACTGACAGATCTCTGGCAGAGCCAAGCAACAGTAAAGTGCAGGGATTTTTGTGGGCAGTTTGAGGGAAAATCCCCCAAAGTATCTTGGGTGGGGATGGGCTCCTCCCATCTCTAGGGCTGCTAGGGCTATAGAGTACTAGCAGAGACTACTGTTGTCCACGAGCTGTTAGAGTGGGAAGGATGGTGATCTGGGTTTCAAAGCAGATTATGTGGTTAGCATTTCTCTTATCTAGCCCATTTATGTACTGCAGGACCAAAAAGTAAAGGGGCGCTCTCCAGTCACAAGTGAACAGACATTGGCCATGAAAAGGCGGAACAAACTCCATGGCAACCCCAGCTTTGTGCTATCACAAAACAGCTGCAGCTGGGCTCTCCATGGAGACTGGCCCCAGCCATGTGAGCAGGATTGCTGCCCACTGCTGGCCGGATCTGGCAGGTGGGCCAGACTTTGCCCGCCGCACAGTAGAGTGTCAGTGCCCTCCATCCTCCAACATGCTGTAAGGCACCCCCAATGGTGCACTACAAAGGTATCATGCAGCTGTTGAAAAGCTCTTCCTTGGAATCCAAGAGGCCGTTGCACAGGCAAACACTCTCCACATCATCACAGACACTTCGTTAGAGCTCCCGAGGACACTGATGTCATCAACCTTATCTCACTGCCCTGTGATCGTATGGGTGAACTATCCCTAATGGTTCATGTTTCCTTTCAACATGGTGAACAAGCAGCCATAGCAGGTAATACACTCTGACCCACAATACGCTACAGTGCCCATAATGGCCCCAGTGCATTGTGGAAAGCCTACCCACACAGATTTGGCTATGACCTCTAGCAAGTTGGAGAGCAAGAATGATGGTGCCAGCACACTCTGGATAGCCTAGCACAGAGGTTCTCAAACTGTGGCATGTGAGCTCCCTTCAGGTGGTCTGCAGAAAGGTTGCAGAACAATCAGGAATATCTGTATTTGACTCTGCACTTGATTTATTTTTTCTGACAATGGAGATTAAGTGGTCTGCTGAGACCCTCAGCCATTTTCAAGTGGTCCATGAAAAAATAATTTGCATGACCAGGTAAGGTGAAGACTTCTTTGAGCAGAATAGAGCTGGTATCTTTTGGCACTGCTCTGTGAGAACCTGGAAGCCAAGGAAAGAATTGAAGTCCATTCTTTCTTCTCACCAGGAAAGCAAAACTGACTAGCATGCACCGGCATGAAGCACCAAGCAGAAGTGTGGGGATCAAAGAGTTTGCTGTTGTCTCTCCTTGAAAGCCTCTGCAGGATTGTGGCAGAGAGGTAACTGGAATCCCTCCTACCCAGCCTCCAACCTAGGAGCAACACAACACCACCACTCTGGCATATTATGAAGTACTTCATCTGGGAGAGGCCTGCACATCTGTATGGTACTAAAACACTCCAAATTAGAAGCACTTCAAATTAGGGTCCGATACAAAGCACATCTGCGCATCTGCATGAACCCTGAAACAAGGTCGGATCCAGCGGATGAAATTAGCTCAGCTTTATCTCAGCAGGTTGAAAGTTCACACATTCTCTCTGTTGGGTGCCAATGTATTATTTTTTGTTGCTGTTACCCATCACAGTTAAAAAAATAAACAGCTTAGCTCAGTTTTGTATAAACATAGCTGGAAAATGGAGGCAAGGGCTGTAGCAATTTTTTTTTCAAAACTGATACATGATCTATAAACATGAAGTCAGAGAGACAGAATTAAATAAAAGACCCACTTAAACTGTGACGTTACTTGGAAAGACTCTTTCCTTCTCTGCTTTACTGTACAATGTCTATAAACAGCAGGAAAAGCTGCTGTGGAAACTTCAGAGAATACATTTCACTAATTACAAAACAAATATATTAAGATCCTACTCCAAAGGCATGGCAGTACCATAAAAAGATATGGTCTGTATGAAGAATACATACATCATCATTGATCCATTTCATAATTGATACATTATATACAAAGACTAATTCCTCATTTTTTCCACTTGTCTATATTACACAACCTCATCAAAAACTCCTTTATACGTCAGTGCAATTAGTTGCCAGTTTCTCATGATTTGACAATGTTAACCATTTCCTTGGTTTGCCCTGTTGAGCACTGGAATATAAATTAAAATTATGAACACCTTATCAATTTATTTTGATACTTGTTATAGTTACTTGTTTGGCTTCTCCAGGTATAAGAGAAACTAGTAGAAGTGTGTTTAGCCAGAGAACTGCATCTACAGCAAATATATTTCTTCCCCCAGCTCTGATGATTCAACTTTAACACGTCAGCATTCAGCCTAATCATTTTGCAACATATGTATAAGCAAAATGGAGCAACTATTTTGGCCAGGCTTTAATTTACTAATGCTGGTTGCTGTTGAAAACTCAAAACCTTTTGTTTTTTAAAAAAGAAAATAAAGCCTGAAAATATTGCTTGCATTCTTGTTGATGAATATTGATACAGGTAGCAAGGCTGATGAACCACTGAAGTAATCATGTCCTCATTCGCAATTTTAAAGGCCCAAAAGCATTGCTGTGTGTTTCAGTGCCATTTCCTCTACAAATTTTGCATTCACGTGGTCTTGTTCCTTAAATGGATTCAGACCTGGAAAAGGACATGGAGAAGAGCAACTTTCATAAAGTGAACATTGTCCTGTGCTTGAAACCTGTTAAAGTAAGTGTCAATCTCAGATACTCAAAGTTAAGCATGAAAAACTTTAAAAGTTTTGGCCTCTAGCTTTCCATAACATGCTAACAATATTTCTCATAGGCTGCTAAGGCCTGATCCTGGGTCCACTGAAGCTACAGTGGCTTTTGAAACACACTCACATAATGTTTCCTAATGTCAGAGCATGAGCTCGAGTCTAATGCCAGGCAGACTGTACTTAAGAATTCTGGAGACTACGCAGGAAAAAATTAATTAACCAGTGGAAGTTTTTGTAGAGTATAAACTGGGAAATGACTTTTGGTTCTGTCCCATTCTTGCTGTCAGTTTCAGAATACTACTGTATGACACCTAGAGGTGTGCCAATATAAAAATTGGTCCATATCGTATTTGCACAAATAAAAGGAAAATTGATATTAAATCGGCAATTGGCTCTTTTTGGACGGTGTAGCCAATAATGTCACCAAAAAAATCCCATGTACATGCATGCAGCCGCAGCACGCATGCAGCCAGGAGTGCAGCCAGACAGCTTAGAGCAGTGTCTGGCCAGTAAGTCTGTGATGGGAGGAAGGGGCATGGAGGAGGGCTGTTCAAGGCCCCCATGGTGACAGAGGAAGTGGGGCTGGGCCAGGGGCAGGGGATGGAGCCACGGGTGGCTCATTCCAGGAGCGCAGGGGGTGGGGCGGGGTGAGGAGGTGCATGGGGGTACATATGCCCCCCAGATCTGTGCACAGGGCAAGGGGAGGTTGAGCTGCCTGCTGGAGGCTGCACTGGCCTTTTCCTGGTGGGGGTACTGGGCCGGGGCTGCACTTGGTGCAGGTGGCAGCAGCGCTGGGCGTGGAGGCTACAGGGAATTCTGGGGCCACAGCCCACCTCAGAGCCCCTCCCAGTGCTGCTGCCACCCACCCTGAGCACAGCCCCTACTGGGAAGCAGCTAGTGCAGCACCCAGCCTGCAGCAAGTAGCCCACCCTCGCCCTGCACACAGATCCAGGGGGAACATTCCCCCATGCCTCCCCTGGGGGTGCACATAGTGGCTCCCCACCCCCACAGATGAGCCACCCACAGCTCTGTTCCACATCCCACTCTGCCCAGCAGTACCTGCCTCTGCTCCAGACTCCCTCCCTTCCCCAAACAGGGGCCTTGAACAGCAGCCCCCGCCATGCTCCTTCCCTCCTGTACACCTCCCTTCCTCCAACAGACTTGCTGGCCAGACGCTGCCGGAGCGTATATTAGCAATTGGATCGGTATCGGCCGATATGGCTGGCTAATAACTGGCCATTGGTACCAGCAAAAAAAATCTGTATCAGTGCACCCCTAATGAAACCCCAAGCAAAGTTGTCTAGGAAGAAATCCAACTGTCTTCGTAGTTGTGGATTCAAACAGCCTTTGAGCATCAGCTTCTCTCTCTTTTGCAGCAGTGTGTGCTGGTCCATTTGAAAACAGGCATCATCACTCTGCCCATTTCTTCCTAGAAGATCAGGCACACTCAGAAGGTGGTGAACCAACCTCCACGAAGTCTACCAAGTCCCTACTGCTACTGATTAAATGGTGAAATAATTCTGACCCAGATCCAGACTTAACACACACAGCACTGTGGGGCCCGACACCTAACTTTACAGTAGCTAGTCCCAGGAGTGAAATCCAGCACCCTAACCTGTGTGCCTGGGTTCACCACACAGTGCATGAGGTGGCACCTTAGAACAGGAGCCACAAAAACCAGCACAATGAGGACAGTGGTGGATCTTGAATTCTGCCACTCACTGGGTGGGGAGTACTCTGCTGTTCCTGGTAAAGCTCTGCTAAGAGAAATTTAAGATAATTTGAGCTAGACAGCGTACCAACATACGTGAGGAACCATGGCTTCCTAGTCTAGTGGTTAGAGCAGGAGTCAGCAACATTCGCCACACATGCCAGAGTGTGGCTTGTGAAGGTGCATGTGCCAAGCAAAATGACTCAGGGTGGACGGCAGGGAAGGGGCTGGGGTTGCATCGTCACCGCAAGGATCAAGCTCCTTGCAGCTCCCCTGCTGTCTGCCTTGGCACGCCAACACCTTGCAAATCAAGGTTGTGAGTACATCTTGACATTCTGCCTGAAAAACTAACCCCTAAAGTTTAGGGCCTTTATATGGGCAAGGGAGAGACTAGGGGTCATGTCCCTGTATTTTTTACATTAAGACAGTGATTAGATAAAATGCATAAGACAGTCCTTGAAGCAGGACTGGGACCCAGGGCACTCCCATCCTTCCCCAGCTATATCCCTTTTAAAACACAAGTCCCATACCTTGGTTTTCATGATGGTAATCCATTTGCAGTCACATTTGCCACTTCACTTTTATTTACAGTTTATAGATTTAAGCCTTAGTTTGTTTTTAATCAAGGAAATAAATGAGTTTATAGGAACTAGAAACAGCCTGGTCCTGTCTAACGAAAACCCGAAGAGGACAGCAGGAACAGCAATTTCCTCATCCTGGCTTTCCAACATATTCTTTCATGCCTTTTTGAGAGAGATCTGAATAAGCAGACTAAGGGGCTTATAGTGCTCACAGCCCCCACAACATCTCCAATGCAGATGTGTGTAAGCTTGTTCCACATAAAGTCAGAAACTCTGACAGGACCAAGATGAAGCCCTATATGCACAGCCAGGCCAAAACAGCCCAGCCTTTAAAGGAAGCAAAATACAAATAAACATTACCTTGATCCTCTATTTCTGCCAGCATACTGGCCAAGTAGTTAAGAGGCAGAAACTCTACATGAATGGACATCCTGTCAGGTATAGGTCGACCGCGCTGTAAAAGAGAAAGTTTATGTTGGATCACAACTATAGTAGTCTACCTTACACATTCAGTTACAAGGGACTAATAGTCCATGTAGGAATTGTCATGGATGTCAACACTATTCAAGTTGAATGATTTAACAAACAAACAAACAAAAAACCCCTAAAAAACCATCTCCATCACATTCTTACCTGTCTGGTCCCAAGTTTCTCAAGCAAAAGTTTAACATAGTTCCTTGCAATAAAGTGAGAAGTGACAGGGTGATTCCATAGCTGACAGATCTTTTGGCCAATTGCCTATTAAACAAAAACAAACAACAAAACAATATAGATTCAAGAAAGTGCAGAAAGTTTTGTTGGGTAGCAAAAGCAAAAAAAGACGCTTGTTAACTTGGAGTTTCACATTTTTTTTCCTTGCTAAAACAAAAATAAAATTTCCATTTGGACTAAACAAGATGTTCAAATGGAACAGTATTTTCAGACATTTATAATAAAATCTAAGGAGTCAGGACTACTGCAGTGGTGTCATCCCTGTCTATCCAACAGCTAAATGGTTGGGGCAGTTACTAAAGTAGTGAGTGGAAAAATTTGAGATCAGGGCATCTGCTTCCTAGCAGGATAAGATGGGTTTCCATCTCTCTTTCTGTTTGCATACATTATTTCAATATTCACTGAACCAGAAAGGATCACACTTCTCTCTGGCTCAACATGTGGCACATGAACATGAAAGACGTAAGAGACACCCACACAAGCATCCCCTGTAACAGAGCACTTAGTCCTGGGAAAGGTTTGAATCTTCTCAAGAAAAAAAAAAGATCTAAACCTAGGTTTCCTACATCCTGAGCAAGCCTTCTGACCACTGGGTAATTGCAAACGAGGGGAACCTTCCCCTTTACTACTGCTGTCTTGCAAGCCTGGCCTTTTGTTTCTTTACTTCTTATTGTAAGTGCTCAAGAATGCAATACAGGAATGTTAAAACACTGCAACATTTTCTGAAGAAACTATTTTATGACCACTATAGCATCATTTTTGCTTCAGCTGAAACTATTTGGCAAATTCAGCCTAAATTAAAAGACTTGGTTCCTCATAACTGCATTTTTCAATAAAAGGCATTAAAAAACCACAAACAAACAAACAAAAACCCCCTCATCTAGGTCTAAACAGATAGGATACAGTACCAACTCTGCTGTGCTCAAGTGGCAGTGGCAGTGCCTTTTACAACAGAGGCCTTGTGAACCAGCTCCTCAGCACCAGAGCACACTTGGAACCAGCGTGTTCTCCGGGTCCATGCTGCCCAGGGGCTACCAGCTCACTGCAGAGTCCACAGCCAGCTTCCGATGACTAAAGGCTTCCCAAAACAAGATATGGAAGACAATGACTGTTTTGTAGGGGGTTTCTGTTGTGGTTTGTTGTTTTGTTTTGTTTTTTTTTTTTTAAAATCGCTGCCAAATAAAGAAACCCTTTTAACAGGAACATTCAGCTGGTACTTGCAGTAGTTTAAAATACGTAATGAATGAAAAGCACATATCTAGGGTCAAACTAGGAAAAGCCTGTAATATGCCAAGACACTGACTGGCACATGAGCATCCATGCACTAGTGTACTTTATTGCACACTGGAAGTGTTGCAGCTCTATGGCAATGGGATTTATTTGTATTCTTGTGGTGCTCACAATGTGCCAGACATCATGAAAAAACAAGACAGTGATCCTCATTTCAGGATATAGGCATCTCCTGAAGGATACAAGCAATACATGGAGGAGCAGGACAAACAGTTTATCTCACATAAATCTCTAAACAAACTCATGGCCTGAAGTTGAAGGTCACCACACTACAAGAAAAGTCACGTGGAGCTCTTAGCAAGAAAATTCTGTATGAACTTCGGTTTCCCAAGTGGTTAAATCTCTCTTCTCGTTTCTCATTAAGGTGGAAGAGACAAATGTGTATTGCTCACTTCTCAGCAGGAACTCTTCCAGATCTTTAAGGAAAAAACTTGAAGGGGCTCTTGAGAACACCTCCCTTTCTCTGCCAGAAAGAGCCCTTCACGCCTTTCTACATCAAGAAGAATGTACCATGGTAGGAATCCTCATCCCTTCATAAACAAGGTCTATGGACTTCAAACTGAAGTTGAGTTTTGCATTTCAAAATAAAAAGGAACAATCTGCACTGCCAAAGACAACATGCATTTAACAAGTACTGAAGTTGTTGAATGTGAATGGGGAAGTGCATGAATTAAAGGGAGCTGTACTCTTCATAAGGATTTATATTTCAAATTAAATAAAGCTAAACTTTTTCCTTCTTCTCTCAATGTAATATTTTCCCACCTTTTTCTAGATACTCAGATTTAAAGAAAATGTAAACGTAGTTACTGCCTTGAGGAAACAAGAGAAATTAATTTCTTGAGTCTCAAACTGGCCTTTCCACATGGATGAATTTGATAAGTAGACCCAAAAAACATCACACAAGAAACATCATGCAAAGTTACCTCTGGAAGCCTTGTGACGATACTAAATTTTAGCTTTTCATTCTTCTCAGTGTTGTCCAGATCTGAAGGAAAAAAGCAGAAAAGTATCAATGATAAACTACCAGACTACAATTTTTACTTACATACAAGCATCTGTCTAAAGATTAACTCACTAAGAAAATAGATGTATGTATATATAATTTATATATCGCCCTTCCAAACAAAGGCCCAGTAGGCTTACAGTAAGAGGAGACAATAACTAATGAAACTAGAAAGTAACAAGAGAATAAAATAACTTAAAAAAGGGAACTTTAACAAGTACTCCTGGTGACTGACTTCAACTATAAACTCACACCTTGTACTGATATACACCCCTGTCCTTGAGATATTATCTGGATACAACACAACATGATACCTGGGCTTATTTTCTAACTACTAGATAAATAGCACGTTGTGAAGGAGTGTTCTTGTGAGTTTGGCTACAGCTATATACTTGGCCTAGTAAGTAACATGGTGGTCTTGCTGTTTTTCATAAATACTACTCCTCCATTTATTGCTTGTATACTTTAGGAAACGCCTATATCCTGAACTGAGGATAACTGTAATCGTTTTCTCAGGATGTCTGACACACTGTAAGCACCACAAGAATACAAAGAAATCCCATTGCCACAGAACTGCAGCACTTCCAGTAAAGCAGACCGTAGCACATAGATGCTCATAAATAGAACCATAGAAATTTAGGATTGGAAAGGACCTCGGGAGGTCATCTAGTCCAACCCCCTGCTCAAAGCAGGACCATCCCCAACTAGATCATTCCAGCCAGGGCTCTGTCAAGCCAGACCTTAAAAACCTCCAAGGATGGAGATGCCACCACCTCTCTAGGTAACCCATTTCAGTGGTTCACCACCCTCCTAGTGAGAAAGCTTTTCCTAATATACAACCTAAACCTCCCTTGCTACAACCTGAGACCATTGCTCCTAGTTCTGTCATCTGCCACCAATGGGAACAATCCAGCTCCATCCTCTTTTGAACCCCACTTCAGGTAGTTGAAGGCTGTATCAA
>JAGPOW010001296.1:121359027-121371641 GCA_030014935.1 Caiman crocodilus
CCAGCTCCATCCTCTTTTGAACCCCACTTCAGGTAGTTGAAGGCTGTATCAAATCCCCTCTCATGCTTCTCTTCTCCAAACTAAATAAACCCAGTTCCCCCAGCCTCTCCTCATAATTCATGTGAACCATTTTCATTGCTGTCTGCTGTACTCCTTCTAACTTTACCACATCCTTTCTATAGTGGGGGATGCAAAACTGGACACGGAATTCCAACTGTGGCCTCACCGATGCAAAACAGAGCAGATAATTACTTCCCTCGATCTGCTGACAATGCTCCTTCTAATGCAGCCCAGAATGCTGTTAACTTTCTTGGCAACAAAGGCACACTGCTGGCTCATATCCAGCTAAGTGTCCACTGTAATCCCCAGGTCCTTTTCTGCAGAGCTGCTGCTCAGCCAGTCAGTCCCCAGGCAGTAGCAGTGCATGGGATTCTTGTCCCAAATGCAGGCCTTTGCCCTTGTCCTTATTGAACCTCATGAGATTTATTTATTTTGGGTCCAATCCTCCAATTTGTTGAGGTCTCTCTGAATCCTAGCCCTACCTTCCAGCATATCTACTACTCCCCACAGCTTGAGGGTGCAGTGCAACCCATCTTCCAAGTCGTTGATGAAGACATTAAATAAAAATGGCTCCATGACTGATCCCCTGGGGCACTTCACTTGACATTGGCTTCCAGCTAGATATTGTGCCATTGATTACTACCTGCTGAGCCAGAAAATCCAGCTAGCTTTCTACCCACCTCAAAGTCCATTTATCCAACCCATACTTCCTCAGCTTTCTTGCACAAATGCTGTGGGAAACAGCATTTCAAAATAAAATGGGGTATCAAAAGCCTTGCTAAAGTCAAGGTATATTATGTGCACTGCTTTCCTCACATCCAGACAGCCATCTCATCATGGAAGGCAATCAGGTTGGTCAGGCATGACTTGCACTTGGTGAAATCATGCTGACTGTTCCTAATCACATTCTCCTCCAAGTGCTTAGAAATGGATTCCTTGAGGATCCTCTCCATTATTTTTCCAGGTGCTCAGGGGAGGCTGACTGGTCTGTAATTCCCTGGATCCTTTCTAAAAGATGGGCACTATTATTTGCCCTTTTCCAATTGTCCAGGACCTCTCCCAATTGCTACACGTTTTCAAAGATAATGGCCAGCAGCTCTGCAATCACATCAGCCAACTCTCTCAGCACCTTCAGGTTCATTGCATGGACTTGTACACATCCAGATCTTCTAAACAGTCCCTAACCTGTTCTTTTACCACTGAGGGCTGCTCACCTCCTCCTCAAACTGTGCTGCCTGGTGCAGTAGTTTGGGAGCTGACTTTGCCTGTGAAGACTTTGGTGAAGAAGGCATTGAGTACTGAAGCCTTTTCCACAACATTTGTCAGTAGGTTGCTTCCGCCATTCAGTAAGGGACCCAGATTTTCCCTGACCTTCCTCTTGTTGCTGAAATATTTGTAGAAACCCTTTTTGTTACCCTTCATGTCTTTGTCCAAGCTGCCACTTCTTATAAGCTTCCATTTAGTATTTAAGCTCATTGAAGAGTTCTCTGCTAAGCCAAACCAGTCAGCTACCATATTTGCTATTCTTAGGTTTAAGTAAACTAACTGAATTATGTTTCCAATTGCTCCCTCTCCAAACTAAAAGGGCAGCAAACAAGGTTGTGATCACAGTAGGATCTATAAAGCCACAAATTGGTTTCCCTGTTCTTTTTATGAACGACTACATACACTTGATTCTATTCCAAGAATGCAGAGCAGGGCGATCCATGGCTCGAACTTCTGGCAAGAACCCAACAGCCTAGCACGGGGTACATACATTAAGCATATCTCATGTCAGTATGCACTACTTCCTAGCATTTAGCATTTTGACTACATAGTTCAAAGAACAGGGGCAAACTTATTAGCATACTTTCAAAAGTCATCCCAGTGGATGCAACACAGCATATTTCAATTAAACAAAAACCCTTACATCAACAACAAGCACAATTGTTTTAGACTGATGGTGCCAGGTTTTGTTTTTCTAAAAACAACTGTTTACAGCCCTGTGCAGAACGTCTAGCTATTCTATTAACTACAGCATCAGAACTATTCTGTGTCTTATCTGAATCAAAACAATACTGCTGAGGGCTGTCTAGTAGGCCAATTCAGCTGTTTTATAGGGAAATCATTTTTAAAAAATATTTTTAATTTAACCATTATTACTAATCATTCGATTAGTACCTCTGATCACCCACCTGCACACCTGCGCTCTTATTTCCAAAGGCGTTCCTCCCCAGACAACTGGGCTACACAACTATGGGAAGAACAATGGGCCTCTAAGAACTACATACTCAAAACATTCATCCCAAACCCCTCTATGAGACCTCCCGGCTTCGATTTGGATAAACTTTCCTGGATCTGCCTTAACAGACTGAACCAGCTATGGCCATTTCCACCATAACATGCATCAAATGGGCCTGACACCAAGTGCCACTTGCGAATGTGGCACCCCTCCCAGACTGCAAACCACATAGTTACGGCATGCTCCATCTTCTATTGCCCTGGAAACCTCAATGCCCTCGACACCCCATCTCGATCCTGGCTCTGTCCAACGTGAAATATGACACTGGCGTATGATTTTTGTCATACAAAAAAAAATCATTGTGTGCATTTCCCTCGTTTCAAAATGGATCAGCCAGAAATTTCAAGGTAGATATTTCGTTGTCTTTTGTAGTTACAGACAGTTTTATGTAAATTCATGCCCAATTTTTGTCCTGTACAACCCTAAAGGTTTCTGAGGAAGTTCAAAGAAATAACTCTTTAACTTTCAGTTTTAAGGGTGGAATTGAGACCTGCAGCTTTGCATTTTTCTTTCATTATGTATTGCAAGAAATAAAAGGGCAAGTTTAAAAAGTAGTTAGCTCTTGAGAAAGTCACAACTGTTTATCTGAAATGCCTTGAGCGTATCCCTTTCCAAAACAAGCTTGCTAAAAGGAATGTTACCCATCGGGATTACTAGCAGCTGGTTAGCACCTCTTCTGTTAAATCTACTGTACCTTTGAAAAGTTTTCTGACACAGAGAGAGAGAAAGCCATGTGTACAACAGAAGTACAATATTTCTAAGCAAAATGTCCTTATTACTCCTGTGCCCTTCACAGCACCAAAGCTCAGTAGAGGGCAACACCTCTATTATTACCAAATTCATTCCAATTCATTTTTGGAGGTAGAAGTGGGGGAGGGAGGAGGAAAGAGAAAGAGAGAATTAAAATCACCATGCCATCACAATGATGTCTAAATTCTGACATTATTGATGCCCTATGACTCCACCAACACTTATTTAATATAATTGATTTAGACTAACTTAAAACCCTCCCTCTTAATATGGAAGTGCTCACTTTGTGATATTCCCATACCTTGCAAGAATAGGAAACAAAAAGGAGAAGACTGGAAGCAGCCCATACAGCAGTTCTCTTATTGTAAAATCTACTGCAAATCCAGCATAATCAAACTGTTTGCAAAATATTTTGCATTTCTTATGCCGGTCCCCCCAATTCATCTAAACACCAACATTTTCCCAAGCACTGTATGCAACTGTCACCCGTTCTCCTGCACAATACGGGCTAGATGTATGAGCTGCCATTACCCAGCACAAAACAGCATTAGTAATGAGGAACTTTTGAGACTGATCAGAAGTATGAAATGTATTCAACCTTATTTTCCTCCTACCTGTGGCTAGAAGCACACTGCTGCCATAACTCATGGTGGCAGTGATAAGCCAAGTCCTTCAGCAAGAACATTCTTAATGGGATTAAAATCCAGTTCGAATCTACCAGATCTGCCTGTAAACCCCTGACTGCTTTGGCAAAGTAAGCAGCAACACACAATTTCATACAATGTAATACACCAGAACTCAATTCTTCCTAATTATTTCCTTTTAGAAGAACAGAACAAAAGGCATCTGGTATTGGGGTTATCAGAAGCTCTTGGTATTAGAATTTAGCACAATCTGTACCATGATTTCCTGAGCCAAATTTCTAAAAAAGCTAGGTTCCTATGGGTCCTTCTGCATAGTCATTGCATTCTTCCAGACTGGACATCAGCTTTAAGATGCTTTGTAGCACTTTCAACTTTTTGCTTTTAGATCAGATCATCATTTTCCACCTTCAATCCCCATGTCCCCAACTGAGACATCCATTTGTCTGGGACTGGAGAGATGAGGACAGGGGAAGCTCACAATCTCCCTCCCCTATAAATCACAATTATGTATTTAGTGTGTACTTTAAAGGCCTAAGAAGCTGAAGTCTTGAGAATATTCCCAGACTAAAGTCCCTGACAGGGCCTCACAAGAGGTATTCTGTTGAAGTACAGTACTTCAAGGAGGACAAATTGATTGCTGCTCCCAATATAGTTCCAGAGATGGACATGAAGCATCTGATAGACACAGAAGGATTGAAAAACTAAGATCCACAGGGATAGGTCACAAATCTGGCAATGAGTGAACCTTTCACCTTTAATTCACACTTCAAAGATACAGCCAGTTTTCAAAAGTGGTTTCTATGTTAGTTGGTGGGGGACCCTTGTGAAAGGCCACAAGTTGCACTAACTGATACCTCCTGGTGTCTCTGCAGTATTGCAAGACAGTCTGGATTAGGAAGCATAGGCTTCAATTATGCAAGCTGCTCCGTACAAACTGACTCTTTGGTTACAGTCAATGAAGACATGCATGGACACAGGATACACGTGTGTGAAGCAGTATGGCTATGACCCTGTCCCCAAGCAAGCCTTTTCTATTAGGAGTGAAGAACATGAGCAGGGCACCATAAGGCTGTTTGCTTTACTACTGGACATGATTTACCTTCGTTGCCCTTGAAAGGGATAGCCAACTTTGTGGGCAACTACTGAATTTAAAAAAAAGGGGGAAGTCTGAAAACCATAGTTTTGGCACATTTTGTCCCAGAACTGAAATGGTGTTGGCACACACAGGACTCACGCTGTTCTAAAAACTCTAGTGTGTTGTCTTAGTTTGCAATAGCTACTTGGGGCTTTCTTGTTTCACTACAGGTGTTTAGAGGAAGTTATCTCAATGCAGCTGCACTGCATGCACTTTAGGACAGCTGAAGGTAACTTGGCTGCATGTACCATGACTGCCATTTCCTTGGAAGAAGTTCAGATCAAAACTTGCTCCCAAACAAGGAATAAAACAGTGACCTGTCCATCTTTGCAGGACTTACCAGGAGGAAGGGGCATGCACAGCCCATTGGCAGCTTCTAGGATCCGACTCATGATATGGAATACTGCAAACTCTGCTGCACTTCCTCGCTTGTCACTGTATTTAATAATAAAAGTTACAGTGTACAGGTGACCAACGGACATACGCCCTTCCACACTCCCCTCAAAACCTAGCAGAAGTGCTGCTCAGTTAAATGAATGTAATCTGGGTACCAAGAAGTGATAGGACATCTTGTTTATTTAGATATGTGGACGTAGAAAATCTATACAGTAGATTTATAGCATACAGGATACTAAAAACAATGAGATAAAACTTTCTAAACTGAGTATCTGAAGTTAGACCTACTCTGCATCTATAAACTACCTAGATAAGTGACCTGAGGTCTTCAATTAGCCAAGCTGAAATCAATGCGAGATCAGTGATGCCGAACACCAGCCCCCTTCTCTACAGAGATATCTACATGATCGCTATCCAAGCCTGGTTAGACAGCGAGAGTTGGGAGGGTCATGGGAGAGGCAGAAGGAAGGTTCTGCTGCAGCAACCTGGGGCTGGGTTCAGGAACAAGCATTTCCCGAGACCACGTCTCTGCAAGAGTTCTGCCCACAATCTAACTTGCTGGGGGCTAAAGGCAAAAACGAACAAACTTACAAGGAGAAGATGCAGGGGTGAAGGTTGTATTTCCTCCAAACTGCTTCCATCATCCGACACATTAGATCCAGCTAAAAGAACAAACAAAACAAAATCCTGCCATGTGTAAGAGCTCATGTTCTGAGGGCCATTAGCGTCCATTAGTCTTTCAGCGAGCATTGTGGATTATAACCATGTGTCAATGTTAAGACTCTAGTAACTAGGAGGTCAGAAGTTCCCGTGATTTTTCCAGAAAGTCCTAAAACAACACACTCTCAATCCACCAGTGTTCCTGCAGTGTGCACCAGCAAGTAGCCCAGGCTTAGGACCTGCTCAGGCCTCAGCTGAAAGCATGCTCTCTGACCGCAAACAGATGCGAGTGCACTCCAGGATCAGGAGGCAAGTAAAACCTTAATCTCCTAATGGCTGTGCATTTTGGCAACAAGAGAACTCAAGGGCCTCAATCCAACTGGCAAACATAGAAGGCAGAAGGATATTCAGCTTGCTACATGAGGGAAGCTACACGGAGAACACAGGCTGGGTATCAGCCAGTTGCAGACCTACCAAAGAGAAGGAAAGTTCAGGCAGGAATGTGTCTCATGAATTCCCAGTTCAGCTTCTCTTCTCTAACTTCCAACCTTGTCTCCACCCCCTTCCTATTACAATAAAAATCTCTGGCCTGCACCATCTCTCTTATGCTTCCTGGCTGACCTACAGGACAGAACTACTGATCAGCAGGAACTCCTAGTCCTATTCACCTCTGGGTCCTTCTAGTCTTGCAGCCAAAAAGAGAACCTGGCCTGCCCACTCGGAGAGTGCAGAAGGAATCCTCCGGGCACTTTCAGCGTAGCCTGTGCTTCCATCTCCCTCGTTCTTCCCAAGAGCCTGACTGCCAGGGGAGACTGTTTGGAATAACATTATTAAATCAGAAGCCTTCAGAGCACAACACCACCATACACCTTTAGCACTTCCCATATGCCTTTTGTCTGAGGAGGAAGGTTCAAACCACATCTTTAAGTAATCCCTTCAAGCACTCCTAAACTAAGCAATAACCCCATATTACAGAGGGGCACCATGAAGCATAGAGAGGTCAATTACTCTTCCACAAATAGGATTTCTGGGTTCTAGTCATTTTCTGTCTCCCAGTCTCTCTGCTGCTCCAAGACAGTGTTCTCAATCTTCCTGATGCATTACAAACATGGACCCCAACAGGAACAGAATCCATACACTGGTCTCACACAGCACTTCCCACAGGGGTCTCCAAGTATCTCCGATTAGGAGCCCAACTCAGCGTGGTTGGAAGCACAGCACCAGGTTAGCTTTTTCCTCTCTATCATGCAGCCTTCTTTTGCTGGCTGTACTTCTGCAACTCATGCTTTAACTTCAGTGCACAGCAGCTACACAGCTTGGAAACGCACCAGAAGATATTCAAAAGTTCAAAACTATTTTGGACTTGATTACAAACTTCCTGTTTAAGCACTCCAGAGGAGCAGTTTTCCTCCATTAATTATCCAGGAAATGCATGACTTCCAGTTGTCAGGCAAGGGCCAGAACACCTGCCTACACAGCCATTTATTTCTGGTCCAGCAAGCATCAGAGGCTAACTACTCTCTGACTCCATCATCAGGAGCTGGTGTTACCTCTGAAAATGAGAAACTAGACCAGTGATTCTCAACCAGGGTGCCTTGAGATCCTTTCAAGGGTGTGATACAAATGTCAGCATTGTTAGGTGTGCAAACATGATTCATGAGATAAGTCCCAGAGACTTCACATAGGAATCCACAGTGTTAAAAGCATTTTGACTGGTTGTGGTCTTTTCAAGTTCTTTGCAAGGCTGCTCTACTATTATTCTGTAGTAAAAAAATTAGTGAAAACAACGCTTGCATTTTTGAGCCTTGTAACGCAGGCGTTACTGACCTTAACACCAGTGTAAACAAGGAGGAGACAAATGATGTGAACACATCCTGATGGGCAGGATCCCCTGGGAGACCACTCTGAGGGGGAAAGGAGTCCAGGAGAGTTGGTTGCATTTTAAGGAAACCTTACCGAAGGTGCAGGAACAAACCATCACTATGCACAGGAAGACTAGTAAGTATGGCACAAGACCAGATTGGCTTAGCAGGGAACTATTCAGTGAGCGACAACATAAAAGGAAAACTTCCAAGAAGTGGAAATGTGGACAAACGACTAAGGAGGAGTATACAAGTATTGCTTGGGCATGCAGGGATAAAATCATGAAGGCCAAAGCACGAGTGGAGTTGCAGCTAGCAAGGGACATGAATGGTAACAAGAAGGGTTTCTACAAGTAGGACAGCAACAAGATGATCAGGGAAAATGTGGGTCCCTTACTGAATGTAGGGGGGAACAACCTAGTGACACATAAAAGGCTTAAGTACTCCATGCTTTTTTCACCTCAGTCTTCACAGGCAAGGTCAGCTCCCAGACTACTGCACCTGTCAGCACAGTCTGGGGAGAAGGCAAGCAGCCGGAACAGGTTAGGGACTATTTAGGAAAGCTGGACGTGTACAAGCCCATGGGGCTGGACATGATGCACCCAGGGGTGCTGAAGGAGTTGGCCAGCGTGACTGAAGAGCTGATAGTGATTATTTCTGGAGACTCATGGAGATCAGATCCTGGATAATTGAAAAGGGGCAAATACAGTCCCCATCTTTAAGAAAGGAAAGATAGAGGATCTGGGGAACTAGAGACCAGTCAGCTTCACCTCAGTCCCTGGAAAAACCATAAAGCAGGTACTCAAGGAATCCATTTCAAAGCACGTGGAGAAGGTGATTAGGAACAATCAGTATGGATTCACCAAGAGCAAGTCATGCCTGACCAACCTGATTGCGTGCTATGATAAGAGGACTGGTTCTGTGGATGTGGGGAGAGCAGTGGATGTGATATGCCTTAGCTTCCACAACAGTCTTGCAAGCAAGCTAGCTAAGGTAGCATGGGTTGGATGAATGGACTGTTAAGGTGGACAGAAAACTGGCTAGACTGTCAGGCTCAAAGGGTAGTAAATCAATGGCTTGATATCTAGTTGGCACCTGGTATCAAATGGAGTGCTCCTGGGGAATCGGTCTTGGAGCCATTTTTATTTAATATCTTCATCAACGACCTGGAAGATGGGTTGGAACGCATCCTCAAACTGGGAGAAGTAGTAGATACTTTGGAGGGTAAGACTAGGATTCAGAGAGACCTCAACAAATTGGAGCACTGGACCAAAAATAAATCTTATTTTTCAATAAGGTTCAATAAGGACAAAATGCAAAGGCCTGCATTTGTACAGAACAATCCCATGCGCTGGTACTGGCTGGGGACCAACTAGCTAAGCAGCTCTGCAGAAAAGGACCTGTGGGTTACAGTAGATAATAAGTTAAATATGAGCCAACAGCGTGACTTTGTTGTGTAAAGGCTAACACCACACCAGGCTGCATTAGTAGGAACACTGCCAGCAGACTGAGGGAAGCGATCCTTCCAGTCTATTCGACACTGGTGAAGCCACAGCTGGAGTCCTGTACCCAGTTTTTGGTCCTCCACTATAGAAATATAAAAAAATTGGAGCAGTCCAGTGGAGGGCAACAAAAATGGCAAAAGAGCTGGGGCACAATACTTCTAAGTAGACGCTGAGGGAATTGGGCTTCTTTAGTTTGGAGAAGATAAGACAAAAGGGGGATTTAATAGCAGCCTTCAGCTACCTGAAGAGTGGTTCCAGACAGGATGGAGCCAAGCTGTTCCCAGTGGTGGCAGATGACAGAACAAGGAGCAATGGTCTTGAGTTGCAGCAAGGGAAGTTTAGGTTAGATGGTACAAAAGCTCTCTCACAAGGAGGGTAGAGTAAAGCCCTGGAACAGGTTACCCAGACAGGTTGTGAAATCTCCATCCTTGGAGGCTTTAGAGATGGCCCTGCTTTGAGCAGGGGGTTGGACTAGATGCAACATCCCGAGATCCCTTCCAACTCTCATTTTCTATGATTACACAGGAATAACTTAATTCAGTCTGGTAAAGAATTGTCCCTGAAGAAACTGGGAGTAGAACTACATGGGTGTAAAACTATACTGGTGTAGGTGTTCCACACTTGCATCTTATACAGGATAATCATTTGCTCAAATGAAAAATGCTGTCACCAGCTGCTCTGCCACCTAGTAGAGAAGCCCTGAAAAAGCAGCCTACTGTATAATACACTGGAATAAGCAGTTTGGTCCATCTGCTCTGGACCTTCTGTAAATGACACCAGTGTAAATATCCTGCATGTCCAAGCCCCAAGTAAGGATGAAGAGTTTGAATGGCTACCAGAGAAACATGCCAAACTGTAACGAGAACATGGATTTGAAAAAGGGAAGGAAAAAGACAAAACTTTAGAGAAAGTTTGACAAGTAAAAGACACACTAATGGTAGCTTCGTCAAGCGTATGTAAAAATCCTTCATCTTCTTAACACTGGGACCAAGGTCATTTATAATGTAACCATCATCATTTTGAGAGTATCCAAGCTAAATTTGCTGTTTGTATGATAGCACTTTGAAGCCCTATGAGGATAGGCCATAAAATATTCAGCAAGAGATGCTCCCTCCCCCAATGGAGATTGCTTACAGTCTCCTGCAGCGGTGGAAGGAAGCATTATCTTAGCCTTCTGGATGGGGAACATAGCAGCTTGCTCAGTCACAAAGCGAGCCTGTGGTGGAAGTGAGAAGTGAACTCTTGACAGCAGGCTTTAACCACAAAGCCAGTTCTCCTGTCAGTAACAAGCAGCTAGAACAGGGATGAGACACTGGAAATGTAGAGCAGGGCTGTCCAACTGGAGGCCTGCAGGATGCATGTGACCTGCAAGGCTTTAATGTGCAGACCCTGGGCTCTTACTCTGCTGCTGCTCCCTTATCTCTCTGGCTGATCATGCAGCAAGGGGCTCTTGGCACCCCCTCCCTCTCTCAGCTTTCATTTCCTGTGCCTGCCCCCAGAGAGCAGGATGATGCACTAAGGAAGCCTTCTGCCCCATGCAGCAAAGGAGCTGAGGTGAGAGCTACCTGCATGGTGCAGCAGCATGTACGGGTAGACATGGTTGTCTGCCTGGGGGTGTGGGCTGGGAGCCTGTGGCTCACATTAGTGAAGCCTCCAAGCTATGTAGCCCTTGCTGGTGCAGCCTCTGGACGCTCAGAAGTTGAATAGCCTTGAAGGTAGAGGAAGCCTCTTCTCTTGCAACTCTTAAAAGAGAGCTGGAGAAATACCTATTTGAGTAAATAGCAACAATAGTGAAATAGGTTTGACCAGTGCAGGCTACAGGGACCTGGGTTAACGTTTTCAAGCATCTAGGTCTCTTGAATATTTAGCCCTGCTTCTCAGCACTGAGGATCCTCAGATTCTACTGAAGTCACTAGAAGTTATGAATGATCATCTAAATTATTTCTGTAGAAGCACCTGCTGAAGCAGCCAAAGCAGGGACTGCCACAGAGGGAGAAAAGGGAGAAAGTGAGGTCCAGCTGGGTCCCCTCCCAGTTGGTGCTTTCAATGCCCATAAAGGGCAAAAGTAGCTCCAGAACAGTAGGGTCCGCCACAGCAGGGACTTTCAGGGAAGTTCCTACAGTTTAACTGGACTTTCTTTTCCCTGTACCAATTGGCTTCATGTCCCAACCCTCTCTCTCATGGTCTCCTCACCAAAGCTTTCTTCCTCCACAATCTTCTTCACTCTTCCTTACACTTAGCTAATCCCCTCCCAACCAAACCCACTCCCCCAGAATTGTGGAAGTAGTGTAATGCTTGCTGTTGACTAGACTCACCTGTTAGGTCTTTCCCCTTCCAGACTCTCTCTCTTATTTACACTTAGGGCTTTGTTACACTTAGTATGATCTAAACATCAAACATTTTAAGCATTGATATGTCTTAGAAAGCTTTCCGCACAGTTCAAGTCAATGCCTAATATGCTAGTAGGATCCCACCACACTTTTAAACTGGGAATGAGACCCAAAAATCCTTGCCCAAAGAGGCATAACTTTTAGCCAATCGGAGAGCTCTTGGCATAAGTTTAGTCCCCATATGCAAACATTAAGTGTTTAACTGGTGCCCAGGGTAACACCCAACAAGACCCTTAATGTCTTCAATGCTAGAACTGTCTGCTACTCTGAGTCTGTGCAGCACCAACGTAAAGAAGTTCTCAGTCCTATTCTTGATGGGCCATTTGCCACTACTGTAGAAAACAAAAATAATACTATTAAGACAGTCCAGGAAAGACAAATCCTTTCCTTTTCACTAGGGAGAAAACAGGTACACCTTTGAGAGTAATGTGCTGTCGTAGGTTACAATCTGACAAAACGGCCATTTACAAAAGCTCATGCCTCAAGCTCTGCATCTAAGATGCCAGCAGGCCCTACCTTCTGCCTGACTTCATACTAAAGTGGCCAAATACCTCTTGCTCTTTTAGTTGTGGTGCAGGAGCAGTGATTCAGGTGTTTCCTCATGAACCTAGAGATAAGAGTTCAAGCCTTACTCCAGACTCATGCCAAAGGCTACCTATATGCAACCAATTGTTGTTAAAGGCAATCTACCTGCTTGAGCCCGGAACCCATGTTACGTCTCAGCTCTGCGTTCTTGGGAACCCTGGCATAGGACACAGCCTCTTTGACTCACAAAGGACTCACCCCCCCCTTCCTCTACATAAATGAAACCGATTAAGATGAAGTGAGAGACACACCTAAGACCCTCCAGATAAGGATGACAAAAGTGAAACAACTGCCCTAGGTCTCATTTGCATCTGAGATGGAACCAGATGACAATTCATTTGCATCC
>JAGPOW010001296.1:121380067-121419606 GCA_030014935.1 Caiman crocodilus
AAATCCAACTCTTCATTTGTAACATTCATTCCTTAGGCCCAAAGACGACACTTCCAGTGTCCCCAATGTCATTACTGACATTATCCTATGACAGATGCATGAATGATCTCCAATAAACTGCTTTAAATAAACCAAGTACCTGATAGCAACAAGATGCAGCCAAGTTTGACATATTTAAATCCAGCAATTATTCTCAGCAAAATAAAGAAGGGTAACATTAACAAAAAGATTGCTTACTTTCTCGCATTTTCAAAAATATTTTTCAAATATGCAGGGGCTCCTTTTCCCTCCTGCTGTGAATTGAAAAGAAAAAGTTTTCAGAGCAGTTATAAGTCTGCCAAATCAAAGAATGATGAGAAGCAGAGCTGACTTTTATTTCCAATGGTATAAGGTGGAACTGAGGTGTTAAGCATTTTTCAAACTAAAACCCACACTGGATAAAATTCAAGAAGCTGCACAGCATTTATAGTAGTAAAAATCCAAGTCCCTGGCCAGGGACAGGCTGTGGAACACAGCTTCTCATATAAGCCCACCAAAACTGCAATGATTTACTTTTCACTTCTATTCTGGGGGCTCCCCTTCAAGAAATACTCCATTTCCATCAGTGGTTGAACCCATCTTACTAATAACTCAGTTCTTCTGGGTTCATATTACTCACCACAGAATGTAAGCCTATTAGATGGACAGTCAATTAGATAAGTTTTTTAGACCTTTTTTTTACCTCTTCTGAAAGTAGCTTATACCACTCCCTCCGGAGCACATTATTGTTGTAATGCAATTGCGGCTCAGCATACTTTACATTCTCCAGGTACAAGTTTAATTTTTCCCAGAAGCCTTTACAGTTTTGCACCTACAAGTACATACATGAAATGGTGAATACAAGCTGCACCATCACTGAAATAAGCATCTAACCTACCATTTAAATGACATGGGAGAACAATGACAATGTTAGTACTGCTGGTCTTTTCTTTCTAAAATGTCCTATTTTTAATCTATGTTCTTTATGTGGCAATTATTCTCGAGTAGAACAAGCACCCAAAGCTTTAAACCAAACTCGAAATACATGAATAGACCTGCTTGTTTGTGAAGTCTGTGTAACAAAATGTGTAACCCAGAACAAGCTTTACCATAACAATTTTCAAATCTTTAGTATTTACAGTGACCTATAAATCAAAGAAGTTAAAAGGAGGAAAAAATACTGATTTCCCCGAGCTGTCTTTTTACACTGGGTCTAGTTTTCTTAAATAGAAATTTGAGGCTATTATTTATTAGGGGTCATCAGCATGCTCAGTACTGGAAAGGACACAATGTTAAAGGTGCTCATTTCTGGTATGAAACACCCCGCCCCCAAAAGCAGAACTCCCCCCTCCTAAACTTAACTTTATTACTCATCTTTAGGATACCCATGTCCATGCATTTTTCCAGCAACCAACTTGGCAACAGTTCACAGGATATAGACAGGTTTTTGGCCTGTATATTGCTCAGGCAGGTATTTTTTGTCCAGTCCTCCCTCTAACCAGTTTTGGTTTTTTTTTCCCCCCATTCGTTCAGTAGGCCACAGTGAAGTTGCCAACAAACTCAAGTAGTTTCAGTGTGGATGACCCCTTACCTACCCGTCTGCATTTCAGTTCAATATCATATAGACCAGGTATCATACATAGCCTATGGGCTGGATCCAGCCCATGGGACTTCTTGGAGGTGCAGGGAATTTGGGGGCAAAATGAATTAAGAATATGGAGCCCTCCTGGGGACATATTTTAGCAGCGGCAGGACAAGTGACAGGTGTGTTAACTCCCACCACTCCTCAGTGTCACTCACTCTACCATCACTTGCTCCAATGCTGGAAAAAAGTCCAATCCGGGCCACAAGTAGCCCTGTGGTCTGCATTTAGCCCTGGGGGCCAAACTATTTTGACACCTCTGACACAAATCACTTCCCTCTCAGTGTCAACACATGGGGTAGCTATAGCAGTGGAAAAAAAGTATATAGTTTTAAGTCTAGTTTAGGTCAATGAAAAGTTGGAAACAAAGAGGACTGAACACCTGTTACCAGCCTTGGCCATTTTCAAGGGAACTAGGCTAAGTTGCAGCTGTGTTGCTCAGCAGAAGGCCCAAAACCTGTTTCTGAGTAACTGCAGTGTGAACCTTGGCAAATGTGACAATTAACTTGGTCAGGAAGTCAAGCAAAACATCAAACATTAACTAAAGGTAGTAGTATATGTGATTGATGTAAACAAATTATTAGATATTGTTTTGCTATAATAGATATATTTTGTTAAAATGCTTAGATAATTTGTAAAAACAAAAACAGCCTTGTCAGAGAAGATTATAAAGTAAGGTAAAGAAGAAACAATGGAGAAAGAAAGGAGATAAGAAATCTTCCCTCTTGCCCAAGGATATAAATCCCAAATAACTGACCCCCTCCCAGTCCACAAGATATCCGGTAAAATCCTGAATTCTGGGCAGAGGATCAGTGGAAGAGCCAGAGTCACATAAAATAAAGCCATCACTTTCATCCTTGGGTTTGCACTAGACCAACAGGTAGCTTCTTCCTTCCAGCATGGCAACATCTAAAGAGATCTACCCGAATCAAACATGCCATTCTCAGTCGCTCTCTTACCTCCCCAAGTACCAGCTCCTTATTTCCCTAAGCAACTTTCCTTCAAAGTGTGACTGTAATTTCAATTTAACATGTGAACAAACTGAATTGATAGATTAAGGAAACTACAGATATAGGATTTAACAAATTTACACTTAAAAGGTGAAAAAAGTGTAGGACCAGGGTGACATCTAGTGGTCAGTTTAAATTGTTACACCTGCAGGAGGTCTGTAGGATCATGTAAGATCTTTTCGGAGGTCCTTTCAGGCCACAGAAAAAGGCTGTTTGAGATGGGGCAAAAATGTGGGTGGAAAGGGTTTGTCACAACAGAAAACAGTATTTTTAGAGCTCCAAATGTCATTGAAAACAAAACTCTGCATTTAAGAAATTAGCTTGTTAAAATAAAAAACAATCATGAGTTAAATCCAATTTTCTATGGCCTGCAGATCACAAAAAGTTAAGCGGGCTGACAGTGTGGAGGAGAGGTCACCAAGTGAATCAGGGAGCAGTGTTTATTGTGCAGGTGGCCGTATATGGGCAGACAGTAAGAGATTATTTCCCAGCACTGCATTAAAAGATAATGCTACTGGAGAATCAGATGACAATTTAAACCAAAGGACCTCACCACTCATCATCACTTGAAGACCTCATTGAGCTTTTTATGAAAGTAGTGGCATTGGGTAGTACTTATCCACTGTTCCTCTTAATTTGCCATCTTAAATGGGCATAATGTAGCTACGTGCTATTGAAGAGATGCCAAAATGCACTTGATGCACTATGCAGATATATAATCAAGGCTCAACACTTAGCCCCTGGCAGCACATGCAGGGTCACCTATTGTACTACATAAAAGGCTGCCTTTCTTGTGCCAGCCTCCATGACAAATATCTTCCTTCTCTTCTTCACTATTCTTCAGACCCTTCCTCCAGTTAAGCACCCAGTCCTGACCATAATTCTACTCTTTCTGACAGAGTGAAACTCAAGTGACCAAAAGGAGACTCATTTTTTTTAGAATAAGGGATCAAATCAGGTCTCTGCTGACCACAAAGCCTACTCTATAATAACTTACAGTTGTGACTCTGGCCCTTCTAATGATCCTCTGCTCAAAGCCTATGTTTGTTATCTCCTCTTGAAATAAAACAGCTGATAACAAGTTGTTTTATTTCAGGACAATGCCTACTGTGTGCAGCAGCTGTGAGTGAATTACCTTGAAACTGAAGGGATACAGGTTGTAGCCATATTTGTCTACAGGCAAAAGCAATCAAAACTCATGGCAGAGGTGAGATCTTTCTTAGACCAACTAGATATTTGCCAAAAAAAAAAAAAAAAGTCTTTGTTTGCAAACTTTCAGGCACACTTACCCTTCTTCAGGCACAGGAGAATGCAAACATGAATTTTAATTTTTACCTATCTAAGATTTTTCTATCTTTTCATTCTTCTATGCCTGAGGAAGGGTGACTGTGCCTAAAAGCTTGCACATAAATACCTCTGCCATGAGTCCCGATTCCTTGAAGCTGAAAGCACTCAGCCTCTCACAAAGGCATTCAGCATTTTGTTGGCCTGGGTCCTTTTCCTGTAAACCTATCAGGGCACCAACTTATCTCTGTGAAGACCCCACAAAGATTCTCTGGAAACATTTGGCTGCTTTGTGAAGGTGACAGTGCAAATCAAATGAAAACCCATTAGCTGGCCTAGTTAACTGGGCTTATGGAACTTTTGCATCCTAGAGCAGTAGAAAGCAGTCAGACCATAGCACTGAGCCTGGCCTATAGCATTTACACCTCAGACTCACTCAAAACTACAGCACTTTCCAGACCAAAGCAGCAGGAAATAGGTGTCTTTCGTTTAACTTTGACCTTCTCAATCTGTTTACCATTTTAGACAGAAATAGGAAATGAGTTCTGCCATCAGGAACTGTATTGCTAAAGGCCCCTGTTCCCAAAGCCTTGAAGTTTAATCTCAGACAAATCAAACAGCTTTCTAAATCTGACCTCAGTGCATTACATGGATCATATGGAGATAAAAGCTCTCTTTTAAGTCCTGATCTTAAGATGTTTCCTCATCTCCTAGTGAAACCAAATGTCAAGCAGTTGAAGCCAGACTCTCCAGTTATCCTGGTATAAATCAGGAGAAAAAAACCCCCAGCACTAATATGACAGCACAGAGTTAAATATGGAGGCAGGGAGGTGGAAAATAGGACCTAGAAGTCAATTGAGACCAAAGTATTACAAACTAGTTCTGAGTACTTGGGGGAGGGAAAAGGCAAAGGGGCTTCTGTCTCCTTAAAATTATTCCATCAGAAAATAGTCTCAAATATGCAAAAGGCAGCCCCCACAGGATGCCACCCCACTCATATTCTGAGTCATCAGCTGTTTAAACCTGGTTCCTCTGTTAGTCTTCAATCTGGTTCTCCATAACATTCTGTATACATCTTACTATTTACTTGAAAAGTCCTTTGGGTCTTGTTCTTCCCACCTGTCACATGCTCTCAACTCAATAAAATACTTCAGCAGGGGGTAATTTCAGGGAGACAAGACAGAGGAGTTATCAATCCAATTTTCCATAACAAGTATAGGGACTCCTATCAGAGAGTGAGGGATCCCTTCACCCCCAAAAACATATTCTGTTCACCACCAGGTATGTTTCTCTCTACATCTCTCTATTTAATTGGTTTAAACCTAAAACAGCCACTCCTTCTGAAGAGCAAAGCCCGAGCCATCACACTTGTATATGCGCAGGATGCCATGGTCAAAATAGACAGGGGGTCATGAACTGCTGGTGCTATTCATGGAAGTATAATGAACGAGGCCCCATGAGTGGGATGCTTCACTGGGCACAGTGCAAAGCAGCTTCCCTGCATTAGCTTCAAGTCATAGAATGAAGAGGTACCAAACAGACGAAATGGAAGAGGCACGGATTTTTGTGGATGTTACCTTTAATGGACCAATTGCATGGTTTGGATAAAGTTGGACAAGCTTTCAAATGCAAGGCGTTTTTCATCAGGTCTGAGGCAAGAAGCAGGAACAGCTTAGATGACAGGTAGATGACAGTGGGTGCATCTATACATGCGCGTTACTGCAGAGTTGACCAATTGGTTTTGCAGTAAAGTGTCACAGTCTATACATATGCCAGCCCTAGGGTGCAGTAAATTAACTTCGCCATAGGATAATACTGTTGGGGAGTAATTTACTCCATAAAAACATACATGTAGACTGTGACAGGGGCTAGCTAGGGCACAAGGGTACCAGCTCCTCTGCTGGTACCCTCTGCTGCCACCTGCACCACAGGGCTGACCTGCCCCAGCTCAAAATGTTGCAGTCCCGAGCACACATATAGCTGCCACACCTGCGAGTAGCTGACTCTCTCTGGTGCAAACTGCGTCAGAATTTATCATGTTGCCTTAATGGCACATGTAGATACACTCAGCGTGTCAAAGTCAATGTCGCTGTTCAGTCCTTAGTTCTCAGTGTCAAAGGTGTTTGAATATTTTCCCTTAAGCATGAAGACAGAAAGGGAATGGCTGTTCTGTGAAAAAAAATTTGCTCCTACTGATGTTTGTGTGCATCTGTCCTTTTACTCCTGTAAGATTTCATCCTTTTTCTCCTGTAAGAGTTCATTCAGATGTGTAGTTTCTGTTTAGTTTCACTCACTTAACCACAAGGGCATATGGTGCATTGGATCAGGTATATCACATTTTCAGAATGGCATGCATAGGATCTATAGATTCTAACAGGTTTGTTGCAGGGGATGTTGAGCTTTGGAGATGTGTTGATAGGTTAAGCATCTGTTAGTAAGACAAGGCTATGTCCCATCTGATATTTGCTGAACACTGGAGGGTCTGCCTCTGATGAGCTGGGCTAGACAGCTAATGCCCATTACAATTCTGAACAGCTTAAATCTTGAGGAGATAAATGAACAAGTCTCTTGGACTAAACAATTCTTCATCACCCTCACGTTCAGGTAAGACGTGCACCAAGTACAAAAGAAAACAAAAATGAACTACTCCCCTCTTTACTAATAGAAACACGTTTTCTATGGAGACTTACCTTTAATATAGGCAGAGAAATAATATCTGTTGTGCATGCTATTCCAGGAACAACCTGTAAATATAGATGAAGGTTAATGACTAGAAATTGCTTGACATAACAAATACATGTGAAATGACCATCATTTTAAAGGATTATAAAGCAAAAATTGCAAATATCTCAGATCACTTTCCTTTGGGCAATAATCCAGCTAAATAAGTTGTGATGATATTTTCCTTTTCTGCTGGGATGAAAAGCAGATTTCTGGGTCAGGACTGTGCTATTCTGGTACCCTAAAGTACACTCGATAACTGGACTTTGGCCCACACAGCATATGGGTTTGTTTTTTATTTGTTTGGGGTTTTTTTTGGAGGAGGGGGTTGTTTTTAAAGACTACCATCTGAATAAACTACCAGCTCACTAAAATAATGATTATTCTTACTAAAAATAAGATTTTAGGCCTCATTGTAAAAATGGTTGGGGAAAAAAGAAAGATAAAAAACTGTGACATGTTCACTGTGCTATGCATTCAGGGGTTTGTCTAACTTTGTTTTATTTAGAAAGTTATTAACAACAGCAGTATTCTTCAGACAGTATGCTTTTGGAAATAACCGCATAACTATACTAGCTAAAAGTTATTCTGCATCTGTTATGAAAACCATATGATGCATAGTACTCTGCATCCTGTTATATAAAAATCACCAATTAAATCATTCATAAATTTATAGTAATGCAAACACAGCTGGTATTATTGTGATTTCAGAAAGGCAGTTATTTACCCAAACTACGTATTCTTGATAAGATAAAATGGGAATATATAATGTTTGTTTAGTTCTAATATAAAATACACGGCTATGTTCATTTTTGGATTATTTCTGAAAAGGATTCTCTACATGAAAACAGGTTCTACAACAGACTTTATAGAGAAAATAAAATCTCTCCCCAAAATTATTAGTGTAAATAGCAGCTGACATCTTACCCCATTCCAGTAAAGTAGTGATGTATATGGCAAAAGTTTATCCAGTTGGCTACTCTCTGGACACATTCTCCAGTACAGGGAAGCTGAATATATAAAGACTTGCATAAAGCGAGGCTGGATACAGTTAATGTTACCAGGAAAAAGCTTTACAGTCTGCTCCTGTTTGTTTACCTGTCCCACTTCAGCTTCCTTTCCCTCACTCTTCTACCAATGTGTGAGTTTAGGGACAAATCCCACCACAAATCTCCAAAGCAGCTTCCTCAGCAGTGGAACTAGCCTGGTTCTACTGCACAAAGGGAAAAAAGAAATCTAGATGGCTGGGTACAGGCATGTCAGCTCCTGGCCTCAGTTTTTAGAGCTCCCCTGCACAGGAACACATAGGAGGCAGGGCATGGGCTGGCAAGCCACAGGATCTGATGGTAAGTAGGAGTTGCAGAGGATCCACAGCTTGTTGAAACAGCTTCATGGCATAGCTCAAAGGCCTGGGCAGGACTCAAAGTGAAATACTGCTCCAGTTTCTATCCAACACACATCCAGCTATTCAAGCCAGGTGTTGGACATTTGTGAATCAAAATGGTACTTGCTCCCCCTAATTGAACTACCAAGTAGATATTCATACGTGTAAAATTCAGGTATTAGAACTAGTATTGCAACATACTCATCCTCTTAATTAGCAATACAAACAGCTGGGTCATTTAACTGACAGTATAATAAAAAGATGAGAAGGCATGGAGGTTTAATGTACAGAACTATGGATTTAATCCCCTGGTGTCCCCACTATTAATCCACTAAATTGTTTTGCTTAAAATATAGTACAAGAAATACCTACCAATGATAAATTCTTGAATAGGATCAAAAGCATGACACGGTGACAAATTCTCCAAAATCCACTGAATAATCTGTGAGTTAGAAAGCAGAACTTTCCTTGCAGTTCTGTATGTGCGGTGGTGTTCAAATGAAAGCCTACTGAAAACCAGCTGGATCAACAGAAATCTCTCACCTACAGTACAGTGTCTAAAACAGTATCATGTTGTCAGGTATGTTTTCAGAACAACCTTTACATATAAATTAAGCTACTGACATAAGAACAATTTACTGCAAGGCTTTGTTGCATGTCAGCTCTTCCATGGTAACTGTCTGTGAATGTTCTTACACAACAGGAAGTGGAAGCTAAGCTGTGGTAGTTTAAGCTTCAAAGAGAGGTACAGTTACTGTGGGCCACCTGACATGAGGTAAATCTCCACCTCCTTTTATCTAGCAATAAATTGTTTGCATGTTCATACCATCAGGCAAGAAGCATCTTGAAACCTCAACTTGGTAAGTTTCTAGATGCTACTCTGACACAAGTTTGATGTATATAGGGACCATGACACTGCATTTGTTCTACAAGGCATGAAGCAGGCCCTTGTTAAAACCGAGGCTCCTGAGAGATGTTCATTCAAATAGCATGATAGGATCTGATCCCCAATATTAACAATCACACTTTACCCCATATCACATGCACACAGCAGGATGCAGGATTTGGGGATCAGGAATCAGATCTCAAATACACCGTAGGAGAAAGTTGGGTGTCCAATGAAGCTATGCAATCCTGCATCTGAGACCACAAATCAGTTGATTGGCAGCCCCAGCCCCAGCCCCTGAAGCACCCTAGAGTCCTGAAGTGGTCTGGTACAGCCCATGGCTGAGACCACCAACCAGCTGATCTCAGCCCTGGGATTGCACTAGAGCTGACTGAAGACTGGCATAGCCCTGAGGCTGGGCCTGCCCATCAGCCGATAGGCCAACCTGCATCTGGCTGTATATGCAATGCGGCACTGGTTGCACGTGCAATTTGAGGCGTGATATAAACAAGCCACAAAATTATTACACACATCTATTTGTGCAATCTATTTATATACATATTTTATTTAATAATGTTGTGGTGTATTCTCCCTTTTATTGCACCATGAACTGCTTGAACATGTGGCCAGGTTGCTATTTAAGACATGATTAACTAATTAATCATGTCTTAAGTGCAACATCTGCCGAGGGTCTGAATGAACAAACTAGGTAAAAAACTTACATGCCTACCTGATCTTCCAAGTCTGCTGCACTTCCCAGATGGACAAGAGCACAGTGCAGAGCTGCCAGTCTATCTCTGTCCAGCTTACTGTTCCACATGAAGCGCATTAAAGAGTCCTCATTTATTTTCACTGTAAACAGTCTTCCTGAGCAGCAATCCAAGAGTGTCAACTTACAGATAGACTGGATAGAGGTGTCATGCAGTAACGCGATGCTTGCATCCTCCCCTGAGGAGAAGAGTTTTAAAGGAAGATTGCATGACCCTCAACAGCAAACTCTTCCCCAAATTTTAATCTACCTACCATCCTTACATGCTTTATCCTCTCCCTCCATGCTCCAACTGATTGGCAGTCCCAGCCTGCTATTCAGAAATGCTAAGCAGAGCAGCTCCCTGACCAAAAGGAGAGGCAAGTGATCAACACCTAGATAATCAAATTCTCCCTGCTTTGGTTTCCTTCCCACTACCATGCTGATCACTATTTTATTAAAGTACTGGATTTAACCTGACCATCTTTTTTCAAGCTGAAAATAGTTAGATGAACTGTGTTCACTTATGTTCCTTAATTGTCTTCCATAGATTTCATAGATATTAGGGGTGGAAGGTACCTCAAAGATCATCAAGTCCAGCCCTTGCCCCAGGGGCAGAAAGTCAGCTAGGGTCAATTTGGAACAACAAATCAGTAATTCAAGCAACTACCTCCCTTCCCTGTTGCCCACTGCCACTGTAGCACAGAATAGTAATCATTGTAGAGTTGGAAAGCCAGAGGATCTAACTTTTGCTTCAGTTTAAGTTATGACTAAAGGGCTGGCTGGCTACTTATGGTAAAGGATTAGTGTGTGTCAGTTTGTACTAATTATATTTAAACCAAGTGAATATCCAATACTCAGGAGTAACATTGGCACTCTTTTGGGATAGCTGAACAGCAGCCGATTCCAAACTACCACCACGTGGCCATTCTCCTTTGAGGCTGTTGCTTTAAATATTTTCAAACCAAAACCACTTTGCATGTATTACTGTGCAGTTGTGTTCCAGGGTAACTCCACACCCATTGCATTGAAAAACTCAGGCTCATAGTGCATAACATAAAGCAAGCCCCACTGAAATTCACTATTTCTTTAGCAAAAATTTACGTATATTAACAGCCCCAGCTATCCATTAGCTCATCTATTGACCCTGTTGCGTATCTCTGAGCTGTGCCAGTCCCAACAGCATACCTTTCTTTCACCCAATCAAAAAATAGCCTTCTGTTTTCAAACAAAGACCTTCTGTTTCCAAAAATAACTCATTTCCTATAAAGTAATGTTATTTGAAATGAAATAATGTGCTTTTCAGTGGAGATTTTCAAACAAATTGCATTAGTCTGATCAGGTGAAGGAAATGCAGACTTCCTCTTCCTGAAACTCCCCTCCACACACACACACACACACACACACACACACACTCTTAAAGCAACTCAATTGGAGGAAGGAAATGTACAATCCAATTTACATCTTCATATGAAACTGGAAAAAAGACTGGTTCTCCAATAAATGCGAGAGAGGTGCATTATTAATTTTTGTAAAAAAGGAAAGTGCCAAAGAAGTGGCGTTCTTTTTCTTCAAGGTCCCTTTCTTCTGGACTTTTCAAAGAACAATGTACAATAATGCAGAGACAAGGCCAACGAAGTGCACTGAACTTTTCCACAAAGGGACCTAAATATTTTCAAAGAGTTCCTACCATGATACTGAGATTATTAAAAAAACCAAACCCATAGATGCCCACGACAGAGTAATATTCCTATTGTACCTGTCAGAAACAAACTGTAGCACATCAGATCAGGATGCTGAATATTTAGGAGATGCAGGAAGTGGCCAGGCAAATAAGCAGCCACATAATACTCTGTTCAAAGAAACAAAAGTTGTCAACATGAGCATCTGTTATTTACTTTGAAGGCCGAGACCCATGAATTCTCAGCCAGTTTTCTCTGAAGGAACAGGTTATGCCTAGGAGACATAACAGGAGTTAATTAACAGAAGTCGTTGTAACACAGGAAATATAAGCAGCACAATCAGGTTTCCAGGGGGAGGATGCAAGAGGCTTACACCCAAGAGAACTCTGGTTAGTTGATCTCCAGAGGAGTTCAGTAAGCATTAGAGGAAGTTGCTTGCTGACAAGGAAGCACTGCTAAAAATTCAAGTTGAAAAAAAAAATTAAACATAGCAAACAAGTAATTATGTAAGGAGTATAGAGCAGGAATGAGGTTTTTCATCAGCAGATGGCAATCACCAGAAGGCTGTGATCAACAACTCTCCCTAGTCAAGAAAGAGAGAGCAAAAGGGTGAAATTGTGTCAGTAACCTACCAAGGTTCAGAAAAGCTACTTCCTTCACTTGCAAGGAATCTGTTCTTTCTAGAGCAACTGTGAAGGTTTTGCTGTAACCTGGAAAAACAAAAACACATGAAACACCATCTGTTTTATGCAAAGTATAACTACATAGACAGAATACTGAGCACTTCTACCTAGACAACAGAATTTCACAGTCTGACTCGATACTATCAGCTTGTCTATGCAGAAAGGGGTTATTTCAGGCTCAACAACATTGAAGTTTACTTAAAATCCTCACAAAAACCATAGTTCTTCAGTCGCTGGTAACTGGTAAGGTACTACAGTAGGGGTGGGCAAAATGCAGTCCGTGGGCTGCATCTGGCCTGCAGGGCCCCTAAAACATTTAAAAATTAGTATTCGTCTGCCCTTGGTTCCTGTCAAAAATGACAGGAACCAAGGGCAGACGGACCCAGGGGAAGCCCGGCTGGCTCCACAACAGCAGGGCCCACCCAACCCCACCCCCACAGCCGGGGCTTTGGCCTGCGACCACATGGCTACCTCAGGCCAGAACCGCAGGTAAGGGGTAAGGCTGGTGGGGAGGTGGGGGGCAGAGGGCAGGGGAGGAGCCTGGCCGGGAAGGAGCCTGGGGAAAAGCTGAGCATGGGTTGGGGAAAAGTGGCCCCTCACCTGCCCCGTGGCCGGTGCCCCGCACTGCAGCCACTCGCAGCCCACATGGGGCTGCCTGTGTCTGCTGCAGACAGCCCTGCGGGCACTCAGCACCAGCTTCTTCCCTGCCAGCAAGCAGGGGGTCAGGGCTGTGCACACCCCCCTGCCTGTACTGTAGGGCTGGGGGGGGGGGGGCGCACTGGGTGTGAATGGGCAGGGAGCCAGTGGGAGCATGGGTCCTGCACTGGTGTCCCGGGGCCAGTGCCAGCAGGGCCCAGCAGGGTGGCAGGAGTGCGGGGTCCCAGCTGGCAGGGGTCTTTGGAGCCAAGCCAGCTCCCCCCTCTCCCTGATGGTGCAGCTACTTTTCCACTACTCTGTAACCTGCTCGAACTGTCCAGTCTGCTTACCTGCGTGTCCCTAACTGTTCTAGGGTTATGCTGACTGGTTTCATCTCCCTGCTTGAATGCTAGCACACAACTGGGTTCGGTTCATTCATGGTTACATGCTTCTGCACTCAGGATAGCAGTCATAGTATTCCTGTCCTATACTATGCCATATTGCCCATCGAACTACAACCTCCAATAGAGCCTGGATGGTTCTCTTACTCCCTGGAGAGAAGTGAAGATTCATAAAGTTCTGGAAACAAGACATCACAGGAACAGGAACTGTTAAAGGATACTAAAAAACCACCCACAAGTAAGTGGGATTACAGAGTAGCACGCTGAGCAGGGCCACATTAAAACTCTGGATATGAAAATAGCTTACAAGAGCCAGGGACATAAATGGATGTTGTTCATAAAATACGGAACTGGGCTTTCACCCAGGACTCCAGCATAGACACTTTGTCTCTCATACTGCCCATGAAAATAGCAAAGGCATGGACCTCAAGACTCACTGTAACTCTGTGGATGAAGAGGGACCTGAAAGCAAGGGCCTCTTTCATATGAGACACTGAGAGGAATTCCCAAGACAGATGTGGACACCCAATCTTTTACCCACCCAAAATACAGTGTTGTTGGCAGCCAGTGAAGAGACAGCTAGTAAACACCATTACATCTGCCCTTATTCTAAGTAACTGATATTATACGCTATCATACACACCTGGCATCCTTTATTCCAAGTGGTAGATGCTGTCATACCCGATCAATGCAAACTAATAGACTTTACTAGCTCTAGCCTCCATTTCCATGTCCGTAGAATGGCAAATACCTCATGGCCTTTGAGAGTGTACCAGCCTGTTTTGCAATGGTCAGCCTGCCAACTACATACCTTACTCCTTCCTGCCAAGCCACCCCCCATCATATGCCACACATTTGACATGTAAATGTGCCATATTTTAAATACAAAACAGCTTCTGTGAAATTTTTAATTAAGAGCAAAACAGAGTTGATATACACGTTAGCTGTATACTGAAAAACATAATTCACAATGCGCTTTGATAAAAACAAGAAATTATTGTTCAGTACCACATCTTTCATATTATAAAATGTATTAGGGATTTTTCAAAAATAGAAAACTGTACTGAAGTAGTAACAAAACTCCATTTAGCAAATAACTACAGCGCTAAAAGAAATTAAAGAGACACTAATATGGTAACCTCCAGTGTCAAATAATCCTTGCAAAACTTCTTTTATTTCACAGTGAGCTTTGAACATATGCTCAGGGGATATAATTTTTTCTCACATACAGAAAGTGCTTTATCATGAGCATAGCATTGCAAGGAAAGGACTTTTTTGTTCTTGAAGCAATGCCTTCCAGGCATGGCAGGAGGATCATTCTGGTGAGTAACAACAATGTACATCTTGCCAGTCTCCCCTTAGGGTTAGTACCATATTTGCCTGAATCCAAGATGACTTCAAACTTAAAATGACCCCCCCAATAATTAGATTCTATGGATGGAAAGTGGAAAATTATAACAAATTTATACATGTATAGAATCTAATTACCAGGAGGTGAAAAATTTAAGACTCAAAACCAATGACCCAATTTTGTCTTCACTAAGACTTCTTAGTGAAGTTCACAGGAGTGGCACCTGTGCCTGTGAAAAAAAAGAAAGCATCAAACTCAACCCCAAGACACTTGAGCAAAGAGCTTGTGGTTCAGTTTTCTAATGCTAGAGCATCTACAGTTCCCAAACAAGTGAAATAAGTGCTCAACAATTCTGAAAGTTTGGCCAGATATCTCAAACTGGGCACCCAGGAACGAGGGAATCAAAACTACCTTTTCACAGATGACCAATAGTGAAGTTATTTGCCCAGCAACACACAGAAATGTCTACGGTGGGAATACAGATTTAGCTGTCTTGGTGTAGACAGACATTTAAAATATTGGCATCGGTATTATCCAGAGACTTGGGGTGCAGATTATTTTTCAAGGCATGATGTGACACCTGGAATAAAACAATACTTTCTAAAATAAAGCAAAGAAACAGAAGAAATTAATTGTACCTTTATGTAAGAAAGATATTGAGTACGTGACTTCTTCAGAAATATCAGGTGCCCGACTATAACACATACACAAACTACCTGAAAAAGAGAAATGAAAGAAACATTTGTTGCGCCAGCACATTTGTCCACTGGTAAAATACAGCTGGTCCTTTATATTTCTCAGAAGGAGGTGACAAACAACAGAGCCCAATCATAAAAATGCTCCAGACTAGAGATAAGTAACAGAATCACTCAAAATAATTTTCTGAATTACAGAAATATGTACAGAAGGTAAAAGCTAAACACAACACTTAAGAGAAAGGAGCAGCGCAAAAAGTGGATTCTGCAAAGAGAGAGCTGAGGGACCAAAGGCAGCAAAGAATGGTGATGTGATTTGGGTTCTGAGGACTTGGCCTAGCTGTCTCTTTCAGGGCACTGCATTGCTCCCATTTCCTTGTAGAAGAGCTTTAGAGCAGCTTTGTCGATTAGACCTCAGTACCCACAGTCTGCATCAATTTTGAGAGATTTTTAATTAAGGGCTGCCAAGACTAGATGCATCATTTCAATGTTCAAAACAGAACAGGAGAAGGTGAAAAAGTATTAAAAACATACTGCTATTCTGCCAAGGTATAACTGCCCTGTACGGTGCATTTGCTAACAGTGCATTCTTGCACTACAGAGAGATTCTCCCTCCCCATTTTTACAAAGCATGTTATTTCCCTCCCTTCCAGGACAGAAATGTGTCTTTAATCACAAGCATGTTTCAGTCAGAATTTTGTGGGGGATTAGTCAGGTAAAACACACTTTGATAACTTTATTCCCTCTTCCCAATCTCAGATGAGACTGATTTAAATCACATCTGATACTTCACTTCCTCCTGACCTCTAATTAAAAAACACCCACAACTTAGTCCTTACTCAATCACACTGGCCAGCTGCTTTTAGAATCCATGCTAGAAGCAACCCAAAATCCATCCTAACCCATTTAAACCAGGGAAGATGGGCAAATATCAATATGATTGTAAGCACAGATCCTGGTTTCCTCCATTTAAAAACCACAAATGATCTGATTAAAACCTCCAAAATCCATTTTACAATGATTAAAATGAAATGCTACTATATGTATAGGTACCAGTTGAACATAATATTTTATTGATATATTTACAATTTTATAGAAATTTGGAAAACTACCAGTGCCTCAATCATTACAATAAAATTAATTCTAAATGCCTATAAATGTTAGTGTTTGATTTTGATTTTTTTTAATCATAAAAAAGTCATAGCTTCCCCTGCCCCCTTTGCTCACCAGGATGTGGGTTAAGCTGAAGCTTTGCCCCCCACTGTTTCACAGAAGCGGGCAGCTGTGATATGCCAGTGCTGTGCCCCTTCCATTGCCCCTAATTCCCAGCCACAACCCTCCCAACCTTACTGTTAACCCTCACTCCCAACCCACAGTCCCCTCCCAGCCCTGCTGGTGCCCCTCACTCCCCACCCACAACCCCTGCCAGGACAGGAAGGATGTGGACAAGTTGGACTAGATGATATCCTGAGGTCCCTTCCAGCCCTTATTTTAGAATTACAGAATAGAATCATAGAAAAATAAGGATTGGGAGGGACCTCAGGAGGTCACCTAGCCCAACCCCTGCTAAGGGTAGGGCCACCCCCAACTAGATCATCCCAAAGCTTTGTCTAGCTGGGTCTTAAAAACCTCCAAGGATGGAGATTCCACAGCCTCTCTGGGTAACCTGTTCCGGTGTTTTACTACCCTCCAAGTAAGAAAATTCTTCCCAATATGCAACATAAACTTCCCTTGCTGCAACCTGAGGCTGATGCTCCTTGTTCTCTATGATATTTAGACACATGAACACCACGCTAGAGGTCCCAAAAAGACTTCAGTGAGAAGATGCTCACCCCTACCAAGATGAATGCAGTTAGGCACCTGAAGTTGTGCTACTGTACAACTTGGATTCCTAATTCTGCTCAAGTTCTCTTGTGAACCTGGACTTCAGTAGCTAAAACATGTATCGTTAATAGAAAGATAGTGCTGTCTAAAGTGCAGATGCATATATCCAATCTGTTGTAGAATGCAAATAGATGCACAGTGCGCTTATCTAAAACACAAGTACCAAAAAACCCAAGAGAATGCACTTTGTTCAATGCTTAGTACCTCAGACTAAAAAGCTACACCACAGCTTTGCACTAGTAATGCTCCCGATTTGGCCAATACATTTTTTCCTTTCAAGGGGAAAAAAAAATATTTCCTCTGTGCTGAAGTTCCTTATGTTTGTTACCAAAATGCTAAGTATTCTAGGGAAGAATGCCAGAATTATGCTTGGGTATTTGGGTTTCTGAAACAGACAGACAGGTTATCTATCCCACAGCATTTCGTCCTTTACATACACAGCATGTAAAAAATCTGAAGTAGTAGCATCAGGGCTCAGCAGGAAAGCAACAAATCTATGATGCTGCTTTTATTGCAGGGGAGGCCCCCCATACTAACCATTTCATTTTCATATGCTGCATGGCACCAAGTACCCTAGGATACATTGTCCTACAAAATTCACAATTTGCATTTAATATACAAAATACTAATCTCCTATTCAGGCTGATCCAATGTAATCACAGCAGACAGGATGCCCCTGGTCATTACTGGAGGACTAGATGTGCTTTCCTCTCTCAGTTACTGGTCCAGCCCAGCTCAGCAGCAAACCAAAGATGCCATCAAACAGCCTAGGTAAAGAAATTTGGCAGCCTCAGTCCAGTTCTTTGTGAACAGGTATGCGTAAAACAGAGTAACAGCTGTGAGGACTCATGTGAACAGGCCCAGCAGAGCAGACAAAGATTGAAGTTATGAAATTAATTCGCTCTCTTCACTGAAGTAGTGATCCCCGTACCCTAGCAAGTGACACAGTGTCCAGCAACTGCCCAAGAGATAACTGTAACAGCGCACTGGCAGGAAAAGTATTGCAGCATCTCTGGCCGACACTCCAGAGCTTTCTTCAAATAGCAAGTCACACAGAACACAATGGGCCAGGTTCTCAGCACAGGATGTAAATAAGTTAACTCAATACACATCAGAGAATTTGGCCTCCTGCTTTGGCCTCCCCCAAGTGGCGGAAGGTCAGACTAGATGGCTTGCTCTAGGCCCCTTCTGACCCTAGATACTATGATAAAGCTTGATTAGCAGATTGTACAGTCAACTACATGCAATAAACTTTTAGTTAATTTTGGATTTTAAACTTTGTTGCAGAACACCACAGAAGTTTTTTCTGCCTCCCTGCCTGCCATCTGACACCTCCAGGGAAGGAATTCTACCTGATCAACACATCAAAGAGCTACACAACACAGCTCACAAAGACACTCTCATGGACTCAGAGGGACAACCTTCCATCTTCAGCTCCTCTGTGCAAAAATGAAGTTTATTTCCTACCTATGGGGACTTTTACCATCTTGTAACATCTATACTTTTCACAGAACCTGACAAAGGGACTTTGATCCTGAAAGCTTGCAAAAAAGGACAATTTTCTTGCGATTTCCCAGTTTGTCTTATAAAAGGTAACATTTTGGAACCAAGAGTTCTAGTTTTTTTGTACAATAGAAAAGGAAGCATTTAAAAATAAGGTTCTGTCTCTGCAATATTACAATCACATTTTGCATTCAAATCAATGCAGGAAACAGTAACTATAACTCTCGGACTTGGCAAATAATATATATTAAGGCACTGAAAATGCAATAGGGAGAGTAATGGAATACCATATATGCATAAAGAGCTTAAGTTACATTTCCTAGGAAGCTGTAATTTTGCATTTCCATGGCAGCAGAGAAGAGAAGCACTGTCTGGAGGTACCTAGGACGGTGGCAAACCGTGCGTGCTAGTCCCTGACAGCTGAGGAAGATGAAGGATAGCAGCTGATTAAGATCTAGTAATTTTGTTATAGCCAGAAAGGCTTGTGTTTGATGTTTTGGATTCAGTTTGGTTCCGTGTCTGGGGGGGGCCCAGGAGGGAATAGATGAGAGAAGACCTGGCAGTTTGGGGAAGCCTTGAGGGGTGGCTTGGAGGTCTCAAAGCACCTGTGGGGGGCACACCTAATATGTCCAGGGGGGTGATCTTACAGAGTCCATGAGGGGTGATCCCAGAACACCTGCAGGGGGGTGGGAGGGAATGCATCTAGCATGCCCCAAGGGGCGATCTCACAGAGTCCATAAGGGGCAATCATCGTGCCCGAGAGAGGCAAGGCAGAGCTTGAAACAGATGGGCCTCGGAACTGGGGTCAGGAGGGGAAAGATTTAGACTTGGTGGGGTCAGAGGGTCTGAAGTCCAGAGGCAGGGCCTGGAGCCCTACTAGCGAGAGATGCAGAGAGAAAGCATGAGAGAGCCCAGGGAGGCTCAGCAGCTCAAGAGAAGGCACAAAGGCATTGGAAGGTTGCAAACCTTGAAACTGATTTGGTCATTGGAGTAGATAGAGCTAGAGGGCTCAGTGAGACAGAAAGGATAGAGGCCAAGAAGACTGAAGCCCAGCACAGGAACAATATCAGGCTTGCTCAAGGTCTCCCAAGCAGCCTCCTTCCTTTCCAAATAATAACATCAAAGGCATGGCAGACAAGTCAAGGAAGTGAGGGTCCCCGGAGATAGAGCTGGGGCAGGAATTGTGCAGCCACCAGGAGGCATTACAGCCATTCCTGGAATGTGAACCTATCACAATTTTGTACCTGCACAAAAGTTGATTAGTATCGTCTATACAATATCATAGTATCTCAAAATTCAAATACATAATTTCATTGTAGTGAAATACTCTGCACATGTCTTTACACAGATTGATAATGCACAATACAGACAAAGCAGATTTATTTAGATTACTTAAAAGAGATTAAGATTATAGTTCAATGTTTTTGCCTTCTCTTCTGAAAAAAAAAATCAGCCTAAACTGAATACAAAAAACCTGCAAGCTAAAGAATCCTAACCACACACCCACAATGTATTAAAAAAAGATACCAAGACCACAGCAATGGTTAAATAACCACAAACTGCATTTTGGATGGAAAATAAAAAGTTAACTCAGAGAGTAGGCTTGTTTGATCTCAGCTAATTTATGAACTGCACGTTGGTTTTGTGGGTCTGGTGACATTCTGTCTTGTTAGTGCTGGCTAGGAGGAACAGGGCTATTTTTCTTCTACTACGGAAGTTTCAAAGAGAAAGAGCAGCTTCATTCAGAGGTCAGATAGGCTGCAGTCAATAAGTGTTTTCTTAAATTGGAAATTGCATGGAATATTCCATTGGAAATTGAGCCAATTATTCTTTACTGGAAACCATTTAAAACAAAATAAATAAAGGTTTCAGTATTTAACAAGCCCTGAAGCATGCTAGGCAGCTCACAGAAGACAGTCTCCAAAACTGCTTACAGGCTAGATTTTAAGATGAGTTGTCATGAACAAGATGCACATGCCACAGAAGAAAGAATGATGAAGCATGAGACTACAGTGATGACTTTTTAAAGTTCTCAATTTATGTATTTGTACCTCTTTTCAGACATGTACTCTTCTTAAATCCTGATCTGACCCTGCATGCCCAGGTGCCACCTAGAGTAAAGAGTATTTTTCCTTCCACATACAATGAACACCACTACACTACAACTTTTCTTTCTGGTGCTTGTCCTTGTCATCTTTAACAAACTGCTAGGAGACCAGACTCTGGGACTAATGAGGAACTAAAGCTAGCAAAGAATGCTGTAGAGTCTCCTTACTCTGGGTTTCATCATGGGAGAGTGTTATATTAGCATTTTGGGATGCATGTAGATTGCTAGTACTTTTTTAGGTGCATTCTGAAGTTTAGTGTTGCCAGTAGAGCCCTAAATGGGTTGGATCTTTGTTACTTAAGAGAGAACCTGCCTCTCTGGGTAGCATCTGAGACCAGCAAAGATGTTCAAGCTGGCACCCCCTTGAAACAAATAGCAGTGAGCTTGACTCGGAGCATCTAGCTCTGCCCCACACTGGTCCAAAATCTAGATTTGTTAACCTCTCAGGCTGGTTGCAATACCTGTCATTTTAGGCTGTTGGAATTGATGCATAGCACTAAAAATTGGAGGGGCTTAATGAATATTTACATACAACTAAATTAGCATAATTTAGTCCTCCTAATTTACAGAATGAGTATCAAGAGATCAGAACAGGTAGCAAGAGTTAATTATTTCTGAGCTTTATGGAGACACGCTGATTTTTCACACTTGGAAGCTAGATTTCAACATGTGACTGAAGACATAAGTAAACATTTGTACAAGGGCCTCACCTCCTAGTCCAAACCCCTGCAAACTGCAAAATCATATGGTTAGTAATCCGTTACAGGGACCCTGATAAACAGACATTAACGCAGATAATCCAGCTTTTATTACACACTTAATTCAAAACCAGCTGCAGTCAACGGGAGTGCCTTGATTTTTATGGCCTTTGAACTGGGCTCTGTAGACTCAGCTCAAGACAGTTTAATGACATGGAAATTCGGAGCACCTAGAGTAAAAAAGGACTACAGCAATAAAAAATGGAAACTCCCAACATTTCCCCTTTAAAAATTTTCCCTGGGACCCATTCAGAGCACTCTACATGAAATAGAAAAGCTAAGACCACTATATAACAATCTCCTACAAAGGAAATGTTTATAATTGGTTACAACCACAGATCGTTGCACTGAACTGTAATTCATGGCCATCACAATATTGTTTATTTATTCATTACCTGTTTTACTGGTAAAAACTTGTAGATTCACAGTTTTAGGTGCCATCTCTGTGTCTTGATAGTAATCATATCCAAAATTCATAAGTCTACTATCAAAGAGAGAACAATAAATAAATGCATTTCTTCATCCATGATTATTTTTAATAGAGTTAATGGAACCTCTGAAAGATCACAAGGGAAACATAAGAATTAAATTATAATCCAATATTCCCTAAAACAATTTAACAATTTAAGCTTAGTTTACACTGCAAAAAAAAAATAAAAAAATGCAGCAATATTGATCTCAAACTTATTAAAAAAAAGGATCAATGCATATGGCAACATGGTACTTCTTTCTGCAGTATACAGCACATGCATCTACATGAAAATAAATTGAGCAGGAGTGTCTGAAATGTATAACTCACGTCTCATGCCCAAGAGCTTACAAGGCATGGCACCACCCTTATTCATGCAGTTCCATCACACTCTGCAAGTGGTCTTGGGAAAGGTGGGGAGAAGGTCTCAAGCTTAGACTTGATGACCCTTTTATAGCTCCATATGAATCTGGCTCTAAGAAACTATGTATTTGTGTATTTAACGGTCCCAAATCCTGATAAGTAACTCCAAATGAAGTTAGCATGTTAAGAGACCTACTTTTAGACATACAGTGGTACCTCAGTACTCGTCGTTAATTGGTTCCGGGAAGCGCGACGAGTACCAAAAACAACAAGTACCAAACAAACCCTTTGTTTCCACTGGAAAGGGTAGCGAGTCATGAGGCAAGCAACACCGACAAGTTCTCACTTGCGCGTCGAGTAGCAAGCAAACGATGAGTACCAGGACAAAATTTTCGCTTCAAAATGCGTCGAGTACCAAATTTGACGAGTTTCAACGTAGTCGAGTACCGAGGTACCACTGTACTTATAGGCAAGTGAAAAAAATACACTTTGGGCATGTTGACACATGTCCCTAACATGCTATTGTTACTGTGCCATCAATTACTACTTCCTTTTGGTAGTAAATGATGGCACAGTAACACCCCATACTGTGCCATGCTGGCAGCATATGGTTATTTTTAGCCCCTACATTGCTGTAACAACGCACCGTAACGAGGGAGCAGATTGCTACAGCAATGTAGCTCTAGCACCGTGGTTTGTGCCCACCGATGCTACATTACCATTGTGTGCTGCTATGGTGTCGTAGCATCACATGTAGTACCACTTACTTGGCCCTTTGAGTACCACTTACTTTAATCCCATGTCACTTAGTGAAATATCCAAGGGTGCCTCCAACTGTTAACCCCAGGGAAAAAAAAACAGAACAGACATACATTTAGTGAAAATTACAGTATTTTAAGGGTGACCTTACAATCAGTCCATAGAGCATGCACTCACTTACATTCCACTCAACTTGTTTTGCCATGGGAAAATCATAACTTCATTTAACATCACTTGAACTTTTAGTCATTCAAGAGAGTCAGAAAACTCTACCCCCATGGTGTTGAATACAAGTATGAACTGGGACAATTTCAAGCCCTTAACAACACCATTTGAGCAAACTTGAATGTGGCATGCAACATTAGGGTTAAGTTTGCCAATCCAAATAATTGCTCTGCTGTGAATGATACAGACTCAGTCCTGTTTCCATTGAAACCATTAAGCTTTTATCTTTCCAAAAGATTTGCGAATTCTGCTGTCAGGTGTGCTGGTAGAAAGATAGATTAACTGCATGAACTTGAAAATAACTGCAGAGATGCTAATCTAAACCTATGAAGCAACATTAATGTAACAGGCCAAATTCAAATCTTGTCACATTTTTAAACATGTCAAAAGGGTTGTTTGTTTTTAAAATATAAACCTGATATTAAAAATAAAACTTCTATGACAAAGTATCAGTATCATTCCCTGAAACAAATTACATTCTCTCCAAGACTACTTATATGATAAGATCACATTAACAACTTACTATTAATTTAAAGTTTTCATCAGGATAAAACTGGACACATTTTAATGTATTCCTTGATTCCTAAAATTAAGAGGAATTTTTTTATTAAGACTAATAAAAGAGATTATTACAAACAATGAGAAGGTTGGATTTGAAACACAGTCCTACTTGCTAACACACAAAAGTTAAGCACGAGGGAGACAAAAAAAGAAAAGACCACAAACAAGCCTCCACAACAGTACTCCCTATTACACCACTATGACATATTTCCTTCCTGTCCCAAATTAGATAACTACCTTCTGTCTATAACTGCATAACACAGCACTGCGCTCCTCTTTCACCCATAAGAATCCACTAAAAGAATTTTTTCCTAATGTTTCGCCCACACAGCTAAAGCCATTAGGAACATTATCTTATTTTGGACAACTTGAAAGGCCTCTCGCAAGGGAAGAATAAGGGAATAAGAATGAGGATATGTTCTTCATTATAACATATACATCCCTTCCTTTCTGCACAAGATCCAACTGATTCCATAGGATCAAAAAAGTTAGCACTGAAAGTCAACTGTTTTCATGCAAGTGTGTTTATTCCCATGAGTCAAAATGAAAATCAGTTTGCAAATGCCTAACCTGAGGACCTGTTCTCTCCTGGTACACGTGAGCTGTGCTCTCTTACTCGTGGCTGCCCCGATGTGCAGAAAACACCCTCACCTAAACTGGCAAGTTCATTGCCCTAGGCCAAACATGTCATAAGTTCAAATCATTGCATATAGCAGTAGCAGCTTTAAAATTCAGCAGGAAAAAGTCTTATTTTGACCACTAACTTGAATTACAAAACACATTGATTTTACACCTCCAAATAATCCAACTGATTCAATTTTTGCTGCTTTATGAACTGAAACCTTTCTATCAGAAAAACAAAAAAGATGGAACAAACACGGAGATCATTTTTTCCACCTTCGGAACAATGTAGAAGAGTCTTTGTTCTGTCATATCCCATTGTGCCCAAATGAGATCATCTGCAACTCTCTCTCTTGGAAGCTGGCCTGTGTTTTGAATCACCTGAATGGAATTTAAAAAAAAATAAATACAGGAATGGGGGAGGGAAAAAAGGCAAGGAAGGGAGAAACAATACAAGCTTATTTGACTTTAATGAAGACTTTTGCACAATTTAGGATTTTAATAGCTAATATAATATGCAACAGTATAATATTTTAATTAACATTTCAAAGTCCCTTAGTATATTATCTGTCTCCCACATTCAATTCTCCCTTTGTAAACTGCAGCATCTGGTATATCCAAGGTACAATGTTTAGGTCCTCTCAGTGGAGTCAAGTCTAAAATTGTAGTTATATGATCAGGTCCAAGTTTGCCCTTGACATACATAAAAAAAAATTTTTCAAGTCACATTTGTCTATTAAGATTGGGGACTGGTATAAAGCCAAAAAGTCCATATTTCAGTTATACTAAAATTATGTCTGCACTCCTTCCACTGTGATCCCAAGAGCACTGCTGAGAAACATGCCCTGCTCACTTGCTTCTGCTCTGTGTGTACTTTTTTCCTTTTAATTTTCCAGCAGAATTGTAATGCAATTGTCATTACTGTGGTACCAGGCACACCCAGCACAGCTCTCAGGACCATGCTCAAAACTGAGATCCTGACAGCATCCCTGGGCATGTACCAAAAAGCAACTACATGGCACTTTTCAGCAAACAGCATATTCAGAGTGGAGCATATAGGCAGGGCTCATTTCTCAACAGCAGCACAGACTTATCCTACAGACATTAACCCCACTCCTGCGGTTAAAAAAAAACTGCATATTTTTAAAAGCATCTTTAAACTTGATGCAATATAAGAGCAATATAAAGACTTTAGAACAGGGGATTGGCAACCTATAGCTTGCAGAGCCATTGGAGCCAGCATGCATAGCTACTGGCAGTGTTTGGAGCAGGGGGAGGAGGGGTTGCCTGCACTGTACTGCATGCTGCTGCAACTGGGCCACAGAAAGCTTTCTGTACCATGCTGGATCTGGGATACAGACTGAAACAGCTCTAGGGAGGTGCAGCAGCAGCCACCAGCTGCTAACACCAGCCTGCCTCCAACCTGTATCTGTCATCTTTAAAAAAAATATTTAGTTTCCTTCATATATTGAATATACAAATGCAGTAGAGACAGTCCGATTACTGAATTTCATTTTAAGCAGAATATATCCATGTTAGTGGCTTTGCATGGTCTTTTAATAATGCTACTGCTGATAGACATCAACTGTAGAAACTAAGGCTACAAACAGATGCTGCCTTTGTGATGGGATCAGCTGTGCCAGGATAGAGACAGAAGTCACCCAGGGCCACTGTCCTGTTAGACTCGGCCCCTACATTTCCCGAAGCTTCAGGGGCCCAATCTGGCAGGATACCAGCCTCACAGCATGCATCCACTGGTATAGAGCAAAGAGGCTGCTTCCCCACTCTGCACCTGCAGACATGGGCTTCAGAGCTCCCAGGACTTGTGGAATAACACCCCTGGGGGTAGCCTTGACCCAGGGCAGGCACCTGCAAGCACAGAGTGGAGAAGCCTATCAGTTCCTTGGATCATTCCCAGGTCAAGGATAAGCACTCAGGGCCATTGTCCCAAAGGATCAGACCCCTGAAAACCCCGGAGTACCTGCCCCAGACAGCCCATGAATCATAAGCAAATGAACATTCACTATGAAAAGACAGCATAAACTATTACTAAGAATCACTGTTTTACTATTTTGGGGCAGTTAGGGCATGACAAGGTCCAGGGACATCTGTTCACTAGGTTTTTCTGATGTCACAAAGATGTTCATGGCAGCAGAAAGGCTGCAAACAGATGTCGCCCTACACAGGACAGAATTCATATCTTGTGTAACAAACAGACAACAAATGGAAGGGAAGAGAAATATAAGAACATTCATAGCACAAGTTTTAGAATGAATTTTTAATGCATATTAGTGTTTTGTGGCTTTTGTGTGCCTCCTATACAAGCAACCTTTGTCAACTTTCCTCTAAGCATCCCTTTTAAGGATACAAAATATTTAGGCCTTGAGAAAAACAGAAACTTTAAAATAACCTTTGATCAGGCCACATTCAAAGGCACAAGGAGAAAACAGTAAGAAATGTAATTTCCTTCTAAATTATACAATATATACTTTAAAATCTTCTTAAGGGCCAACTGAATAATTTATCTTTCAAAGCTGTCATAATTGTTTCCACGTATTAAAGTAGTACTCAAACAGCTATTTAAAAGGACAGGAAAAGTTATAGAAAGAACACTGATTTCCAGAATACTTATCTTCCATTAAGTTTTCACTTAAGAAATAAATAGGAAAACATTGATTTCTTACCACTTTGTGCTCTTCTGTGACAACGTGAATGTGAAATTGTTCAATATCTTTAAAATTAAAAATATTTGCATTCATTTTAAAATACAAGGTAATGACACCAAAACTCAAATCAGAACTGTAGCTCTAGTCCACAGCACGCCATACTACCAGAAAGCTCATAATTTACTAGATGATATGCAATGCGTGTTCAAAATATTAATTCATACTTACATCTATCTTCTGAAATTAGTAAGAGATGGCTTCCTGGAAAGGGATTTCCACTTTCAACTGGATAGAGAAACTATAAAAGGAAATTTTGCAAGGGTTAATCAAGACTCTGTTAATGAAGCTAAACTAGATATTTATAATCTTAAATGGTATACTTGATAACTTACAGATACTGACAGGCATACTGCGTAAATTCAACAAACATCTGCCTTATTACAGACTATGAATAGCATCCGAAAAAAGGATTTAAGGCAAGATTCACCAAAGGACTTGGGTCCTGGGATGCTAAGTGTTCCTACACCTAAAATTTAGGGACCCAGCTCCAGGAGTTGAATTCACAAAGCTGAGTTAAGGGCATAGATTCCATATACATTAAAATGACAAGAGCTAGACACCTAGGCTGCTTGCAGGCATTAAAACAAAAACAAAGCTGCACTTTACTGGAAGCAGCAGCACTTTACTTCAACTGGCTCTGCAGTGCCTGTATGGATTGGGTGTTTCACCAGGGCTTTTTGGCACTTTTATGTAAAGCTGAGTCAATCAGCTATTAGATAAAAGCACCAAAAAAAGCCTCACTGAAGTGCCTGATCTATACAGGCATCAGGCGAGCTGGGTCCAACTAATATGCTGCCTCTTCTGGGCATGTGCTGGGCTCAGCACAGGAGACATCCTCAAACAGGGTATGTCTAAACCAGCCATTACGGCAGCCAGAAGAAAGAGGAACCTCTAAACACCCTACTGCACTCCCAAACCCAAGCAGCAGTTAGGTGCCTAGGACTGCAGGAGATGTCTAAGGGCATAGACCTATGTAAAACTGAACTGCTCCCAAATGTCACTGATTGGGAATTGGTTCACAGTTATCACAGATTAGAAGTGTCCACATATAAAGTGCCCTAGCAATCCAGGTAGAACGGTCACCTTTTAGGCCAGGGATGTCACATATCTGGCTGGCAGGCCAGTGCCATATCAATCCCTGCTGACAATGAACAGACACCAATTTTAAGAACGACAATGAGAGTTACCCAAGAACATCCTCAACAGCTCAGCTTCAGATCTGGAGCACATAGAGCAGATGTAGGTGAGTAGCCAGGGCTTATTTTTCCATAGCAGCTTTGAGAGGGATGCATGACCAGAGTACACATGCCCCAAGTATATTGGTCTGTAGGGCTGTGCAAAACTTCAGTAGCCTATTCGAATCAAAGGAAGGAGATTTGGCCCAATTCAGGGACCGAATCTTGGAATCTGAATGAAATCAGGAGACCAATTAAAAGCACTTAATCTATTTGAAGCATCCAACTCGATTCAGAAAATGATTCGGTAATTCAGCCATAGACTAAACAAGCAGCTGACATAGCTGCCACCAGCTGCTAAGTCGGTTGGGGTTGGGGAAGGGGGGGATTTGGGCTGGGACAAGCTGCCCAGCCAGGGTGGGGGGTGCAGGACTTGGGGAGGGGGCATGGCGGCACTTTGAACTGCCGCCTGCCCAGCCAGAGTGGCGTTGTGGGGGGCAGCATGCAGGCACAGCTCACTTTGGGCAGAAGGGGGCAAGCAGGAGCAGGGCAGAGCCCCCAGTCCCAGTGCCGCTGCACCCACATCCTCACACCAGCTGGCAAGTTGCAACAGCGCCTGCTGGCAAGCAACAGCAGCAGTGCCTGCCCTTCCACACTGGTTGGCAAGCGATGGCAGCACAGAGTCCCTGCTCCCAGCACTGCCGTGTCTGCATGCCACACCCCCTTGCTCCCCTCCCTCAATAACATGGCCCCTAGTCCCACTAGACAGCTTGTCCCAGCCCCAATCCCACCCCCAACCCCAACAGATCTACCAGCTTGGAAGCAGCCAGTCAGCTGCCTGTTTAGACTATGGCTGAATCTCTGAAGCAGTGCCAAATCTTTTGGATCCGATTTGGCCAAAACGAATCAGAACAGTGATCTGAATCTCCAAATCGAATAACTGTCCTCCGAATCAGTCGAATCCAAATCCAAAGCAAATACTTGCTACTTCACACAGGCCTACTGGCTCTGAATCCTGAGCAAATGGAGGCGTCTTCTTTGCAGCCCTGGCTCAGGTGCCTGGTATGGAGAGGCAGGAACTCAAACACATTCCCATGTTTAGTGTTTTCTATTGGATAGCTGTTGACTGCTCCCCACTCTACATGCAGTTTTTTTGTTTTGTTTTGGGTTTTTTTGTAATCACTTTTTGAATTGCCTTTTTTGCCCCATGGTTTGTGTGGGAAGTCTAGCCACATCACTACTCTGGGGATTAGGTACCTGAAATTTAGCATTTCTACCCACAGGCATTTGTAGACACATACATTAGATACACATTTAGAAAAATGAGATAAAACAAAATAAATATTTTTAGGGTCAATAGCATGATACACTATCTGCACTGCACTCAGCAATGCCATGTGAAACTATTTGGTTGTAAAGAGGTAACTTTACACTCCCTTCCTTTTTCACTTGCAAGTGAAAAAAAAGGAAAGATGAAATTTAAATAGGTTGAAGCATTACCTGCACTCTGATACAGCTATCCACAGCCTTCAGGACTTTCACATAATTAATAGGATGAATTTCAATAAGCAAAGTCAAACACTTTGATACTGCAAGAAGAACACAAGTTTGGATAACATCAACCTATTTTTATAAAGTCTTTTTTATAACAGAAAATAGAGGATAAAAGCTAAAAAAGAATTATAGAAATGGAAAGGACCTCAGAAGGTCATCTAGTCCAACCCCTTGCTCAAAGCAGGACTATCCCTAACTGGATGATTCCACACAGGGCTTTGTCAAGCTAGGTCTTAAAAAACCTCCAAGGATGGAGATCCCACCACCTCTCCAGGTAACCCATTCCAGTGCTTCACCACCCTCTGACTGAGAAAGTTTTTTCTAATATCCAAACTAAACCTCCCCTGCTGCAACTTGAATTTCAAGCAGTGCTGCAACATCCATCCAGTGATGTTAGTTTAATTACCACATCCATTGAACACTGTTACTTTAGAATTATCATGATTAAAAATAAAGACTTTGCAGTACCTGACTGGAGTAGTTGATTTATTTTATCTTCTTTTGTCATCTGAAGAAAACTGACCGCTAATCAACAAAAACACAAAAAAGGTATATTCAGTATTTTGTACCACTGACAATTTCCAGATACTAGACTAGAAATGTTACAGAAGAAAAGTCATAAATTGTTCAAACTTTAAAAGCAAGAAATGGCAGGTATCATAGGTATAACAGGCAAGACAAAACTTAAGAGGAATTCATTTCTTTTATTAAAAAAGCAGTAACAGTGATTATTTGCTCTTTTTTTACAGATTTTAGTGGCAGAAGTATTTAAAATGCATGAAGAAAGATCACTATAAGCTAGCTACTTATGGGTCAATATTGCTCTCATTATTTCTAGAATTAAATGTATATACACTGGCAAATTTTAAAAAGCTTTTACCCAGTAATGTCCTTTCATTGTTGACTGAACAGCTGATTATGTGCAGATCTCTCTCGAAGGTATACAGGTGCTATTAAGAAATATATTTTGAGTTAAAGTTTATTTCCATTCCACCCCAACCACACAGAGAGCAAAATCTGGGGACAGTCACATATGCTCTACAGTCCTTTGGAAGATGAAGTAGTCTCTACTTGTTCCAGCTTCAGCTAGCACAAACTACTTAGTGCAGAACATAAGTGTGGTTAACACTGCTTTTTGTTTGGGGCAGGGGGAGTCTACACCCCACAGAACTAATTAAACCAGGTGGTAAAATGTCAGAACTAATTAAATATGAATATGGATATACTGCAGGGGTGGGCAATTATTTGGGCCTCTAGGCCACGTGGGCAGTTTTGGGGAGCGGTTATAGGGTGGTCACCCCCCACAACAGCTTACCACACCAGAGATCCCACAGGCTCCGTGGCTCCTCCTTGCCATCGCCACTCTCACCAGTGCCCAATAGCAGATGAGCACAAAGCCGCAGCCCTGGCCTACCCCATGCCTGCTACCATGACCATACTGCTTCCAAATGAAGCATTAAAGCCACGCTTATATGTCATCAGGTAGCATCAGACTATATCCTCACAGATGTACCAGGATGCTGCCTGGAACGTCAGGATGTTTGGAGGGGATGTGATGAAAAAAGGGCTCAGCCAATTCAGAATCAGCTTTTTCAAATCTGGAACACGAAGCCCCATTTTCAAGGCCTTTTCAGAGACACCAAGACACAACCCTGAAATTTGGGACTGTTCTAGATAACCCTAAATGGTTTGTCACTTTAATGACCCCGATGATTTCAGTACAGCTCTGGACAGGCATTAGAAACTGTCAACATAGATTTAACTACAGGACTGAACAGTGTCTTCATATTAATGTAGCAGCACCAAACATACTGCAGGTGTACATGCAGGGCAAGAGAAAAATTATTTAAATTATCTTTTAGCAAACATACACAGTTAAAGGTTTTTAGCTTGTTTTAAACACTGGAGCAGACTCAGCAGCGTTCAGATGTTGACAATATCAGATAGTGTCAAACACTGCAACACATTGCTACATTACACAATCTTTGAATGAGTTACACTTTGACATCAGAATGTCACAAATGTAATTTACATTGAAAATGAGATGCTCCTAGAGACGCAAGTAAATAATTTTGTAGTCTAGAAAGCTGGTCCTTACCTCATTTTGTCTTGCTTGAGGATCATATAATCCAATGTAGGTGTTTCTCAGATGACCCTGTAAATTAAAATGAAAAAAAAAAAAAATCTAAGGTTCTCTCAAGGTTCTCACCATTTGCTGAATGTTTTCATTTTTTTGCTCCCTTCCCCACTCCACACCCCTAACACAAACATCACCAGTCCTTTCCATTTATTTCATCTTTATCCTTTTTCTGTCCTTTATTTTGTCACACCTGCTCCAATTCAGAGCAGATGTGTTACAGAAGGTCTGCCCAGAGACGAGATAAGTAACATGGGGCTTGTCCACAGGCCAGATCTGGGAGTACAGAGCCATGGCATCTGACCCACAGGGCTGGAAATTTGCTGGTGGAACAAACAGGAGCAGCATTAATTGCTAGATCTTCTAGTGTCATAACAACCACTGCTTGTCCCACCACCAAATTTCTAGCCCCGTAGGGCAGCCCTGTGGGCCAGATGACAGTCCCATGCTCCAGCTCTGACCAACGGATTGGAGATCTGGCAACAAGACAAATAGTGACTGTCAGCTCCAGGAACCATAGCAATTACTGCATGTACTCAAATAGAAGACAAGATTCCCCCTCACCTCCCCAGTCAGCGTGATGGGAAAAGCCACTCCTCTTACATTCACATACAAGGAAACCTCACTAAATACACTATCTTTGAACTGTGCTAAAAGCAGCATGCCTTCAGTAATAGAAACCAACAATATGTAGCAAACACTGATCATGACTATACAACAGGCAGGTGGTCTGTCCCCCTCCATATGGAACCGGCTCTGGGCCTGGAGGTACTGCAACATCAGACTAGCACCAAGAGGGCCAGAGCCAGCCCTTCCATGCTCCCCTTGGTACCAAAAATGCTTTATCTTAGACAAAAAGCTGAGTTTGGCTTTTTGTTTTGTTCTGGGGGGGTGGGGGTTGGAACATTTTTCATGTTCCAGGTCAAATTATATAGATAAGTTCCAAATCCAATGGCTGCAGGAATAAGCTAGGGAAGAGTCCCCCACTTCCATAAAGCAGGCATGTAGCCGAGATCCTCCCATTGGAAGGTAGTGGGAAACTGTGAGGCTGTCGTAGGGAATCCTACCCGCATTTGAACAGGGGTGCACCCTCCAGTATACACCGTCAGACCAGCACAACAACTACACTTGATCTTAGCCCAGAAGAGGCTAAGGCACTGATGTTAACCTACCAGAAGGATAAATTAGAGCAACCCATATGAATACAATATATGTTAATACCCACTGTATGCAGTCCAGCTCAGCACAAACATTTGTTAAAGTCATGGTGAGCTACTACATTACATATATTTAAATGTCCTCTTGACTCCCACAGCAGAGCTGCACCTTTCTTTCCCATTTACAACCATTCCTGTTTTTCCACCGACCTTAGAGGTCTGGATCTCATCAAACAGGTCCCCAAACAGTTTGCCCAGAATCCCTCTGTCACTCCATCTCTCAGCTTGTCACATATGATTAGTGTGACCCCACTCTTCAGGAAGTAAAGCTGGACCAGGCTCCCCTGTGCTTCATCTGCATATACATTTTGGAGGATCCCAGGACTCATGACAAGAATTTCACAGATTTCATAGACATTAGGGCTAGAAGGGAACTCAAAAGATCATCAAGTCCAGTCCCCTGCCCTAGGAGCAAGAAGTCAGCAGGGGTCATTCAGTTCTTGTCATGAGTATGGGCTAAAAAAAAAACACATGGATCCTTTGGGGGGCAGGAGTAGGAAGTGGCATCTGGAGCCTACACATATCCCAAGTACTGAGCAATGCTGAGCTGTAGAGTCACCACAGCTTTAAATGCTTTCAACTTTACTGGGGCCAGGCCCAATAAACTATATGGTGAATCATGAATCTTCTGGCTATGAACTAATATCACACACATATGGTATTACACATAAATATATTAAAAGTGTTTACAGACTACTATGCTAAAGCTTGCCGATAGATGATTACTTCAAGATCAGTTTTTTCAAAATTGACCCTCACTTCCATGTGCTCAGTCTGGCAGTAAGAAGCAGGTAAAGAGGCTACAAGAGGGAAAAGTTGGGGTGGCCAAAGGCAAAGGGGCTACCTGACCCCACACATTTATTTTACCTGCTATAGCAGTAGGAAAGGGACAAATTCAAAATGAACCTCCAACAATTGCATTCTATACCTGGAAAATTATATCAAATGTATATATTTTCCATATATAGAATCTAATTGTGGGGGAGGAAGATATTTTATAATCTGGTTGTCTTATATTTGAACAACTACCATAAAGCTATTGCAGCTTGCCCCTCTGCCAATTTCCACTCCCACTGCCAGCCCCAAAGGTCAGATGACCCTGAAAAAGTTCCATGGGCCACATCCAATCTTTGGGCCATGTATTAGAGCAGTTGAATGACAAGGAAAAGAAACTACTGCACATGATAAAAGGGGAATTCCACACTGGTCCTAGATAGGCTATTTTGGGTTGACACACCCACACTTTGGGATCCACACTTGTACAAACTGGACAGTATATGGAACCTGTAAAGAAGCTGCTGTACCACCCAGTGATCTGCTAGTTGGAGAACAGATTGAAACTCTACCCTAGAAAATTACCTATATAAAAAGACTAAATAGATTTCACAAGCTATTTAAAAAAAAAAACCGTCAAGGATGATCATCATTACTAATATTCTACTGCCTCTTGTCTCTACGAGCAAGAAATACCACCTGCTGATAGATAATTAAATAATGTAAAATCACAACTATTTATGGTAATTTTGAATAAATAGAAATGAAAACTTTTGTTTTAGAATAGAAAAGACTGGGTTTATCATGCTTTCTATTTTCAAAGATCTATTTTTGTTTTTAGACTCTGCTTTAAAGCAATTTATAACATTTCAGTTTTGAAATAGAAATGAGTCATGCTGCAGAAGTCTGTGTACCACAACAGTAATCTTAATGGAAACTACATAACCTTGTAGTCTTCAAACCATACTCTCTCACTTCGCTCAATATCATGACCATTACTTTTAAACAGTGCTTGAGAAAGAGGTCTTGTGGTTAATTACAGAAATGCTATATCTTGTTTTATGAAGTTAAAACTGAAGACCTTGAGCCTCTTCTTTCAGATTTTTACACTTGTCATCACAGCACTCAATTGCTCATGAGCTTAAGTCCTGCCAATTTAAAATGAAACATTTCTAAATAAGGATATTTCCCAAATTGAAACCCTAATGATTCTGATAGTAGAAATGTGTTCTTGCATTCTAACATTATCTACATTTTGCTATTGAAAGCATATTTGATTAATATTGAAATTACCGTTGCAATAATTAATCCACCCACACATCTGTGCGCTCACATGTTTGTTTTCACATTCACTTGCAGAATTCCTATACTGCCTTGCAGGGTATAAGTACTTACCCTGTGACTCACAACTGTTATATACACTTTTTTATTTAAATAGTCAACACAATTCTCTAATATCTTGCAACGTGAAAATAAGTTTACCTTCCTCCTAGCTCCTCCACATATAATATGCTTGGTCCTTTTCCATTTGAAAGATAGGTTGTTTTGCATGTTTGTTTATTGGGACAAATGTCAGAAGAGCTCCATTCTTGTTTGTGCACCAACCTCACTGATAGTGTCAGTACAAACATGAATTGCTCTGCCAAGAGCATGGGACTTCACTGCTACAAACCCAGCAAAGGCTCACATATGCACGCAGGTTTCTCAAAAAATAGTCTTGTTAATTACAGATAATTCACTGTGGTGACACTAAAAAAGTTTAATTGTTTTAGACAACTCTGTAAGACCTACAGTTAACACTAGTATCTACTATAATAAAGTAAACTATTTCCTCACAGTAAATACAGGTAAATAAAAGAGAAAGCTACAGAATACTGGAGGTAATATATCTATCTTCACTAAATGCAGCTTTTCAGTGTCACTTCTGCATATTGACACTGGAGTAGCAAGTGAAATTATAACCATTATTCAGAACAGATTTACCTTAAAATTTGTTGCAAACTGATGGGAAGTCAAAAATGCAACATAAAGCTATCAGGCTTTACACAAAGTAAAGTTTCAACAAAAGGTTACAGCAGTTATTCTCAAACTGGGTGCCACAGCACCCTGGGGTACAATGAGATCCTTCAAGAGGTGCAGCAGGAAGTGTAAGGAGAAACAGATGCAGGCAGGCTCAGGCTCTGCCTGGCCACAACTCTGCCTCCACTACCCAGCCCCGCTGCCAAGAGATGAGCATTGCAATAAATAAATGGTGTGCCACTCAATTCACAAGAGTTATAGAGAGGTGCCTCAAGTCTAAAAAACTTGAAAACCATTGAGTTAGACTAGCAGATCCCAAACTGCGGTATGCATATCACCAGTGGTACACAGACAACCTGCGAATGGTATGCAGAAGGCCAGAGGGATAGGCCACGCCCCCGCAAAGCCCAGCAGCAGCCTGCTGCACATTGCCAGGAACACAGCAGTGTGTGTGGAGCAGCACCCAGCAAGTGAGCGAGTGTGTGTGTGTGTGGGGGGGGGGCAAAGACTGAGGGCCTCATGGTGAGGGAGGGAGTGGGGCAGAAGCAGGGGAAGGGGCTGGGGTGAATGGGGCCCTGGGACGAGTGGTGGGATGCTCAGAGCCCACTAATACATAGTCTATTGCCTATATGTACAAAAAATGTGCTGGTGGTACTTAAGGCTGTATCATTTTAAATTGGTGGTATGCAATCTGTCAGAGTTTGGGAACCCCGGAGTTACAGCATAAAAGGAATTAGCAAGTGCATTTGCCCACTTGTAAAAATATTCCATGGAGTACTCACAACTCAGCCCCTCATAGATTTAAAATCTTAAGAGCAGTGGTGCCCAACCTTTTTGCCCCATGGGCCAGATTACCAGTACCCAGCCCAACTGTGGGCTGGATCAAGCCAGTGCTCCCAATCCAGCATTTGGGCAGGCAGGGCAGGCACTATCTGGCAGCATGAGGGGCAGGCTGGCCCCAGTGCAGCCCTGCAGGGGAAAGGAGCTTGACCTGGCCCTGTGGCGAGGGAAGGGGGCAAGGCCAGTCCCCAAACTGGCCCTGCAAAGAGGGAAGGGGGTATGGTTTGGCCCTGCAGGGGAGGGCAGGGAGTGGCCAGGCCCCAACCCAGCTCTGTGGGGAGGGAAGGGGGTATGACTGTCCAGATTCAGAAGTGGGGGGGCATGGCCCAGCCTTACAGGGGAAGTGGGTATAGCTTGGCTCCAATCAGTCATGCAGGGAATGGGGCTTGGGAATTTGGCACAGGTGAGGGTAGTCATAATGGCCACCGCACCCCCACTACCAAATTTCCGGACCCAATGGGAGCTCCATGTATCCTATGCAATGACCCCACAGCCACATTTGGCCCATGGTTTGGAGGCTGAGCACCCCTGCCTTGGAGCAAAAGCAAACAAAACATATCTGTGCCCTCTACAATGAAGGAAGTCTCTGTAGGTCACTTTTGCAGCAGAGTGAGCAATCATGGGAAAAAGAGTTCTTATCTTGCCAAGACAGCAGCACAGGGAAATAATTCAGGCTCATTCAAAGACATTAGGAAGAAGGAATCATCCCCTCATAAATAACATGTTGCCTCCATAGATCTAGTGTGCCTATAAGAGTATTGTGAGGTGGTATACAGAGGTCTACACTTTCTGTACCCTCTTATACAAAAGGGAAATCTGCATCCATAAGAACAAGGAATTAAGTCTGCTGCAGCCTTACCCTTACTAAAGCCCTATGTGATGCTCTGAAGAGTTTCAGCTCTGCTGCCTTGGAGTACAAAGAGGCATCTCTGACAGTGCACTACAATTTGAGACATGTGCATCAGGCAGGTAGATCCTCCACAGTCTGGGTTTTATGTGCACTTTTAAAGAAATAAAACTCAGTTACTTCTGCAGAGGAGAAACATCCCCAAACCAGTGAGGAAATTGCTTGGAACCCCACTAGATTCAGCTCAGGCAGTCTCTCCTTCCCTAATGCATTTGGAGGCAAAACAGGGCCTTGAAGGCTTATTTTTAAGTTAAAATGACATGACCCTAAGCAGTGCAGGATACTAATAAGTTAAGGATTTTTCAAAGCCCATGACAACTATAATTAAGCACTACTGATAAGTGTTTAAAACACCACCAAGTAAGGCAGAAAAAAAGAGCTCTTTCACCCTTCATTATGCATAAATGAAACAAGTTTATCGGAAATAGCTGCACATGAATTTAACAGATTTTTCCTTTCTGAAGCAACTCAGCTCCCAGGGTCAAAGAATGTGTTGCTTATGAAAAGCTTGTACGTTAAAGTGATACATGTTCATTCAGGGTTTCATTCTGGTCTCACAAAAGTCAATGGCAAAAGTCCCATTGACTTATTTAATGAGTCCGGTACTTCACTTCCATCCAAACACCCCCTTAATCTATTAAAAAAAAAAAGAGACTTACCTTCCAGGTGTATAAAATTTTTCCATTTCTTTCAACATTTAGTACGTAGAGCGTTGATGAAGTCTCCTCAAAAGTATCTAAAATGATAGGTGTAAGGCATAAGATTCTGACTTGGCCTAATTCACTGTAAAACTTATGATGCTTTAAGACAAATGAGCATTAATTTTAAATCTGCAAAGGCACAATCATACATGAAAAAACTTCAGTTCTTGAACAAAGAACAGTAGACTTCCATTTAATTCCCAAATAGCTTAATATAAGATGTGTACAGCATTTCAAAGTATAAAGAGAAGCTTGATTTGTAATCTTCGTTGCTCAACCACATTATATAAATCATGTCAGTGAGTAGTCTTTACTGTCAACGTAATGCAACAACATTTTAATGGACTACCTACAGTGTGATCTCAGGACCATCTCCTAATTGTATTTAGTATTCCACCTTAATATTTATTCTTAGTAAAGATGAGGAATATTTAACGAAAGAGGCTTGGATTCATTTTGTGCTGTTTGTAGCAGACAAACATGATCAGCTTCTATCTATTATGTGCCATGCAGGACTTTATAAAGTAGTATCACTGCACTGCAGCCCTTGGAGCACTTTCTGGGGGTTTACAGAGAACAAACAAGCTCTATGAAAACTGCCAACTTATTTCCAGCTGCCTGGATGTGGAAATGAAGTGGTGCCAGATTAGCTGTTTCCTCTGGAGGCCATGCCCATATACAAACAGGATCAGAAACAGAAACTGTTTTCAGGGATCAAAGCCACGAGGGAGCCATGGAGCTAGGCAGCATGTGCTGAGTATTAAGGAACTAAGCAGCATTGAGGAAGCACATCCAAAGATCCTAGGCATTATGGAAACACAGATAAGACAATGGGGGTGGAAGAGAGATCAGACAAGAAAGATATTCAGAGGGATGAGAAGGACCAGTCAGCAGGGAAGCACTAGATACAAAATGAAAGCAGCAGAAAAGCACAATTAATTTCTTTTAATAAGACAAGTCTTGTACCACATTAAGTGTTTTTCTGATACTACTTCTTCATGCTGTCTAAATACTTTGGTTGCCAAAGGATTGTTGCATGATCACAATTGTGACTGAGATTAAGAAACACAGTCCATAACTGGGAAGTTTGACATCTGC
>JAGPOW010001296.1:121423437-121436593 GCA_030014935.1 Caiman crocodilus
CTGCCTAGTTGATAGGTCCAGCACAGCAAAAAGCGGCTGAAAGCTTCAAAATCAGCTGTAGTGGTTATAATGAGAGAGCATAAAAAAGAGAAATCAGAAATGGCGAGTATAGTATTCTCTCATGTATAAAATACATTCATCAGTTACTGATAGCTTTTGATAAGATCAGAACTATATAAGATACAGGAAAGAGATTTCAGGTTTTACACAGCAAGAACTCAAACAATACAGCTGTGTATCAGAACCAAAATGATAAAAGGAAGTGACGAGCACAATTATGTAGAGGCTGCTGGGGAAGAAATGTTAAAACACTGAAATGTGGGTGGCAGAGAGAGATTCTGTCACGGTACAGTGAACCAATCTAGCAGCCTTTTCTCAGGCAAAACTCTCCTTTGGCATTTTTTGCAATATGAAGATTTCAGGATCAGGACAGGGCCTGTAGCAGAAGCCTTGCTTCAAGGGGAAGTAGCTGACACTTACATTCTCCAAAGGTTTCATGCTCTGTGCAGATACATCAACCCCACACAGAGACATGCTAAACAGCTTCCACAGGTACCATCTCCCGAAAGCAACTAAGCATACTCCAGCTGGGGTTGAGCAGGCTTTTCCCTGCACTTCTGCCCTACTTAGGGCTGCTGTCTTGTCAACCAGTAGAAGTCAGGCCAGAGGGACTGTCTCTGCAATGTTCCCCAGGCAGAGAGACAGGCTGTAAGGAGGAGTTAAAAGTAGTAACTCAACCTGAATGTAGAGGCTTGGGGAGAGGTTAAGGAAAGAGGCTTGAGGTAATAAAAGGGCAGAGGATGGAAACATCATGGGCAGGAGCCAGAGCCAAGGTGAGAGGGGACTAGGAGAAGAATCTTTGTGGGAGTAGAGGGAAGCAAAAGGAGCAGGATAAAAGATGTGGACGAGTAGAAGAGTCCATAGGAGAGACAGAAGAAATAGTAGCTCTCTAGAAAACATGAGCTATGAGAAGGTGAAAGTACTGGAGTTATTTAGTCAGAAGAGAAGATTGATGGGTGATGGATAGCAATCATCAAGTACAAAAAGGGTTGTTTTAAAGACGATGATGATCAGTTGTTCTTTGTGGCTGCAGGTGACAGGCAAGAAATAATGGACTTAATTTGCAACAGTATCTTCCTAAATGTTAGGAAGAACTTTCTAGCTATGAGAGTGGTTAAGCGCTAGGGCAGATTACTTAGGTTATGGCAGATGCCTGACTGACTACCTCTGTTCCCTGGGCAGCGATGGGCACAGTGTAAGAACATTAGCCGAAAGATTGCTGTTGTGGGAAATGTCACTCTCTTTTTTTTTTGCTGCCAACACATGTTGAACAGCCATTTAAGCACCAGTTGGTGGCAAAAAAAGGAAGGTGGCATCATTCACGCCAACAGCAAACCTCTGGTCACCACCATTTGCTGCTGCTGTTGCTGTGCCTGTAGCCAGAGCTGCTGCAGGGAAGGTGAAGGGTGCAGGGGAGGGGAACAGGTTCCAGTAGGCAATACATGGGGCTTGTGCCCCACTTGCCAACCCATCATTATGCTACTGGGTTGCAGAATCTCCACCTTCAGAAGGGCAAATTAGGCAAGCATTTGACTGGGATGCTTTAGAAAGGAATGCCCCTGCCTTGAGCGTTGGGTTGGATTAGATGACCACTTGAGGTTCCTTTTCACTTTCCCTTTTCTGTGATTCTATAATAGCAGAAGCTGAAAGTGTCAATCAGAGCCAGGATGTGGAGGAAATAGACGTCAAGGACTATAGAAGCAGAGCGGATTTGGCAGGAACTGGGAGGAGCAAAGGATTTATAAACCACAGAAAATACTTAAAGAACTTGGCACTGAACGCAGGATTTCTGGGTCTCAGTATCTTTCTGTTATGTAACAAATAGCTATAAACCCACTGACAAGGCATGCTGTCTGTCTCTAGTACAGTGTATCTTTAGTAATCCAAACCCTTTCAGAAGGTACTCACTGAACAGCCATTGAGATGATTGAAATTGTTCAGATAAATGAAACCACAGCATCTTGTGAGGAATTAAACATGCCGCCACATGCCGCACAATGTAAAACCATACCAAACTGAACAGTACAGACATTAACAGTAAAATTTGAGAGAACCTTTTGTTACCAACAAGTACAAGTTAGTTTCAAAATGGAGAAAGTGCTGTATTAAAGGTTAAGAAGAAAACAGCTTGTTGTGCAATACAACAGTTATTACTTAGTAAAATAAAGTTGCTTTTTAGAATACCCAAGGTTAAAGTAACTGAGGATATACTGTTGTAGGTAAAAGACTATTACTTCTGCTAGCTATTTTATTAGTTGAAGTGCTGTGAATCTAGCGGTCACAACCCTGCTGATAACCCTAGCAGGGGTCAGTAGGGTTCTAGATAATGATTTTTTTTTAGTAGACTTTTTTTAGAAAACATAGCAAATAACATACCAAACATTCATTTAAAAGTACTAAGGTTTGGAGTGGGAATGTGAAAGGTTAAGCAATTAATTATTTACCGGATAAGCCCAGTATAATCTGTTAGGTTACTGGTTATTGTTTAGTGGGGAAGGGGTGGAGTCAGGCAGGGAAGGGAGGCTGGAAGGGGAACTGGGCCATGCTCCAGCAGGGACCAGAAGGTGGCAGAACAGGCAGGAGTGAGGGAGGAACGAGGAGGGACTAGTATGCCCCAGGTCTGAGCTGCTGTGTTATTGGTTAACTGTTTAACCAATAAAATTAAGGAAGGTTAAATGGATCATTTAAAAAAATATTTACATCCCTAGTTTGGAGAACATCCTCATTTGCTGCATAACTGGTTTCAAAGCAGAACTTGGTCCACCCTGAACACTGAATGAAAGAGCATTTGACCATGTTTAAAGCCTGAACCATAAGACAAGAAGTCTGAATTTAGTTTGCTTAAATATGGCATTTTCTAACATTTGCTTGGCTTTGCAGCCTTCATATTCCTTTAACATTTTTGTGTAAGTGTATGTTTTTGCACACATATGTATGTTCATAGCATTTATTGGAGAGAAGGTAAATAGATATTTGTCTGTCTATTCAATACAATATTCTTTTCTGATCCAACAAGGAATAAAACTGAATATAAGTGCAGAAAGTAATAGAGTTGTATGAAGGACTTAATGTTCGGGGCAGGCTTTATCCTAATCATTATAGGTATAGAATATATTACAGAATAAGAGGATTGTTAAAATTAAACTGAGTGCTTACCTACCAGCACAGGCAACCTCAGAAACTGTTTGTGGCCCTATCATTTGAGGAATACCATTTGATAGCTACCACTTGCAGCTTATGGGAAACACAGTCTATTCTATGACTTTCGGTCAGTAGAAATGATAAAGGCATCTCTCTTCTATCAGGTCCTCCAAGCAGGTGGAGCGGGACCTCTGAGAGAAGCTACCTATGACCCAATTTTCCATTACAATAATATAAATATCTAGATTTTTTGAGGCATTATAAATCAGAAGTCTGTCCCATTCCAGTCTGAGTTGTCTGTGTTGTCAGGAAGGAGTCTCTAACCATTCCTACTCATCAAACTATTGGTGTCTTTAGGAGGAAGTCTGCTGCAGCAGCTATCTGCTGAATAATGACTAACATAGCCTGGATGGGTTGCTGCCCTTGCTTCCTGCTCTGCCATTGTTTTGCCCTGTCTTTATTTTCTCACTTCCCCTTTAAATGTTGAATACTGACATCCATTTCCTCTAAGACTGGAGCAAATGCCTTTGTATACATTTGGAGATTACTGTAAAAACCTTACATTCAATCATGTTTGGTGATTATATCATCAAAACAGTATTATAGGGTTAGTGGTCATGTGGAGAACTTGAAGTGGGATTCCCCATCACAGACTGTAGGTTCTTAACCAAATGGTACTTCTAATTGTCTCCTTAAAAACAACTCATAGAGCTGTCCAACAAAATCACCTGAGACTTTAATTGCACAAGAACTATCTGGAACATACACATCCATAAAGTTGCCCCATGTTTTTTATAAGAAAACTATACTTAGGACTTCTTATCATAGTGGAAGCCACTAGAAAGTGTCTGAAATCATTCCTTAAACTCTTGGAAGCCTGAAAACAACTCATAGGTTTTTTTGAAAATAGCACTTCTTGGGCACCTCCAGATGAGTGAAAACTTGTTTTTCCCCCCAGGGACAAGTAGCAATGGCACACCTTGTGCTGCTACTGTTTGTCCTCAGGGAATGCCCATGCCACATGAACTCTGGCACATAGCAGGTTACCCCTGAGTGGGGTAGCGGAGGCTGGGGCCAGCAACTGTGCTGCCTCTAGCAACCTTACCTGGGAACCTGGGCACCTCCAGCAGCTGCAGCCACAGCACTCCGGCAGCAGAAAGCCTGGCTGGCAGCTGGAGCATGGCTTTGGCTAGCCAGGTTCTGGTTTTGGGTTGCATGCGCATGCTGCTATGTACACTGTCCCAGGGACACAGGACTGGAAGAGGGGAAGCCATGTTTACAGGCAAACCCTCGTTCAAAACAGAAAGCCCCAACATACCTCTCGTAAGGGCCGGGAGGAGCAAGGAAGCGCGCGCTGGGAAACCGCCCATGAGGTTCATTAGCTGTGCTCATATCCAGCTGAGGCTGGGTGACGTCAGGAGGAGACGCCATCAGAGGGGGCCGCAGTGGCTGCTGCAGCGGGGAGAGCTACAGAAGCAGCGAGAGCCATGGGAGCCGCAGGAGCAGCGAGTGCCGTGGGAGCAGTAGGCGCCATGGGAGATCTTGGAGCCAAGGAATGGCAGGGAGCAAAAACACCAGGAGGGAAGCCGGCGGGAATGCCAGCGGTGATAGCTGCAGTGGGAGCAGTGGGAGCCCTGAACCAGAGAAGCCTAGTGGGGATTAAGGGACCCCTGGAAGAGCCGGCTGTAACTTTCTGACCTCAGGCGATGGGGTATACAACCCCGAATAGAAACAAAGCTTGGAAGGAGAGAGAAGAGTCCCGGATGGGGCAAGAGCCCAGGCCCCAACTTAGGGTGCCTGGGCCTAAGGACATGGAGGCACTAGAGGAGCACAGAGTCCCCACGGGGAGGGGTACTCTATTTTCCTTTGGGTGCTCCTACTGTTCTTTCCTTGCGCTTACACCTCAACTGCAGTCACGGTGGTGGGTTTGTTCATGACGTGTCACGTTGGGTGTTTCCGGGAACAGGGGTAGGGATCAAGGCAAGTGCCATGGTCCCTTTTGTTAAGATAGGTCCATAAAGCCCTCAGCTCTGGGTGAGGGGTGCATGGGGAGCCACTGCCAGTAGACACTGAGGCTAAGGGCACCGGGTTGTCAAGCTGGAAACCTGAGGACCTCCTAGCCCTCACACTGGAGCCTGGCCAGGACACCAGGGCTCGCTGCTGAAGGGCTATGCGAAGATCAGGGGAGAAACCAGCAGGGGCCAGCTGTAAAAATAGGCTTGAAAGCCCGTTGCAGAAGGTGGTGCTTGGCTGGGGTGTAGGGGATTTCGGAGCCCTGTGAGTGTCTGCCAAGAAGCATGACGACCCTGGAGGCTTCCTCGAAGGGGACCCCCTCCACTGAGGATCCATTCAAAGTAATGGCAGGTGAGTAGGGGTTTCCCTGATGTCAACCAAGGTACCCTCTGGTGTCCACATGCAGGCCCTGGGCAAATCAGATCAACCGCCTGGGCTAAGGCAGCACAGGAACCCCTAATAGAGCAGAGGTGGGCACATACACCAACCCTCCTTTTTTTATTTACGTGGTTTTTTTCTTTTAAACCAGGATCTCCCAGGGTTCACCCCCCTGCCCCCACTGCAAAGTAGCAGCATGGGGAACACCTGAATGTGTGGTGTGTGGCACTACAGACACATCCATAGTGCCACATACCACACATCTATGCTCATCTGGAGCATAGATGGCACCCCTTGAGGCCAAGCTCTCTTCCAGCTACTCTGTAAACAGAGGATTTATTGTGATCTTTTCTGGATAGGCGATTCATTGAAGCATGTTGTCAGCCAACCCAGGTTCTTGAATAAACAAAAAATATGTATATATATATTACCTTCCTGGAAAATACTTGTCAATGTATGCTAGTGAATGCCTGTGGGAAACACAAACTAGATGCAATTAAAGTATATATTTCAATGGGGAAAAATTAAGACTTGATTGAAGACTGATTTAGCAAGGTAATGTTATTTCAAGGTATGGAAATACCAAAATCTCTTTAATCACAGATCATCTTTTACTCTTACAGTAAATCGAACTACATTTTCAGATGTAATGAAATCAGTTTGCCAGGTCCTTAGTTAGTGTAAGTCAAAGTAGCTTCAATTAAATCAACCAAAGATGCCAGCTGAACACTGAACCCATAAGACATCAGTGTTCTGGTACTGATTTCAGAGCCTCATGGATATGTTTTTCATGCTTTAATCATGAATGTTAGGAAATATTCTGTTGTTTACTTATGAAGGATCCTTTGCTACTGTTACTAATGTTGAGTAGTTCTTTACTCCGCAAATAATTCCACTGAAATTGGTAACACGGGAGAGCCAAAGCTCCCTGACATCTGTGGGACTACTGAAGAAATGAGGTACTTCTCAGTGTGAGGGAGAGAGACAGAATGAGGCTTAAAGAGATCTGTGACTGGAATCCAAGTGGCCCTTTTATTCCCTCCAGATCTCTCTCCGTGGCCCAATCTCTTAGACTCCTTTGTTCTCTTCACAGAATAACCCCTGCTAGCATTGATCAAAGCTCTTTGAACATACACTGACTCAACTGCTGTTTAAGGAACTACTTATTCATCCACAGGCAGCCTCTTTGAGACCAGTCAGTATAATTTAGAACTAAGGGGCTTGCTCTTGTGTTTGTGGTCTTCTTTATTTTGCTTGTTTTTTTTCATTTTGATGTAAGAGGATGCTGTTGATACTTGGCAGTGGAGCTGCTCAATGTTAATAACTGATGGGTTGATTATAACACTGCACTTGATTAGCACATTGATTTCAGTTTGCCCTGTGTCTTTACTTTGTATGTATTAATGTAATTTTTGTTATAATTTTGCATTTTATTTTATAATAAGTTTTAAAATTAAAAACATTTTAGTTCTAGTGTTGCTATCAGAAATTTAAGGCTTAAGCATAGAATATAGCAAACAGCAGGCAGGGATCAAATTTATGTCTACTACAGCCCAATTTAGTGCCATGTAGAGATGTGTAAACTAGTTCTAAATGAGCTAGCATGGGAACTGGGAGCAGTACAATCATGTTAGTGTAGCACCATACCTAAGCTAACACAACCTGCTAATGCAGCTGTATTGCTTCCAGTATATATGCTAGCTCCTTAGGGCACTGACAAATGTGTAGCTCTCTGGTCTAACTCATGGCGCTTTATAGAAAGCGCCATGAGTTACATAAAGTAGACTGACCCCCCCCATGAGTTACATAAATTAGACCCCCCCCCTCTGCCCCAACCACCACCACCCAGCAGACGTTTGCTGTTGGGCTAGGGAGCGGGGTGATCAAGCTCCACTCCAGAGCTAATCCAGCCGAGAAGCTGCCTGCCTTCCTTAGCCCCTGCCCCTTGCAGTTCCAGTGCTGTCTGCAGGATGGGAGGGGGAGGGAACTGCAGGCTGGGGTTTGCCTAGCTTGAGCTGGAGCCGGGGAGGTGGATTGGAGTCCCCATGAGGGCTGTAAGGTGGAAGAGCTCCAATCCACCCACTCCAGCTCCAGCTCAGGCTGGGCAAACCCTGGCCTGCAGTTTCCTCCCCCTTTCTGCTTGCCCTCTCCCATCCTGCAGACAGCACTAAGGGCAGCCCAGCCCTGATCCAGCCCAGCCCTGCTCATGTGTAGGGACTTACAGAAGTTAATGAAGGCACTCCACTTTAGAGTGCCTTCATCTGAATCCTCATGTAATGAGGGTTAATTTGCCACGTGCTCACACACTTTAAAAGCACTCTGCAGCCATGCACTTCTGTCAGGGCATGGCTATAGAGCACTTTCAAGATCTGATTACACAACAAACGCCACTTCTGTCAGTGTCCTTAGATAAAACTTTGCTAGCTTTACATAACGCTGCCTTGGGCCTTGCAGACAGCACTGGAGCAGGGGTGTCAAACATATGGTCCACAGGCCAGATATGGGCTGCAGTGCTGTGTCATCTAGCCCATGGGAGTCTCAGAAGGGTTTGGAATTCAAGGGTAGATTGAGTAAGGCAGGGTTTGAATAATGGCTTGGTTAACACCTGTGGCAGCTGCCATCACTTGCCTCACAAGTGCTGCCACATCTGGGTTTGGGCTGTGAGAAGCCCCATGATCTGGAGCTGGCTTGGGGAGCCAGGTGAGCTTAACACCCTAGCCCTAGAGTCCTGAACCTGCTTTGGAGTAAGATCACATAGTCACAGAAATAAAATTAAAAAAAATCAACCCTCCAGTTTGTAATAATAATTCATCTGTCTGTTTCACCATCTGTCCTTTTGACAAACTGTAACACTTTAAATAAATTCATATCCTCCTTACAAAGCTTTGAATATGTTTCCCTAACAAGTCCTAAGATACCTTTTGTTTATTATATTCACTACATTCAAACAAATGACACATCAATAAACAGAGATAATTCTGCAGGTGTGTTTGTTTTGTCATGCAATGCAAAAATCCTTGCAAAATACAGACTGACTGCTTTAAACAAAGACCTTTTTATAGGTTTTAACAAGGGGTTTGTCCTTCAGGTATCACTCAGGAAAAATTTGCAGGTTAACAGGGGCTTGGATCCTGCAAATTCTTATGCAGGATCCAATCTTCAAATGAGACTACTGACATGAATATAACTTAGTAGTATTGGGCCTCAAGTCACTGCACACTTGTATGCCCTAAAAATGTAGGTATTTTTATGCAGAGCTATAAATGGACAAAGAAAAGACACAGAACAAAATTTTGCTTTTCATTCCACAGTGGTATATTGGATGTAAAGAGTTAAAATAGAAAATGAACTACGGTTTTTAATTTACAGAAGGGCTGTGTATCTTCAGGAGAAAGGTTATAAAAGTTTCTGAAATATTAATAAACATGTTTGAATATGTTTTAAGAGGTCATCATTCTATTTTAATAGTACACCATTGTAATGATATAATAACATTTTTGCATGATAACTAATAGAATCATCTCGATTTATTAGCAGTGTAACTCAAGAGATCTTATAGAAAAAAGTAAAAAAAAAATAAAAATCATTGTTTACAGGCAGACTGAAATAAAATAGATGGTATTTAATACTAATAAATGAATAATTAATCAATAATTGTAACACACCTTCAGGTAAATAAGCACTTTTATAGGTATATAAGGATTGACATATTAGGTCAGACTTACTGTCCATTTAACCTGATATTGACTGTGAATATACTAGGTGCTACAGAGAAAGATGCAAGAAACCCACAATAAAATAACCTGCCCATAAAAAAAAAGTCTTCCTAACCTCCATCCATTAGTCAGATTGATGCCTCAATTTTTTTATCCTCTCTAGTTATAGTTGACCTTATTTTTTCCTTGTAATCTGCAAATGTTGCCAAATCATTGTTCATTTTTTTTTTCCCAGATATCTTGTAAATGTACTATGCACTACCAGTCTTACTGCAGATCTCAAGATAGTCATCGTTACCAGGTTGGAAATTGCCTGTGTTGTAAATTGTCTTGTTTTCTGTCTTGCAGTCAGTTTCTAATCTAAAACGAAGCTTTATCTCCCATCCAATTACTAATTAGTTTCCTTAAAAGCCTCTTATAATGACAGGAGTAAAAGAACTGTAATACTATATTAAACCTGAATTACATCTAGTCCAGCATCCTGTCTCTCAGAAATGTCACAGAAAAGTATAAGAACCTGCAGTAAAATAGATATGAGATATTATGCCTAATCCTGCTCTCCAGTGGATAGAGATTAAATTAAAACATGAAACATTCATATGAAACAACAAATAAAATTCAAAGGTCTGCTAGAGCCAAACAACCCCTTAGCCTAATCCTGCTAGATCGGTTTCAAAGGCCAGTTATTCACAAAAGCGTAATGTGGCTAGTGTCATATCTAGATAGTCTTGTTATCCATTATGCAAAAAGGTATTTCCTTTTATCAATTTAGAATTTGCTACCTCTTAATTTCTTTGACCGTTCTACTGTCCTTGTTAAAAGGCAGGGAGGAACATAGACTTCTAATTTATCTTGTCTGCAACATTCATATGTTATGTACTTTTATAATGTCTCCTCTTATTCATCTTGTTTTTAAGGTAAACAATCGAAAAAACATAAATCTCACCTCATAGACAAGGATTTCCATGCCCCTAATCATTTTCATTCTTTGAACTTACTCCAATGATGGACTTTGACATTTTTTGAAAGACTAAACAAAGTGGATCCATTCTCTTCTATTCACTGTTGCTGACACACTAACCAAATCCAGTAGATTGATTGGGAAGAAAGGTTTTCTTTTGCATAGCTTGATCTACTTCTCCTTATATCAGGCTCATGGGGGGGAGATGGGGCGTGCGTGCGTGCGTGTGTGTGTATTAGTGCTGTCAAACAATTTAAATAACTGATTGTGATTAGCAGGGATCCTGGTTTTCCCTGATAAAAAAATCCCAAATTCTCTGCTAACCCCCCACAAATCTGTGATTAAAATTAAAGGCTCCCCCCCAGCCCTGCTGGTGCCCCTTACCCCCCACCCACAGCCCCTGCTCCCCCAGCCCTGCCAGAGAGGGCCCCCACCTGCCAGGGGTATGCGTCTGGGTCCGCAGCTCCCTGCCCCCACTTCTCTGCTGCTGCAGACTTGGGCAGGGGACTGTGTGCACTCCCTGGAGGCAGGGGAGACCCACGCTCCCCAGATCTGTACCTGGGGCAGGTGCAGGCTGAGGCTGCTGCCCAGCTGTGTGGGGCTTGGGGCTCAGGACCGCAATGCATGCCTGCTGGGCCCCAGTGGGAAGCAGGACAGGGCCATGGGTGGCTTGTCTGGGTGAGGGGGCGGGCTGCTTCCCCACTGCTGCATGCATTCCTGGTGGGTAGTAGGGACCCGTCTGTACCCAGGGCAGGTGCAAGCTGAGGCTGCTGCCCAGCCAGGTGCGGCTTGGCACCTGGGACCACGATGCATGGCTGCAGGGCCCCAGTCAGGAGCAAGATGGAACCACAGGTGGCTCATGGGGCAGGGAGGACAGCTGGTTCCCCACTGCTATGCGCACTCCCAGGGGGCAGGGGAGACCTGTGCCCCCACCCCCTGGTTCTGTACCTGGGACAGGCACAAGCTGCAGACTTGAGTTTCTACCCTACTTCCCTATCCCGGGGCCTCCAGAACTGGTTCCAGTGTGGCTAGGGGCAGTGGGGCTGCGTGAGGATTCCTCGCCAGTGCAAGCTTCCCCCCACTGCTGCCCTGGCAACATGTCTCCTATGCCTGCTGCTGCTCTGAGGAGGCGCAGAACCCAAGCTGACGGGGCAGCAGAGGGGCAAGAAGTGGCAAGGAGGTTTTCCATGTGGCTCCTTTGCTCCCTGCCCCCTGACTTTCCCCTTTCTTCCCACCCGCTCCCAACTCCCTGTGGGCAGGAACTCTGCCAGCCTGCAGGGAGCTCATTTCAAAATGGCAAAATCTGCAGGTTTCTCTGGTAAAATGAGAAATCTGCGTTTGCCTCTGGTAAAAGGCAAAATCCATAGTTTACTTCATTTTTCTGTGGGACATGGAAAACCTGAACCCCTGGTGACTAGGTGTGCAACTAAAACAAAATAGTTGCAATTAACTGCTATTTTAATTGCACAGCTAAAAGCTCGAAATTATACACAGAAAAGCTCAAATTTATGCAAAATTATTAAGGTACTTACTTTGTATAGTTGAGGGGTGAGGGTGGAATGTGTGTGTGGGGAATTTGTGAAGGTGTAGTGAGCTGTGGGTGTGTGTGAGCAGTTTGGAGCCCAGGGAGGGGGCATTCTCCATACACCTTGGCAGGTTGCAGGGTACTTTGGGTCAGAAGTGAGGGGCAGCAGCAGGGCTGGGGGAGGCTGTGGCTTGGGAGACACACAGATATGCACACACAGACAATGCCCAGCAGGTAACTCTGTGGAGGAGGAGAGGCGGGGAAAGGGAAGGGGTGGGGAGTGCAGATCGAGGCCCCTCTGGTGATGGTGAGAGTGAGGCAGGGGCAGAGTCAGGCGTTGGAGTGAATGGGTCCCTGGGGCTGGCACAGGTTCTGGGACGGATTAGCATGCAGCTTGTCCAGGGGCGTGTGGGACACAGCTCCCTGCCACTATGCACACCCCCAGGGAAAGGCATGGAGGGCACATGCCCTCTGGATATGTGCCTGGGACAGAGGTGGACTGCCAGCTGTTGGCTGGGGCCCTGCTGCCTTAGCCTGGGGAGCCAAGTGATGCCATATTGTGCTTCCTGCTGCCAGGCAAGCAGAGGGTGCATGGCTAATGCTCAGCTCCCTGGACAAAGGCAGCAGGGCGCAGAGCCCCAGCCCACAGTGGGCGGCCTGCCTCTGCCCTGCACACATATCTGGGGAACATGTGACCCCCATGACTGCCCTGGGGTGTGTGCAGTAGTGGGGATGAGCGCCCCTGGACGAGTTCTCCCCATGGCTCTGTCCCACGACTCAACCTGGCCTTGGGGCCACATTCACTCCAACACCTCCCTCACTCCCTCTCTCACTGTGGGCACCTCAGTCTGCCTCCCTGCCCTGTCCCTCTTCCCTCACCCCTCTCCCTCCACAAACTTACCAGCAAGGGGCTGATCTACACAGTGTTCAGGCTACAGCTGCTCATGTGTGTTTGGGTCTGTGTGCATGCCCCCTGCTCTGCTGCAGCTTCTTGGAGTCCATGCCTGGGCTGCCCTGCAGTCCTCTGCATTGCCACTGCTGCCCCTCTAGGCAGGGGTGGTGGAGTGGAGCCCTGGCATGGGATCCAAAATCACATGCACAATGAACACATTAAAAAAATGAACACACACTCTGTGTGTGTGTGTATAATATAGCTAGTACGTAGTAGTATGTGTAGTATATAATGTGTATGTACACTAAACCCCACACACAAATCACACACCGCTGGTTATGACGTATCACCCCTCCCTTGAACCTGTATGAAAAATCCTCAAAAAATTGCAACCCATACTAAACAGAGACCCTATTCTTAAAAAGATCTTCCCAGAGCCACCCATCCTAGCCTTCAAACAAGCACTGAAC
>JAGPOW010001296.1:121436693-121453366 GCA_030014935.1 Caiman crocodilus
ACTGACTGCCCACAGATGCCACTGGCAGTGCTGGTGGTGGATGGGGAGGAGGTGGTGAGCGGCAACCATCCACAGGCACCGCTGACCGTGTCGGTGACGCCTTTTTGTAGTGGGTGCACCGCCACACTCAGGAGGCACACGTGCACCCAGATGCACCCCCTACACGTTGTTCCTGCCCACTGGGCCTCTTCTGGGTCCCCTTGGTCACAGTCTTGTGCCCCCAAGCCAGTAGCCCCACCCTCTCAGCCTGTCTGTACCTTGACTGGGCACCCGTTGCCTTAAGGGCTCCTTGCGCGGCTCTGTACCTCCCCCAAGCATACCCTACAGCTGCTTTCTCTCTGTAATTTTGCCTCGTTATGCACTCATCCCCTTGGGCTTTCGGACTTCCCTAGTCCCTTACATCGCTCCTTCTCAGGGGTCCAGGACCCCTGGTCCTGCACACCTCCCCATCTCTGGGTTACCAGCCCCCTAGTCCTGCATGCTGCCCCTTTTCTGGGCTCTCAGACCCTCTGGTTTGGCTTAGCCTTTTCCCGGGTACCAGAACTCCCTACGGGCTCAAAATAAAACAAAGGCCGCTTGCCTGTAAAAGAGTCCTTCTCTACCCAGGGGGGGTTGCCTCTGCTCTCAGGCCTGCAAATTTGTCTGTATAAGTTCCAGCCCCTTTAGGAGCCCTGCTGCCTAGAACTCCTGACCCTATGGAGAGACTGCCTCCCTGGCTCAGACTCTGGGCTTTCATAGCTCCAGCCTGAGCCCTCTTCTGGTCAGCTGGGTCTCACTGGCCCCCTGCACCAGTCTGGGACTCCAGAGTCCCTACTCCCTTGGAAGCACCCTCATCAATGGGCTACAGGGTCAGCCTCTTTCTTACTGTCTCTGGCCCTATGAATCTTATGTTTATTTTTCCACGGTACAGCCACTTCAAAAGGAGGATTGGAAGTGTCCCCACCTGCCAAACTGTTGGTGGGAGAGGTGGGTTTGAACACCCTGAGGCTGCAGAGGACACTGGGTTTCCCCACTTCCTGGGTGAGTCCCATGACATCTAAGCTATTCCATATTATAAATGATGAAAAGCAGTTGTATCTTAGAAGAAAAGAGTGAGCTAGGTATCCATACCCAGAGAAACAAGTTACCAGTAAGTGGTTTTGGGTTGTGAACCCCAGTCATATATAAGCACTGGGTTATGTGATTTAAGTCAGAGGCAGGACTTTAGACACATTCCTCTCTTCAGCATATTTTCTTGTCTGGTTTAGGCATCCACCCTTGCTCAGGAAGTTGAGTACTGTACGTTCTATTCTGGAGCACCCAACTCTCCCCATTCCCTTCCAGAGAGCTAAGGTACCGCATTTGAATATATTAATTTCACTGCCAGAATCAAGCACCTGTATGTGAGACGACATTGAGATCATCGTCTGTAAATCCTTTTGTGTATTTTAGTTCTTAATACAAACGTGCATTGAGGCCAGCATACACCATTTTAACTTGAGACATATCTTAAGGTGTCTGAAATGAAGTTGGGGGAAAGGTAAAAGCCACTATAACCTACAGCTGGCTTACTCTTAGTCAGTTTGGAAAAGATCTTGGAATTCTTCAACAAATGGACATTTTTCAGAGTAGCATTTCCTAAAATGCAGCTGAATCCAGAAAAGTTGTACTTAACTCCACAATACAGTTTGCTGAGGTTATTAGCAGAGTTACCATATTCCAAAAAAAGGCTAGCAGCAGCCTGAAGAGCTACATTTCCAACCTACTAATCATGCTTTGTTCATATAGTTGAGAAATGGTCTGAGGAGTGTAGTGCATGTGGTGAATACCTGCTTTCACAGCTCTCAAAATGATTTCAGGCAGTAGCCTTTGGGACTCTCAGATGCTTTTTCAGCTGCTCTTCTTATCCTTCAGCTTTTGCTCACTTCACCCTTCTTATCCGAAGTTTGGATCCACAAAGCACATCAGAGCAGTTAGCTCAGAAGATCTGCAGAAAGATAAGGCTATAGATTCTGCATAGAAGTTTCGATATGCAATCGAATGCATGCTATGTACTACTGCGTACACTAAGGATGGAATTCCACTTCCTTGTTTGTGTCTAAATGGCATGTTTCTACCCATATAAGTGGTATTTTCGACACTTCCATACAGGCAGCAATTCTATTTCCTCTGCAGTGTGCATTACACAGACAGAGTGTGCACAATAGGCTATAAGCTGGCTGGGCAGGTATGCAGCTACATACACAAATACCTGGCATTCTTGACATGAAAACTTAGCCAGAAACATAGGATCAACCAGTGTTAGACTCTGAAGGAGGAGGTGGGCCATCCTCTACTTGAGCCCCAGTAACTGAAGGGTTAGGCCTGGGGTACTTACCATAGGAAACTGAGGACCGTTTTATCCAGAGGAGATTTGAATTTTCTTTTCTTTGCAATTGCTGCAGTGCTCCAACTACCCCCGCCCCCCCTCACAGGTTAGGCATTATCTCATCCTGCTCTTTTTGAAGCTGGACCCTGGGCAGCCAAAAGAGGGATCCTTATGTAGGGCCATAAGGAAGAAAGCGAGAGGGTGTATCTCAGTGTGTCTGGGTGCACCTCAGGCCAAATCTGGCCCATGGGCTGGAGGTTGAGACCCCCTGATTAAGGTATCCTGTGGCTCAGTCAAGTGGAGTTAGAGAGCCCTGAAAGCTTCTCTGTAGTGAAGGATGTCTGTATGCATTTGATCCATAACACAAAACAAAAACAATCCCTGGTGCAAGGACTGGCATATAGGAACATCTTTACATGTGCTCTGGGGGTGCTTGATTTAGAGCAGCTCTGTAGCAGGGCACTGGGATGTGCTGGCTCCTTTTAGGGAGCTAGCAGCCTGCAAGGCTTGCGGGTGGTCCAGGGGGCCACTGAGAGACTCAGCTGACTAGAAGAGGGCTTAGGCTGGAGCTATGAAAGCCCAGTGCCTGAGCTGGGGAGGCAGTCTCTCCATAGGGTCAGGAGTTCTGGGCAGCAGGGCTCCTAAAGGGGCTGGAACTTATATAGACAAATCTGCAGGCCTGAGAGCAGAGACAAGCCCCCTGAGTAGAGAAGGTTTGAGTTTTACAGGCAAGCGGCCTGTAAAACTCTATGGGCTCAAAAATTTATTTTATTTTGAGCCCATAGAGGGTTCTGGTATCCAGGGAAGGGTTAAGCCAAACTAGAAGGTCTGAGAGCCCAGTCAACTGGAGTTAGAGGACCCTGGAAGCTTCTCTGTAGTGAAGTATTCTGCAAAGCAAGCAAAGGTTTAGGAAAACAGTGGTTCTCAGAAGTATGGCCTGAGAAGCCAACCCTGTAAAGGGACAAGGATTCAGCCTGGGGAAGAGAAGGAACTGGTTCTGCCTAGGTGCTCTTGTATGTTAGTTTCTAAATACAGAATCAGGATGCCAGTATGTAATTATAAGAATTGCTTATAATTGCAACGTGGCTACAACAAATAGACAGGTATGTTAGCTGTACTGAACTGGTCATGGGAGTCTGCCAGAACAGAATTGTCTCTGGCCACTATAAAGGAGGGAAATGGAGATCTTATTCTTGAAGGAGAAACTCTGATGGGATTAGGCTTGATGAAAAGAAAAATGTCAGCAAAGCAGAAGAGCACAGGGACTGCTGCAAGAAATGAAAGATAAGGCTATAGGTGGTAGTATAAATGTACAAATAGAGAAGCATGTATGAAGCGTGTACATCTTTTCCTTCTTGAAATAGGATTTCTTTGAAGAGTAAGTAAGAATGTAGACACAAAAGTACGCTAGACCCTGTAGGGTACCACATGATGATAGACAATCTATTTATACTCGTCCAACACCAATGCAATGCTGACATAAACCACATGTATCATAGTAACAGAATTGGCTTAGAGCTGACTTATAGTCCCATATACTAAATGCATATTTAAATTGCTGCCATCCCACATCAAGATGGTCAAAGCTGAATTCTGTGGTGCACATTTTAAACACTGTAATCAGATCTTTGGGTAGGTTGCTCTCTCTCCCACCCATGCTACAACTATAGGAAAAGTCAAAAAATAAAACTCATAGATAGAAAACATAAAAACTTTTCACAACCTTCAAAAAAATCAACAAACACAGCATAATGGATTTGCATTTTCTTTTATTTTGGAAACACTTTGAGAATCATATTAAAGCCTTGATTCCAGACCAGGCTGACTGAAAAAATATTCAGATTCAATAAAAGACTGTTTAGTTTAGTCTAAAACTGGTAAGGTGAAAAACTCCTACAAAGTCTCACTTAACATCCAATTTCAGTGATGTAATAAATATAAACATGATGTCCATCAATTTAGTTGGTAATTTTTAAAGATTGCCACTAAATACGCTACAATCCTCTGAAGCATCTGAAAACCACAAATACTGTGCAGTTATTTTGTCTGCTATTTAGAGAATGAATGTAGCTTGTTTTCTGCTGTTATTCTGTGTTAGTGTTTTTATTATTGCCTCTGCTTTGACTAGTGCATAGCCTTTATTGTCAAATTAGTCAAAACCTTACATGCATGATTAGCCAAATTTTCTCTCTGTGAGTTCCAGTGGTATTGTAATGTCTTAAAATAGTGTCATTTTGCTTTGTTACTTTAAGGATTGTGAGCCAGTCCTCTGCTAATGCAAATTGGTATAGTTCCATCATCCTTAGGTGAAAAACTGACTGTGTATTTGTTAACTTATGCAGTGGATTGCATTTGTTTCCAATTTGTGCTTCAGCAAATATTGAAAATCTGCTTTTAAAATTTCATAGACTAGCTAAAACATTGATTTTAGTGGTGGGAATAAGGTCAGAGGACCTGAGGGGAAGAATGTAAATCCAGCTACATTTCACCTGTACAAGCTAGAAAATGGTTTGTTTCATAAGCTGAATGACCTGTAAAAGTTTTTAAATTGGCCTCTAAATTTTAATGTTCTAATTCTGTGCTTGAAGCTTTCAGTGGGCAAGATTTTATGCAGCTTAGATCGTATTTGGATTCTTAAGCAAATATAATTTGTGCTTTCTACCTTGGTAGTTAAATATCTATTCAAACTAAAGAAAATAGAACCCTTAGATATACAGGTTTAGGCACATAAAGGCAATTACACCAACAAAAAATTTGGCCCAACAGCTAATCTGAGACTATTTTGCAGAAGAAGAATTGCAGAAGAATTGAAGAATTGCAATGGATCTGCAGTATTAATTTTATTTTGCAATTCATTTAAACTTGTTCCTCCACATTCCTGACATCAGCTGCTTCTACAAGCAGCTACTCAAGGGAGTGGGCAGCAAAGAGCTGTTCTAGTTGTATCATACTAATGTAAATTACTTTTGGTATATACTTAAAAAAGTCTTCTGCACAATTTGCTCAATTATTTTAAAGTCCTGCCAGTACAAGATAGCATAAAATGAGCTTCATTTACAATCCAGTGTATGCAGGGACAGAGTAATCTGAAGACAAGCAGTAGTTATGAAAAACATAGGGCACTACTGGATGCACAAGTCCCTGCTCTAACTCATGGTTCTTCACAGAAAGCACCATGAGTTAGAGTGACACCCCCCCACTGACCCAACAACCACTTCGGAGCCAATCCAGCTGAGGAACCTGCCTGCAACCTTTCTCCCCTAGCCCTGCTCCCCCTCCCAGCTCTGGTAGGGAAAGAAGGGGAAGGAGCTGAGGGGTAGGGTTTGCCCTAGATGAGGAGGGAGGTGGGGAGGCATGAGATGGGGGGAAGGGGTTCCAGTCCACCTGCCCCCATTCCAGGTCAGGCTGGGCAAACCCCAGCCTGCAGCTCACTCCCCCTCCCTTCTCCCTCTCCCTTCCTGAAGACAGCACCAGGGGTGGGGCTGGGCTGCATCAGGCCAGCCCTAATTGTATGGAGTATTAACAGAAGTTCCTGAAGGCACTACACTTTGGAGTGCCTTCATCTGATCTCTCATTAGATGAGGGTTAATTTGTCGCATGATAGGCCACTATTAAAGCACTCTGGAGCCATGCAATTCTGTTAAGGCATGGCTGTAGAGCACTTTCAGGCGGCTGATCACATGAAAATGTCATTTCTGTCAGTGCCCATAATGACTACAGGGACTGCTTGTTCTAACAACTTCAGTTGTAACCTTCTACTTCTCCTGAAATCTGTAATCAAGAAAGGGAAAAAGAAATAGTGATGTGGGCAACAGACCAGGCTGGATTGCATCAGATTATGGAATCTGCATTTTCTGCTTGTCATATATAATGTGTTACATTTGAGGAAACTATAGTAAAGACTGTGAGGACATTTCCTTTCACTTTAAATGTATTCAAATGCATTCAATTGTATCTAGTTAGGCATTAACTTTAGGCATTTTACTATATGTGGTAACTGTCATAGTGGAATACTTTCCGCTGGCCTTTACTGCAGTTACAAAGTCTCTAGGGGTGTCCCCACCTCTTCTGGGTGTGGGGGAAGGAGGAACGAAAACTCCTCTGTGTTCCAATGACAGATGACCTGGGTAAGATCCATAAGATTGGGTTGCTGGAAGGAAGAGGTTAAAGGGGAGATGGGACCCCAAGAAACAACACAGAACCAAGATTTGCCAGTGAATCAGATCAAGGATCCTCCCTTTTTCATATATACATCAAGACGTGGCAGATGAGGTGGAGGGTTTACTGCTTTTGCAATTACCTACCAGGTCAAACTGTTAGGCTCTAAAAACTGGTGCACCAAGAATCACTCCTCAAAGTATAAGCAGCTGGTCTCAACAAATCACAGTCGCTTACAGGTCTCTGGCAAGTGAAGCTTACCTTGTACTTGTAGAATAATAGAATTGTGAGTTTGGAAAGAACATCAGGGCCAGGTACGGACATTACATTTTTTACCAATATAAATGATCAGAAACCAGTCTAAATCCATAGCAGAACAGAAAAAACGGTGGAACCCAGTCTAATATTTGTCTCTCCCCTGCAAAGGGTGAATGTGTTCTGTTCACCATCAGTCTAAACTACACCACTTACAGAAATCCATGTAATTTAGATTGTATTTGCCTCGGGTTTTTTGAATGTCTGTGCCTAACCCAAGAACTCATTTAGTCCATCCCTCTGCTCTGAGAAAGGATTGAATATGTTAAAACTATCCCTGACAGATACTTGTCTAATTTGTTTTGAAAACATCCTGCGATGAGGTTTCCATACCCTTGGGTAACCTGCCCCAGGGCTTAACTACCATTATAATTAATATACTTCTAATACCTAACCTATTGTCCCTAGTTGACAGTTAAACCAGTTGCTTTGAATCTTGTCCTCAGCAGACAAGATCAATTGAGAACAATTAATCACTGTGAAAAATCACTGTTTTGTAATGAGTTCTTCACTTAAGGAGCGATTGTGTCACAAAATTCTAAAGATCTAAGAAATCCTTAAAAGTATGAGGTTTTATTTGGTTCAGCGGTTACAGTTGGAACAAAATCCAGTGGAGTTTGAAATATGTATGTGATAACACATTGCCATTCAGCATTAGTTTTAAAGAACAAACTTAACTAAATCAAAACCACTAAGATATTCTTCTTACTGCTTTTAAATTGCTATATTTAAAACAAATTATGTGAAACAAATATATTGATACCCTACTGTTTTTTGGCACCTGGTACCTAAACATTGTTGCTTCAAGGCCAGTAAACCTACTTCTTGATGAAGATGCCTATATTTTACATATATATGTTGACTTATATTCAACTTCCAAATTTCATGCCTGGTGTCAGGGCGCTGTTTGTGCCTCCCACTTGAAGGGCCTGGAGCTGGCAGCTGCCCGGTGCCTGATGAGGGCAGCCGTTTTGATAGGGGTTTATATAGGGCTGCCCATATAAACAGGGCAGTTCTGCTGCTGGAGGTGAGGCAGCAACATCGCCTAGCTGGAGGGCTGCTGGTATCCTCTGGAGGTAAGGGAGGAGCTGTAGGGGATGGCTAGGAGGCTCCTGGTCCAGGGTACGACCTAAAACTGGACTGTGCTGGGAGTGGGTGGCCTGGTGGGGCTCTTGGTGGCACAGGAACCCCCAGGAAATGCCAGGCCAGTTACCACCCCAGTGAAAGGCAGGTTGGGGTGCCTTAACCCCTGTCTCCCACAACCAGGTGGGTTACCCCTTGTTTGGAGGACGTGGAGGGTGGACCCCTGGAGAGAGAGAAAAGCCATAGACTCATGCCTGTCTGAACATCCCCTGACTGGTCCAGGCTGGGGCCAGGACTGGAAGGGTCAAAAGGCTAAGGGCCCACTGCAAGGGACTCCCAAGAGCTGCGCACCTGGGGCTCTGACTGGCCTGGAGGTGGGCCAGGGTTAGTGAGCCAAAGGCCCTGGGGGGACCACACCTGAAGGGGGAGCAGTTCAGGGAGCTCTGCTGCCTACTATGAAGGCAGATGAGACCGCCTGAGGAGAGGAACCTAGGCAGGGTTCAATTAGGAGGATTCTGGGGCCCAGTGTGGCAGCCGGTGATGATGATTACATCAAGATGCTGTCTGCAAGGCTTGGGCTGCGGTGTAGGGAAGGAATGGACCCACCTGAATAGAAGGGGAAGAGCTGCCTGGCAGAGGGACAGAGATTGTCCCAGAGGGGACACTGTAGGCTCTGAGGGCAAGTGAAGCTGTTTGCCTGTTGGAAGTGGGAAGGATGATGTAACCCGAGACAGTTTTGAAAGAGAGCCATTAGAAAAAAGCCCAGGAAGGGCTCTGAGCTGGGGGACAGGCTGGAGACCAGATGGAGAGTCTCAGCACAGAGGTCCCTCCGAGCCCCGGGGAGAGGCCTGCAGGAGCAGCAGGGGAGAAGCTGCAGCGGCAGGAGCAGACGAGGACTGCTGCGTGGCTGGGTGAGCACAGCAGAGCCAGGGTGGGGACTGCCAGAGCCTGCCCTAGTTTCCCTGAGGGGTGAGGGGCCCCAGGGGTGAGCAAAGCCAGGTGGCTGTGAGGCTGTGTGGGGCAGCAGGAGGGTCGCTATAGCCTGCAGCCCAGACGCTGCGCACAGCAGAACCAGGGACGGGGGCAGAGGCAGGGAAAGGCTGTCTTGCAGGAACTGCAGAGGAGCCACTGCTTGCTACCCAGCCCAGGAGCACGGAGACGGACACCAGCGCCAGGGAGCATCCACAGACCACGTGCAGAGACACAGACAGTCCCGCTCCCTGAGATACCCCACAAGGGGCCGCGCACACAGGGATTGCCAGTGCACCGTGTGCAAATGAGAGACTGTGTAAATGAGTTCTTAAGGGTTTATTAGACATTATATCCATGAGTTTATTTCTTGATTATTTATTACGAATGTAAATAATTAAATCTTGTAAATAGTTTGAGAATTGTCTGCAAGGGTGCTTGATTGTACGGGGAGGCACTCCGCTCGGAGCACTGCAGTAGCTCCCCAGGGGGGCTGGGCCGGGGTACTGACTACCAGGTACCCCAGGATCCCATTATTCAGGTGAGGATGCATGTAGCATCGCGCCTGGGGTTACAACATCATTAACTAATTAATTCTAACAAGTCGTGGTGGGTGAAGATGTGGGCGGTTAGCCCAGAAACAGGTAGGCGGGCCATGGTTAAATCAGCCCTGAGAAGGCCCCCTGTTACAATGCCCTACAGTAATACTGTGCTTGATAAATTTTGTGCCATGTAAATTCTGCTTTCTGAGATCCACGGGTGATTAGTTAGTAGAGAATTCATCCCTATGTGGTTTTTAAATGGTCTTAAATAATAGGATAGTTATATGTTGTAAAAAGTTATGGCTTTTCCCTCTCATTTCCATGTGCTCGGGGAGATCAGGGTCTGACAGTAAGAAGGGAGGAAGAGGCTGCAGGTGAAAAAAACTAGGGGAAAAGGGACTACCTGACCCCACAGATTTATTTTCTCTGCTGTAGCAGCGGGAGGGGGAACAAATTCAAAACTAACTTCCAACAAGTAGATTATATTAAAAAAATTACAATTTTATAATTTTCTATATAAAGAATCTAATTACTGGGGGGATCATTTTATATTCAAGGTCATCTTATATTTGAGTAACTATTGGATAAAATGAATGGAGAGAAGTAGGTTACTTTGTGCTCCTTTGGGAACAAAGGCGCAGGATAGAACCCAGTCTCTCCAATCCAGAGCAACAGCCATCTCACAGGGCACGTCTACACAAACTGCTCTTGTGCAGTGGTTACTGCACAGCTGTTTAGTACTTGTATAAGCAAGTACTAAATACATGTGCAGTAACTCAAGTCACTGCACAGTATCACCAGCAAATGTCTTTTAAGTGATGCTACTGTGCAGTAGCCCAGTGTTTCCTAACTGGTGTGCTGTAGCATTTTGGGCTGGAGCCATGCCCCCTGCCTGTCTGGAGCCATGGCTCCCTGCTGCTTCTGTGGACGCAGACAGACAAGGAGCATGACTCCAGCCAGGCAGGGGACATGACTGCAGCCCAAAATGCTGTCCAGCTGGCTGTGCGCCACCCTTCCCCATTGGCATCTCACTGGCCACCTCTCCCTCCCCCTGGCTGCTCTGCATCTGATGTACTGCAGTGCTTTTTTATTCAGGTAAGTATGCTGTGGGGTGAAAAAGGTTGGGAAATGCTGCAGTAGCTTAATAATACTGCACAGTAGTATATTAGGACTTTTTGTGCTGTGACATGATACTGAGCAGTATTATTCAGCTACGGTGCAGTCAGCATCTCATGTAGACACAGAGCTTCAAGCCCACAGCTTCAAGCCTGTTCACTTCTTCCTGGCCCCCTTCTTGGCTGTCCAAGGAATAGCTTAAAGAGGCGAGCACTAGGAACAGAACCCAGAGCTCCTTCTCTACCAGGGCAACACCCACTTAATTAAGTCATGGTGGATCTGACCCTTTAAGGTAACTCATACAGCATTTAATATTGACCTCAGTACAGCTATTCATGATAGTAAAAACTATGCCTGTGTTAGTTAGGATAACTCGGAAGAAATAAAGAAAGGAAGGACATTTCATCCTTTTCATCCCTGTGTGCATGTCTGATATGCCCCTGCAATATCAAATATGTTAACTGCAAAAAGGAGTTGACTTACTTGAAGTGGATGTAATTAATTGTCCAGGAGTTCAATATACAGAAAGTCTTACAGAATTTGCTAAGGGCTTAAATGATCTGAGAAGTGCAAATGCTTTTGTCTTTTATCAGGCTGAGAGGAATGTCATTGTTAGCTATTTAGCTATTAACTATTTGATTACTGATCATTTTAAGAGTGGAATGGAAAAGTGGGTGAGCAAGCATGAAGAGAAATGAGAAGTGGAATTTGGGAATTCCTGCAGGGAAGGCAATGCAGAGGTAGGAATAGAGAAGATATGTAAAGAGAGGTAAGAGGGAGAGAAAAAGAGGAGATAATAACAATGAAAGAAAAACAAACCCAAAAAATATCTATGGCCTAAAGCTAAGGATATTTTCAAGCTGTGAAATACTGACTATGATAATCAAGTACTGACTATATAATAATAACATTAATAATAAAAAATCTAGTTACTACATAAGATGTCAGATTCTTCCCTCATCTTAATGCATATCTACCCTTGATACTAGCTGGAGTTCTGATGTGGATGTTGTCCTAAAATTTACCCTTGCCCATTGGCCATTTAATTAAAAAAGTATTTTAGCATTTTTTTTGAAGAATGAGTTTGAAACCCCTTCCTTCACACAAGCCATACACAGCTCCAGGCCTCCTAGTGATATGCAGCATGTGGTCTCATCTGTAAATTGGGACTACCTGCCTCATAAGAATACTCTCCCTGCTATAGAATTCAATAGATAGTTTTAAAATATGAAGTTTTGCTTCAAGAGTAAATTAAAAATAAATATAATTTTCTGAATGGGTGAAAAAGGAAAAAAAATGCACACTGTGTGGGTGTGAGTATCATAACTTTTTTATGGTGGCACAAAGGCCAAGCGAACAGACATCCACACCCCTTGTCACACCACAGATGCCCAAAATGTGTGGCCATGACATAGGTGAGATCAATTTGTGCTGCTTTTTTGCAATGGATATCTATTTGCTTTATAGCTGGAAAACACAGGCAACAAAGAGCTACCTGCATAATCCCGCTGCCCCAGGGAGGCATTCCCAGAGCTTCAGGGACCTGATCCTTTGTGCCCTGGGAATTCTTTGAAGGGTCCCTAAAGTCCCAAGAGTGCCTGTCCAGGTTTCCCCATTTGTAGAGATGAACCTGTGGATTCCTTGGGTGTGGGACCTGGAGCAGTGGTAGAGTGGGACCCAGCATGACAGCACAGGGCAGCACAGGACCTGGCATGGGGTGATGTGGGATCCAGCAAGGTGGCACAGCACTGCAGCAGCATGGGATGCAGCAGAGTGGTCCAGGTCCTGGTGCAGGACCCAGTGGGGTGGTGCAGGATCTGATGCAGCAGTGCTAGGTGCACTGCAGGAACCAGCATTGTGGTACAGAACCTAATGCAGTTCCGTGGGGTGGCACAGGACCTGGTCCAATGATGCAGAACCCAGCAGAACAGCACAGCTCAGTGGCATGGCCATGTGGGATGGCATGGGACCTGGCACAGGGTGGTACAGGACACGGCATAGTGCAGGATGGGGCAGTACAGGACCAGGTGCAGTGGTACATGTGTTGTGGGACCTGGCATGGTAGCACAGGGTGAAGCAGGACTTGGCAGGGCAGCATCAGGTGGTGCAGAGGTACAATGTGACAGAATGGCACAAGGAAGTACATGGTGGTGTGGAGGCATAGGGCAGAGTGGGACCCAGGGAATCCCCAGGTATACCTCTGCAAGATACCCACATTTGCAGATGCACTCCCTACTCCAAAATACCATCATTTGCAGAGGCAGAGACACTCCCTGCTCCCCCTGCAGCAGTGGCAGGGATTGGACTGTATGGGACAATGGATAATGTTGGCTTCACCCAGTGAAATAGATTGGTTGCGCCAGGACACACCTGGCACTGCTGATCCACTTCATTTGGCGATGTCTGTTTATACCTACTGTTTTCTGAATTCTCCAGTGCCATCATAAACAAAAAACAGAACACAGTCCTGTCATCAGGAATCCAATAAAATAACTTTGATTTCAAAATATTAGGATTATCTCAGGGAAACAACATCCCAGGAGTTTTGGAAACTTGTATCCTGAATATCTTAAACCTTAAAGTGATGGCTAAATCCCCATATGCAGTTGACAGTAGGGCTGTGTGAAATTTTGGTTGCTGATTGGATTTGGAGGAGATTTGGCAGTTGAATCTCCAAATCCGAATCAAACTGTGAGACCCATAGAGTAAACATACTGTCTAGAAGTCAAACTAAAAATATTACCATAGTTAAAGGATTCTTTCTGTCTGAATTTAATAAATAATTACCCCTTTAAGAGAACAATAATCAAAACCTGGGGTAACACATATAAGAAATTAAGCTAATAACCATTACTTTTATCACCTACTGATATTTTATTAGGAAACTTTAAAATCTGGGAACGTATTGGTATTACATATTTTGGACAGTTATTCAAAGAAAGTATACCATATTTATCTGAATCCAAGATGACTCCAAATTTAAGACAGCCCTGTGATTAATAAGATTCTATACACAGAAAACTTATCAATTCAGTATATTTTCCATGCATAGAATCTAATTACTGGAGGGCCATATTAAACTCATCCACCCTGCTACTATAGCAGGGAAAGCTGCAACAGGTCTAACCCTCCCCACCCTCACATACCCCGCAGTGCCTGTTCTCACTGATGCCTGCCCTCTTTGCTATCTGCTCCTTCCACAACGTTTGTGCGCTGCCACCTCTACCCCCACCTGTCCCCCACAGCTTCTGCCCACCCCACAGCCTCTGCCCCAGCTGGTACCACCATAGCTTCTGCCTCCTGAAGCCTATGCCCTTCTTACAGCTTCTTTTCCACCTGCCATCTGCAGCTTCTGTCTCCCACAGCTTCTGCCCACCCTACAATCTCTGTCCCCCAGACAATCACTACAGCTTCTACCCCCTTGCGGCCTCAGCTCCACCTGCCCCCAGAGCCTCTGTCCCCTACTGCTTACCATCAGCCGCAACTCTGGAGCCATTCCAGCCTGGAGCACAGAGTAGCTCTGGATCCAACCTGGCCAGGCTGTGCCTGACGGTAAGCGGCAGTGGGGCAGAGGGTGCATGGGATAGGCAGAGGCAGCAGCTGCAAGTAGGGCAGAGGCTGTGACGGGCCAGGTGGCTACTGCAGCTCCAATTCCAACCCTAAGCCCAGGTTGGGGCTGGAGTCAGAGCTACAGCCACAACAGCAGCAGACACCTGCCCCACCAACCAACCACCTTGTTCTCAAATCGAAGGTGAGGGTATTTTTCCCCTCATGATAAGTGGAGGAAAAAAACCTTGTCTCGGATCCAAGTAAATATGGTATTTAAATCTTTTGAAGAATTACAGCATACTTCAGGTAACATTAAAATCCCATTTTTCCAATACCTGCAACTGAGGCACACTTGCCAAAAAGGTGAACATCAGTAGATATCAGAGAATGAGAAAATATTAGTCACACCTATGAAAACACAGACCTATTGTCTATTTAAAGCAATTTTAAATTGCCATATTAAAAAAAACAAACCACTGTTTATGACAAGGTAAGCTAATAACATTGGATCAGAAATTAGAGCTTAAAAATGGGTGACCATCTGAAACAATAGTTCTCACACATCCACCTGCATCATAATAAAAGAAACTTATTATCAAATCCTATATCAGTGGTCACTCATCCCACTTAAAATCAAATCTGTTTATGGTATAGGAGCAGGCAAATGTTGGAGGGAGTCTGGTCTATTGAGAGGATTCTACCACATGAACATGGCCCAGAATTATATTGTTTTGGAAGAAATGTAGAGACATGGTAAGGGAAATAACAAGATGACAGCTCTCAGATAATCACTTAGTGTTCCTATTGAACCTTCCTGAGAACTCTGCAACACAAATGCCATGGGGAATTGCTCACTCATCTTCTAGTGGCTGCAAGAATTACAATTGCAAAAGCCTGGAAGAGAAGTAACACCCCTAGAAGCATTGACTTGTTTCAAAAAGTTTGGAAGTTCTAGTAATGGAAAAAATTATCCTTTCATGTCAGTGTTCTACAAGGAAGAAATAAAAAGATGCCTACTTGGAAATCTGGTGGAAATTGTTTAATTTGCTAAAAAATAATCTGCCTCCAAGCTGGAAAATTTCAGAAACTTTTTTGAATACTAAGGTGCATGTTCTATAAGCTAACACGTAAGAATAAATTTAGAATAAATGTAAAATTGAAAAGCAGGGATGGGTAGAAGATAATAAGATTTCTGTTATGCAGAGTTCTAGATAAAAGAAGGGGTGAATTATTATATAGAGATGAAAAAACACAAAAGGTTAACATCGAAAGAGATATAAAGGAACTGTCAGATATTGAAAGGAAGAGAATAATAGAAACCAAACTTTTGTGGACATTCATTTGTATTATGGTAGCACTCTTGATACAAGAGAAATATCTTTTTTTATATATATTTTAGGGGATCGGATCTATCTTTAAATGTTAAATCCTGTGGGGGCCGAGAAACGCCAGCAGAATGGGGCCACCTATAGAGTGGAATTGGTTGGACAAGAGGCAGCAGTGGTTGAAACAAAAAAACTTTACTTACAAGCTGTATACACGAGGTAGACAGTGTAGGCACAATTCGTACACAGACAAACAGAACTGTAGACAGGCACGCCGATGTCACACTCACACAGGGTATGGGGTACATCGTGGTGACTGCAACGGGGAGTCAATGGTGGGTGATCAGGCCTCCTCCGTGACTCCGAAGTACACGTGGGGATCTTTCCCTACACGTGTTCGAGCACTCCTCCAATTTAGGCGGGTATCGCCCAAGCCTTTTATGCGGCCAGCGAGCCAATTGCTGACCACCATGTGTGTATAATTTACACTAAGCCAATCATGAGCATGCACTTGCTGGTGCAGCTGCAAACTTTTGGCGGGCTCTGATCTTGCACCAAGGACTTTTTCCACCTTACAGGGAAAATCCCTGAACCTGGGACTCACAATGTGCCTAACACAGCTGTGCCGACGCACCTGTTAACTGTTCAGCTCTGACAAATCCCTTATTTGATAAGTTGGATTAATTAATAAATAACATTTTAAAAAATAAAGTTGAGGGCGAGAAAATTAATACCCAAAGAGAATGTTTAATACCTTGCTGTTTAGTATATCAATGTTAAACTAACAAAATCAAAAGAGTTTGAAGTCAAGTCTACCATTATACATTTTTAACATCTGTAATAATCAATTGTCAAAATAATAATAATTTACAGTAATGGACATGAACAACACCATTCTAATACAGGTCAGTGGTATTTTGGGGGTGTCTAAATCCAAGCTTTAGACAGAAACAATATTAAAATAAAAGAACTTGTACTTATGGTCCTAGGTATGGCTAGGTATGACCTCCATTTGATACTGGCTGCCAATTAGACATTGAGTCATCGATTACTACCCTTTGAGCCCAATTATCAGTCCATAGATTCATAGATTGTAGAGTCGGAAGGAACCACAATGGACCACCATTTCTGAACAGGAAAGAGGACCGAGGTCAGTTGACCCCAGCCAGCTGACTATCTGGCCTCCTCTTGAAGACCTCCAAGCTAGGTGATAGCACCACCTCTCTTGGAAGCCCATTCCAGATCCTGGCCACCCTTACTGTGAAAAAT
>JAGPOW010001296.1:121460184-121498219 GCA_030014935.1 Caiman crocodilus
TATATTTCGGAAAACATCAAAGTCGTGGCGGGCGAGACAAAGGGTTAAAGGGGCAACCTGCAGGAGCTACACACGACCCAGGGGCCAACCGCAGTCACAGGTAGTCATGGGTCCACTATACAAGATAGAAAATAAAGATATCTGTAACTTGTACTCACTTGGCTTCAACAGAGAAGAAAGGGAATCGGTGGCAAATCCAGAAAGGGTGCAGAGGTGCAGCCGCAATTCCTTTTCTGACCATGTGGCAGAAGCAGCAGCTGGGGACGGACCCCTTTAAGTCCCTGAAGGAGGTAAGAATTCCCCCCTTTCCCTTCCTCTTTCCTCTTCTTTCTATCCCCTTCCCCTTCCTGCTACTGCTGCAGGGACAGCAATGTGTGGGCAGGTTCCCCTCCTTGCCTGGTACCCTGGGTGTTTTCTGACATCCTGGGAGCAGGTACAGCCTGCAGCAGTGGCAGGGAGAGGAAGGGGATAGGAAGAAGAGGAGAGAGGAAGGGAAAGGACCATCACTGTCCTGGACTGAGCCCAGCCCTTGTGTAGCCCAGTTGGTATGGGACAGGAACTCCCCTTACCCCCAAGGCAGCAGAGACAGTGGCAGTGGCAAGTGGTGGAGAGAACATATCTCTGATCAGGTAGAGGGAGGGAATTCTTACCTTTTTGGGGGACTTTAAAAAGTCCCCAGGTGCTGCTCCCGTGGAGTGGTCTTCCCAAATTGATGATGGGGGAGGGGAGGAGGCTAGAAGTGGGAGATGCAACCACTACTGGTTGCTGCTTCTGCGCTCTGCTTTGCAAAATTCTGGATCCACTTTTAAAGGGAATTGATTTTCAATGCCAGAGGATTTCTCTCTGTATCAAGCTCTGCAGCTGCCACAACTCTGTTATATAGCTATAGTTAGTGAATGCTGCATTATGGATGTGGTAGCAATGTGGTTAAGACCTCTGCTATATAGTTCAAGCCCTGTTCTGGACCCGTACCAAAGATCACCTCCTCTTGACCTTTCTGTAACAGACATTGTGCCATTTGGACTAGTAAATCAAAGGCAGCAATCTGTGATGCTCCTTTGCATACTGTTGTAGAAACTGGTGTGCCTTAACTTTGCTAGTTAGTAGGCTTGTGTAGACCTTTTATTTTGATTTGACTTGAACACTGCAGGTCCAGGTAATGGTGCGGTCACAGGAGAAGATGTACTGATTAGGTTATGTCCAATAAAACTTTGGGATGCTTTAATTTTCATCACAAACAATAATTAAGTAAAGCAAAAACAGAAGCAGACCTTTAACTATCTCATGCCACCTTTAAAAAAGCATGTGTAGAAACTTCAAGAACCTCAGTTTCAGCAGTCCAAAAACACTTTCAGCTGCTGCACCCAAGGCTGAGTCCCTCAGGAGAAAACAACTGAAGAAATACACCTGTAAAACACAATATTGCATCTGCCACCAAAACCAGGACTGCAGAGACTAAATAATTCTGAAAATCTTCATTTTTCCTTCTTTTAAAAAATGTTCCTTCTTTAAGCTCTGCAAAAGGAGATTTTTTCAGAAGAAAAAAGAATATTTAGTAATTTTGCTACCAGAGTTTCCTATTGACTGACATCCGAACAGGCGCTAAAGAATTACTAGAAATTGCATTAAAATAAATTGTAGCTTTTTATAATTTATTTGTGTATGTTAATGTACATGCTATTACTAAAATCCCCTAGAACTGAATAGAATAGTAATACTATAGCTAATTATCTCTCAGCATGATCAATTAATAGTCTCCACTAATGTCTCCCAGTTTTATGTTCTTATAATAGTTGGGATTTTTACAGTTTTTTTCTTCTAAAATAATTGAGTTGAAAATTGGGTTTCTTTTTAATATTTCAGTGAATGGGGAAACTAACATCAGGGTCTATTTTGTCATGCTGCCCCTCTTGCTTTTAAATGTCAATTTCAGAAGCTTTCATTTTTTAACCTTCTGTCAATCTGTCTTCTGGGCATGCTTAGTTAATTTATTGTAACATCTTATTTTGCATTTTGTATTGCAGGCATGGCAACAGTGTAACAGTCAAAAGAGCACATTTCATTTATACAACTCATTTTCATAGAATGCAAAAAGCATTTGTTAAATGTTGACATGGACTTAAACACCATTAAGACCTAATCCAAGGCCATTGCTACTAAATTTCAATGAGACATTTAAATCATAGATTTCATAGACATTAGGCCTGGAAGGGACCTTGAAAATCATTGAGTCCAGCCCCCTGCCTGAGGGGCAGGAAGTCAGCTGAGCTCATAGGATCCCAGCAAGATAAGCATCCAATTTACTCTTGAAGGTGTTCAATGTAGATGCTTGAACCACCTCCGACAGCAGGCTATTTCAGACCTTGGGGGCTCGAACAATAAAGAAATTCTTCCTTATGTCCAGCCTGAAATGGTCTTGCAGTAGTTTACAACCGTTCGACCCGTTATCCCCTGAGGCGTTCTGGTGAACAAACATTCCCCCAGATACTGATGGTCACCCCGATAAACTTGTAGATGGCCATCAGGTCACCCCTGAGCCTGCGCTTTTCCAGGCTAAAGAGCCCCATAGCTCTCAGCCTGTCGTTATAAGGTCTGTTTTCCTGACTTCTGATCGTGTGCATGGCTCTTCTCTGGACTCCCTCAAATTTCTCCACATCCTTGGAGAAACCCAAAACTGGACCGAGGCCAGGTACAAGGGGAGAACGATGTCCTGGGATTTGCTTGAGCATCTGTGGATGCAGGCTAGTGTTTTGGTCACTTTAACGTGTAACCCGGGCGGTACTCCAAGAGGTACCCCCTCTCAAATTGAATGGATCAAAGCAGGTGCACAAGCACTGTGGGAGGTGTAGGGACTCCCTTCCCCCTATAAAGCAGAGCCAGACCACCAATGGGAACTTAACCATAGATCTTTTAGTGAGAGAACAATACTGCAAATATAACCTGTATAAACCAGGGGGGTATAGGGGACACGACAATGCCCCAAAGGGGCAGGATTCAACAAAGGTTAGACATTTACAATCATAGATATATTCATCCAATTGGCAAAAGATGGGGTTAACCAAAATGTAAAACAAAAACAGCGGAACAAACAATACTGGTTGGTATTACTGGAAATACAAAAGGCACAATATACAAAACGACAAATTACAAGGAATATAGGGCCTAGGTACTTGGAGGAGAAGGTAGGAAAACACAGTGGCCCCTTTCCACTACAAAAAGAATTTTTCCTTGTTAGCTTATTTACCCCAAGTCACCAAAGCTGGGACTTGAACTCACGTCCCACATGGTAGGCAGAAACACTGCCACACAGCCACCAACCTGCAGGGGGAGGGGGGGGGGAAGAGGGGTCTTCACCTTCCTGGAGCCCCAGCCTCGTGTCAAGCTGCCTGGCCTCTGATTGGAGGAGCTGGAAACAGAGCTGGGAACCTCTCAGGTCACTGCTCAGACCTTGCTGGAGCTGGGGAGCCTCTCCTGCCAGCCACACGCTGCACTGCTGAGGACCCCATTGCTGCCTGCAGGTCCCACTCCTTCAGGCTCTTCTGGGGCAACTGCTCTCGCCCCACTGGCTCAGCTCTTGCCTGCATCTTGAAGATCCTTCCTTGCGGTCCCTCACTGGTCTCTCCCTGAGTCAGCTGCACTGCCCCTTTTATCCCCCTCCAGGTGACCCAAGGGGCCAATCAGGGGACACGGAGGGTCTGTCTCTGGGGCCTAATTGGTGAGGAAAGGGAATCCCAAGTCCTCCAATCATCTTTTACCCCTTCAAAATCCCTGGGCCAAATCGTTACCAGATTGGTGAGGAAAAGGAATCCTAAGTCCTCTAATCATCTCTTGCCCTTTCAAAACCCCTGGGCTAAGTCACTGCCAGCTAGCCCATCACAAACACATTTAACACATTCCAGACTGTTCAGAACATATATAGAATTCTAGAAACATAGACAATTAGGGTTGGAAGGGACCTCAGGAGGTCATCTAGTCCAAACCCCTGCTTGGGTCTTAAAAACCTTCAAGGATGGAGCTCCCACAACCTCTCTGGGTAACCTGTTCTAGTGCTCCTAGTAACAAGGTTTTTCCTAGTATCTAACATAAACTTTCCTTGCTGAAATTTGAGACCATTGCTCCTTGTTCTGTCATCTGCTAGCTAGAGGATGGCTAGCTACATCTTCTTTGTAACCATCTTTCAGGTCTATCAAATTCCCTCTTGGTCTTCTCTTCTCTAAACTAAATAAGTCCAGTTCCCTCAGCCTCTCCTCATAAGTCACATGCCCTAGTCCCCTAACCATTTTTGTTGCCCTCTGCTGGATTGTCTCCAAATTGTCAACATCCTGTCTGTAGTAAGGGACCCAAAACTGGACATAGTACTCCAAATGTGGCCTCACCACTGCTGCATAGTGGGGAATAATCACTTCCCTTGGCCTACTGGCAACACTCCTACCAATGCAGCCCAGTATGCCATCAGCCGTTTTGGCAACAAGGGCACCCTGCCAGCTGATATTCAGCTTATTTTCGACTGTAACCCCCCAAGTCCTTTTCTGCAGAGTTGTTGCCTATTCAATCAGCCCCCAACCTGTACTGGTGCATGGGATTGTTCCGTCCTAAGCGCAGGACTTTGCACTTGTCCTTATTGAACCTCATGAGATTTATTTTGGCCCAATCCTCCAATTTGTCTAGGTTACTCTGAATCCTAGCTCTACCCTCCAGCATATCTACAATTCCCCCTCAGCTTGGTGTCATCTGCAGACTTGCTGAGGGTGCACTCTATGCCAGGTTGTTGATGAAGACATTGAACAAAACTGAACTTCACTTCATCAGCCACTTAGATACAAAAACCCATGGACTCAATATAGACATTGGATTTATGACGCACCGTAACCTGCCTGACATCTGAGTTCTCAAGTACCTCTCCACTTCTTTACTATTACATACCGCTTCCCTCCCCGCACCTCCAGCCTGTCTGTCACCCCCTGACACCTCAATTCACATTTTCATTGACTGGCTTTCTTGCATGCATACCAGCCTCTGGCTTCATTGCTATTAATTCCATCCAGGAAGAGCACACACACCAACAGCAGCTGCTTTCTTAGCCTTATGAAGGGTGTTTAAACCCAAAAGCTTGCTAAGATATATTTCTCCAAGTATTCAGTTGGTCTAATAAAATATATCAGATTGACCCAAAGAACCTTGGCTGCCTTGTGTGTGTTAAGGCAGAGTGGGATGAATGCCGCAAGGATGATAGCCTGTAACAGGGGACCTTCCTAGTTCCAGTCAGATCTCGGCCCGCCCACCTGTTTCTGGGCCAGCCACCCACCCCTCTTTCATCTGCCATGCCTTGAAGGAAAACTTATTTAGATGTTACCCAGGTAGGAGGCTGCCTATTCAGGCCCCTGATGTCTAGGGCTGACATCCATTCCACAGCTCCATACTTTCCCCACACAGTGGCCCATGCCTCACAGATTGCATCCTTCACCCCCTCCAGCTGTGGCCCCCTCTCTGGGACCTTTGGCTCCCCCTTAGACCTTGGCCCCACCTTCAGGCCAGTCAGAATCCCGAGGCTCCTGCTCTGGGCATTCCTCGCAGTGGGGCCTCTGGCCCTTCAACACACCTTTGGGTCCTAGCCCCAGCACAGACCAGTCGAGGGTACCTCAAATCAGATCTGAGCCACCTTCCTGTTCTCACCCTGCACTGCAACCAGTAAACCTCAGTGAACCTCTCAAATGTCTTACAGGTCTGGGCTTTACTCAGCCAGGACTCCAAGCTGGGGGTTCAAACCAGAAACTGGGGAATAGAACCAGCAGCTGGGGGGAAGCCCCTGTTCACTCCCCCAACTCCCAGTTCAATTCCCCAGCTCCTGGTTCAATCCCCCAGCTCCCAGTCATTTCCCCAGCTCTCCAATCATTCCCCGCAACCCCTGCAGCTTCTTCCAGGACTTCTAGCACTTCTTGCATTGCCCCAGTTGGGGGATGGCTGGGGGAACAGCCAGACAAGCCATGGCTTCTCGTAAGGCTACTGGCTCAAGCCACAGCTCATCCAACTGCTCCCCCAGTTGCTCCCGCCAGCACTGCCTCCCTGTATAGTGCTGTGGCTTGAGCCTTATGGACAAATAAGATTTGATGTCGAATATCTTTGGATTCACTTTTGACAGAATTGAATCGGGACAGTGACTTGAATCACTGAATCGAATCACTGTCCCTCTGAATCACCAAATCCAAAGCAAATACTTTCCACTTCACACAGGCCTAGTAGGCATGATCATCACCCCGGCTGCTCTAGTCGTCCAAGGTGAAGTGCAAAGCTGCCTGCGGCCTTGCCTTCCACAGCTCCTCCTTCAAGTACTCCTTGCATGCCTCATATAGGAGGGCACCACTGTTCTGCTAACGGTGGTGCATGCTGGCACTTTGTAGGATGGGGCCATGAGTGCCATGAACTGCCTGAACCTTGGACATTCAACAAAGGAGAAAGGCTGTCCATCCAGAGCAAGCATCTCCCCAGTGCTCTGGATGACCTTGATCACCTTAAGAACATGACCTGGTTTGTCTCTTGTCTTTCCCCCACTGGTCCAGGGTGGCCTGCCTCTGCTTCTTGGGGACAGGGGCTTTGGAGTGAGAGGGCCATTGCTTTTTAGGCACGCACCCACTGGTGCCAGGCTGAGGAAGAACAAGGGCAAGGAGGTGCTGCCTCCTGGATGCAGCAGCAATCCCCATGGTGAAGTGTTTCACCTGCTTGCCCTGGCTGGTAGCAAACCTGGGATCATCTGCCACCTCAAAATGATCCCACACTATACTACCCATCTGCTTCTGGGTTAAGAGTGGGGATCCTGCTTTATCCCCCCACCCACAAGGCAGAAGCACAACGACAGGAGGAGCTGAGCCACTTGCCCCCACAACCTATGTATTCTTACTGTGAATTGGCATGATCCAATGCCCCACATTTCTAGGCTGGCTGGCTTGGTAGCAACATTTAAAATGTTTGGAAGCATCAGTTTCCCCTTTTGCTGAGGTCTTTTCAGGGTAGAATTTTTAAATCTGGGTTCCTTATTTCCCCAAATGTATTTATCTTAGTCTGCCATTCAAGAGATGTGTTGGCTCTATAATAGAGAAAGTTTGAGACAGAAGTTGAATTTCAGCTAAAATATTTATTTTAACTGCTTTAGTTTATTAATATTCAATCCTCTGCACTTCCTTTCAAAGTTACAGCTTGACCACTTTAGTTTACCCTACCTGGTGTGGAAGTATAGGTTGGATGGTAAAGTGGACAGAAAACTGGACTGATCATTGGGCTTAAAGGATAGTAATCAATCTCAATGTCTAGTTGGCAGCCAATATCAAACAGAGTGCTCCAGGGGTTGGTCCCAGGACCAGTTTTGTTCAATGTTTTTATCAGTGACCTGGAAGATGGCATAGAGTGCAGCCTCAGCAAATCTGTGGATAACACTAAGCTGGGTAGAGTAGTAGGTATGCTGGAAGGTTGGGCTAGAATTCAGAGAGACCCAGACAGAACTGAGAACCAGACCAAAATAAATCTCATGAAATTCAATAAATACAAATGCAAAGTCCTGCATTCAGGATGAAACATTCCCATGCACCAGTACAGACTGGGGATCAACTGTCTAAGCAGCAGCCCTGAAGAAAAGGACCTGGGGGTTACAGTGGACAATAAGCTGAATATGAAGTAACAGTGTGCTGTTTTTGCTAAGAAGTCTAATGGCATACTGGGCTGCATTGGTAGGAGCATTGCCAGCAGATTACAAGAAGTGATTCTTTCCCTCTATTTGGCACTGGTGAGGCCACATCTGGAGTATTGTGTCCAGTTTTGGGCCCCCCACTACAGAAAAGATATAAACAAATTGGAGTGAATCCAGCAGAGGGCAATAAAAATGGTTTAGGGGCTGGGGCACATGACCTCTGAGGAAAGGCTCAGGGAGCTTGGCTTATTTAGTTTAGAGAAGAGAAGACAGGGGATTTAATAGCAGCCTTCAACTACCTGAAGGGTGGTTATGAAGAGGACAGAGCTAGACTGTTCTTAGTGTTGGTGGATTACAGAACAAGGAGTATGGTCTCAAGTTGCAGAAAGGGAAGTTTAGATTAGATATCAGGAAGAACTTTCTCACTAGGAGTTATAAAAGGGAGCTCAGGGCTTCTGTTATTTTAAGTGAGAAACTGCATCCACTAGAGCCCAGGCAGCCGAGCAAGGTTAGCTGCAGGAGAAAAGGAAGACTTTTTTTCAAGCTCAGAATGAGAACTCCTATGGGTGGCTGGGGAAGTCACCTAAGTAAAAGGGGGCAGGGCTTTGGGAACATATAAGCCCAGGGTCTGAGCTAGGGCAGGCAGTCTGGTCCTGGAAGGGGAAGAGGTCCTGAGCAGGAAGGCTTCAGATGAGTTCCTGGTAGACTGGAATGGAACTGTTGGGGTGGAAGAGGTCTCAGCAGTATCTGAGCAGGGTGGAGACAGGGCCAGGGGGCCCAGCAGGGCCAAACAAGGCTGAGATACTGGGAGGGCCATGAGCCAAAGCAGGTGGGACAAGGGCCCAGAAGCCAGGTTCAGCCTAGTGGGCCTAGACTAGAAGGCTCAATGAGAGAAAAGGGACAAAGGACATGAAGGCGGAAGCTAGCCCTTAAGGCAATTAGTACCCTGAGGTACAGACAGGCCAGGAGGGGCTATCTAGCAGGAGGGCAGGACTAAGACCAGAAGAGGCTGATGAGAGGGACACACTGGCAAGAAGATGGACTAGGGTTTGCTCTAGGACCCTTGGGCAGTTTCTCTTTTCACAGTCTAATGATTCCAACAAAGGTGCAGCAGGAGAGCAAAGAACATCTAGAGCTGAAGCAGTACAGGAGCTGTGTGACCACCAGGCACGGGGCACTGGAACAGGCTACCCAAAGAGTCTGTGGAATCTCCATCCTTAGAGGTTTTTAAGACCTGGGTAGACAAAGCCTTGGCTGGGATGATATATTAGAGGATGGCTCTGCTTTGAGTAGGGGGTTGAACTAGATAACCTCCCGGGGTCCCTTGCAACCCTAATTTTCTATGATTTCTGTGATTCTGTGGCAATCTAAAAGCAAGACTGTATACAGTGTCAGAACAAATAAAATGTAAGCAGTGGTATTCAACATTTTTAGACTCAAGGCACCTTTCTCTAGACTCAAGACACCCCTTGGAAAATACCAGCTCTTAGATCTCACTCATTTTTTGACTGTGGAAAAATAATAGAACAACTCAACTGTTGCAAAGAGTTCAGAAAGACCACAACAGGTCAGAGTGTTTTTGACTTCCTATTTGAACTCCCCGGGGTTATCTTGTGTATCATGCGTGGGTGGTTGCATACCTAACACTCTAAATCAGTGATTCTTAACCAGGGTGCCAGAGTGCTGCAAGATCATTTGAAAGGTGCCGCAGGAAGTGTGAGGAGATAAGCAAGGTGTGAGGAGATAAGCAAATACAGGCAGATTTGGGCTGCAGGTGGAGGAGGATCAGCAGATAAGGGCACACTCAGGCAATCTCTGTCTGGCTGCTCCCGCATACCCCCTGCTTTCCTGCTCTACAAGGAGGTAAGCATAGTAATTACTAAATTAGCTTTTGAAATGCGGTGCTGCTCAATTCACAAAAGTTGTGGAGAAGCACTTCAAGTTTATTAAGGGGTGCCTTGAGACTAAGAAGGCCAAGAACCACTGCTCTAAGTATTAAATAGCACCTCACAGCATCCTTGGTTCAGAATCACTGATCTACAGCTTTTATGATGAACAATGCAAGAAATGTGCCACTTTTGGACTCTGAAGCTGGAAGTGTTGCAGAGAACTAGAAAAACTAGAAGAAGTTAGTAAAACTGATCATTCAGAATCGGAGACAGATGAGTGGTCTGCAGCTCAGAAAGCTATTCACTTTCTAATATGTATTGGGAAAAAAGGCTGGGTTATTTGCAGAATATATGGCTTTCTAGAGGCTGTCTCTAGAGCCTATCTCTAGAGGAAAGCTCATTGAACCAAATAGGAAAAATTGAACTGGCTGCTAAAACTCTTTGAGACCATAGTTTTTAAAGTAAAAACCTCCAAACAAAGAAAAAATATCTATGAGACATATTAGGGACCTACTGAAAAAGTGGCTACCCAACTTTGCTTGATATTGGAAGACTTTGCTTTTGCAGCCGAGGATGACATAATAAAGACTAGGACTTTAATTAATTCAAATTCAAACAAAATGCTAATGGAAAACAAGTTAGCATTAGAATATCCAAAGCATATGAGACCTCCTTGGAGCACTTGAAAGTGCTCAAAGCACCCATTGTGACCTGTATGTAATAAAACAGAGAAGTACAATCAGCAATCAAGCATGCACAAATAAAAGTATAACATCAGGGCATTGAGCACATACAGCATTAACAGATAAATATGTAGCAGAGTTACAGATGCAATATGAATTGCATCACGCAGAACAAAAAGAATGCCCAACAGTAGGGAAGTTGTGCACAAAGTGCAACAAATCAAACCATTTTGTATAAGTGGTTTATAGGAAACCAAGAAAGTGCAATACACCCAGTACATGCAACTGGAAAAGTCCTCTACAGTGAACAGTTCAATGTCAGTAACATAATTATCTTAGGCTACATCAGAAAATAAGAAAAAGTAAAACAATGAAGCATTTGTACCTATATAGATCCAGAAGAAATACCCAAAACACACACAATTGATGCCATACCACAAATTTATTGTATCCCTTTATGTTGGAAAAGACCACAGTATAATGCTAACATTACTTGCATCAGCAAAACTAGGAGGATATGGAAAGATCCACTCTGCATCAGAGGGAGCTTCAATATTAAATGCAGGTTCAAGAAAAAATATAAAAAACTATGTAATGAATATGTCAGCAAAACTAATACTGGAACTGAAAGCTTTAAGATCATTATGCTTGATAAAAATCTAAATGGCAGTGGAAACTATAAAATGATATCTCACAGCAGAGGAAATTAAGAAATTACTTCCTGCTATGCTTTTAGACATGGGATGTTTACTGGGACATTGCAAAATCAAACTATCCACAAATGCAGGGCCAATAGCGGATGTATTGCAATCACTTCTATTAACAATGAGGCCCAAACTGGAGAAGCAATTCTTGGATACAAATTACTATAACTGAAAAGGCAGAAAAGTGGATTAGCGTTAGTTCAATGGTTGTAGCAGAAAAGGAAATTGTTAATTTGATCCAGAATCATAAAATCATAAAAAGTAGGATTGGAAGGGACTCAGGAGGTCATCTAGTCCAACCCCCATCACCCCTCTGCCTAAGGCAGGATCATACCTTTGGATACAGATAGACTCTTTGGGCACATCCAGATGAGCCCAGCCGTGAAGCACTGCAGCTGCCGGCCAGGCTCCTCTTGGCAGGATCACCACAGCTGCAGCTCTGGGAGGCCCCCAGGACCCCCGGTAAGGCTGCTGAGACCAGCATAGTCCCCAACCTCCCCTACTGCCCCTGGGGTAACTGGCCATATGCCAGAGCACACATGGCACGGGCATTACCCAGGGACAAGTAGCAGTGGTACACTTCCGCTGCTGCTACTTGTCCCTGGGGAACGAAATGTCCACGCTTGTCTGTTAACTCATCCGTGTAAACCAAGCAATAGCATGGGAACACTACATCTTAGATACCATACCTTATAAGCTCTCTGCAGGAGGCGTAATTAAGGTATTGGACACTTAACCTACAGTTAGGCAGATCAGATCAATATATGGCCCTGCTAGAGAGGAGTATGACAAAAAACCTGCTAGCACTACTTTAACATGAGGGGAAGGCAATGTAAAACTGAATTATAACAAAAAGCAAATCAACACAGAGTGAACTACTTTGACTCATCTTAGAAAATGGAGGCATCAAACTAGGTTCAAATAAAGAGAAAATAATAAAGCAGTTAAAGTACCAGTCTCCCCAAAAGAGCTGAAAACCATACTGGAGCTTCCTACCTACCTGAGTAGAAGAAATCAAAGTGCTTCTATGATAGCTAGAGGAAAAAGCATAGCAATTGTAACCAGGAGAGCAGTCTGAACAAGAGCTTCTCAAGTATGATGTGCACCCTCCTCTTCAAAACAAGGAAGTAACACTAGAAATAGACACTTCACAACTGGTACTTGGAGCAGCTTTTTGGCAGCCAGAAGCTCCAGAAGAATGCAGATCAAAAGTACTGATGTCAATGCAGCAAAATATGCTCAAACAGAACAGGACTTGTTTGTTGGATACCAGAAATTTTATCAGTACATACATGGCCATACTAAGGTAGAACAGATCACAGACCTTTAGAGGACATTCTTCACAAATCTTTAGCACCACCCTGACTTCAGATGCATGATCTTAAAGCTACAAAGGTATGACTTGAAAATTAGTACAATTTTAGGAGATAAGTTCATGAAAAACTGTCTTGGGCTATTTCATAGAAGGATTAGACACAAAAGATGAATAAACCTTAGAGGAACGGGTACCATAGCAGCTCTTAACCAGTATCTACAAATTAGCCATCAAAAATAGTGAAAGAAACAAAATGATGGTGCAACAAATCAGAAAAGAGACAATTAAGTCAGGGTAGCCAGAATAAAAACTGCAGGTTTCCTTGGGTATTAGATGCTTTTGGAATGGAAAAACAGTTGACTGGAGTAATGTTGACAGAGGATAAAATAGCATTTCCAAAGAAAATGCATCCAAATAATTTGGGGTGGGCATTCTGGTGTGGTTCTAAGGAAAAGATGGACAAGAGAGACACTTTATTGCCCCAACATAAAGGCACACATAGAAGAAATGATCAGGGATTGTTACTTTGCGTGGAGCACTGTAGACAGAATTGCAACAAACCTATGCTAATTCCTGGCTGAGCCAGACAGTAATAAGTAACTAATCTATTTGAACATAGAAGAAATAATTACCTGCAGATAGCTGATCATTTCAGATGTTTTTTTCCAAGTGAGTTGGCCAAGCACTTTGTTAATCAGCACTGCAGTAAATCACACCCTAGCAGTACCTGCCAGACATGGTATCTGCAATGAGCTCACTTCAGATAATGGACCACAATTAATAATAAGGAATTTTAAAGACTTCTAAAGTCTAGGGTTTCACACATATGAATAGCACCATTATTATCCACAATCCAATGGCCTAGTAGAAAAATATGTACAAATAGCCAAGCAAATATTAACCAAATCAAATTAAGATGGTTAGGGTTTTACTGAATTACTGACAACATACCTGTGTAAGCAAAGACTTCTCCCACACAGATATTAATGAGCAGAAGGCTCTAGATCAGTAATTTTTATGAAAGAGTCTCAGTCTCTTAACGTTTCCAGAGATATCACTCAGGACAAAATTATACAGAGTTAGATGAATGTAAGACTAAGACAGGAACTCCTATTACAATAAAAATGTAACCCTGGCACATAGTGCTATCTGTGTGGAATACCTGTCCGAGTGTTGGAATCCTGCCGTGCCCAGTAGTGTAAGCCTCACCTGTCTCTCCTAGGAGCCGAAATGGGGTTTTCCAGCAGGGAGGGCTCCGTTACACTTACAAACCCTTTTCAACCACTGACATAATTGTTTACAAATATTTAATTATATACAATACAATTCAAGAGACAATTTAATGACAACCAACGCAAGCATGATAACCAGCTGTTCCTTCAAGTACAAAAAGCCATAGTCACTCCAGAAAAAGGAGAAGATTAAAATCAAAAGAGTGGAAGGATTATGACATCTCCTCATGTTGCTTTTAGGCAGTTGTATTACAAAAAGTATCTCTAAGTTCCTTTGTTTACTCAGTGTGTATTGTATTCAAGGAGTTATGTAACTGTGCGCTGTCCCTTTAAGGCAGGCACCGGAAGTGATTGAGATACTGCACAGCTTTTTGGTCACTATATGTGCTAGGTTCAATTGCTAAAGCAGGGTGTATTAGAAAATCCTGTTTAAAACCTGTGTTTAGTTTACTGTGTTGTACATGGATCTCCATTTCAGTGGGCAGCCAAAGTCAAGGAAGACAATACACACTTCAGATTCTTTCAGTCAAAATAAGCCAGAGCCACAAGGTTGTTACCAGCCAGAAAGAAGCTGTCCCATAGTTCAAGGAACTGGGAATACCTTAAAGAAACAGAGAGTCTGATTCTTTATGCCGTCATACCAGTTTTACACTGGTGTAACTTTATTGACTTTATTGGACACCTTTGTGGATGTATCTTGGATAACTTCCAGGGCTTCCTTCTGTTCCCATTGGAGTCTATAACAAAATCAGGAGCATGATTAAAACAAAAGGCAAGACAGTTAGCTCCTTGTAGTGTTCTGTTTTAGTAGTCTTCTATGTGCCTCTAGATATGGTCAGGTTTTCCATATTTTTGCTAGCAATTGCATGGAGTATTCCTTGGTAGAAACACCTGTTCACAGTGTACTAAGTGCCAAATATGATTCTTTCCAAAATTGATCCTGATGATTTCCTGATTCTTTCCAAACTTAGTTACCCAATGCATCTACTGTATTTTTCTTTTGTTCCTGCAATCTTGTTCCCTCAATAAACTGAATAAAATCCAGGAGAAAGACTCAACAGATTGTGCTGGCTTTTTCACTCAGATAGCCTATACATCTATCGATATATGGATTTCAGTTTATGGAATACTTTTTCTGTGTATCATATTCTGGGAGGTTTCCTAGCCATGTGCAACAGAGTTGGTCCCCATAACCATGGGGAGGAGCATTTCTAAACCACTTTCAACCCAGGATAGCACCTCCCCTGCACTGCTCCAAAATGGACGGAGCTATGCACCAGCTGGCCAGAAGTTGGTGCAGCAGGCACAGCCCCAGTAGACATCCCTGGCAGGGGTAGTGTCCCTAGCTGCAGGCAATTGGAAGCCTGGCCACCTAGGCAGGGTGGAAGGGTCCACCCCTGTAATAGAGGGAGATAAGAGCAGCTAGAAGAGATATCCTGGAGGCAAGGGGCCAGCAGCCAGAAGAACTGCCAAAGAGGTATCCCAGGAGCGAGGGGCCAGCAATGCTACCAGGTGTGCATGCAGATGGCAGGGTCCCTGGACGGCTTCCCTCACCCTGCCAAGGCTCTGGGCCTCAAGGCCCATGCTCAGGTAAGAATGGCTGAGGCATCCGGACTGCATCATGGAGGTCACACTACGGAGACCCCAGAGGACCAGCACAAAGATAAGTTCAGCTCTTTTTATTTTGTTAGTGTTACTTTTGCATTTTCCAGTTATAGACCTGGGACTGGGAGCCCAGGTCGTGGGAAGAAACCTGTAGCTTTGGGGGCAAATCTCAGGCTGGCTACTCAGGGAGGCCAGGGTCCTGGCCAACCCACCGCAGCTAGAGTGAAAAGTGGCGGGGCGGGGTGTGTCAGTACACCTGACTCGACACGTCCAGCAACACCCCTTCAGAGTCACGGCTGCCCGCCAGACTCACAAGTGGTGCCAGGAGTGGAACTTGAACCCACTTGTCCAGGGGAGACTGCGAGTGACAGGACTTAGGCCCTGGCTAGTGCCATGGAGCAGGTGCTGCAGTTTCTGTTGCAGCAGGAGGCAGTGATCACTGTGCAGACCAAACAGCAAGGGGCCCACATGGCTGGCTTGGTACAACTGCAGGTACAAGCTAGTGAGCAGCTAAAGGGGGCCATCAAGGAAAGTAGGAGCACCATGGTGCAGATACTGGAGCAGAGTGCAAGAGCCTCAGTGGCTGGCCTAAGGCCCACAGGGATGCCCTGGATGACCAAGGATGATGATCTGGAACTCTTTTTGGAGGCCTCTGAGTGAGTGAATGGCTGCCCAGAATCAGTGACTCTGAATTACTTGGGTACCCTGGCTCGGGCTGCTGCTTACTGGGGAAGCCCAGAGGGCTTAAGGTGTGACACCACTGGCCAATGCTGCCAATAATGCCTGGGTGAAGGATGCTATCCTCCAATGATTGGAGGTAGCTGAGAAATTACATTGTCAAAGATTTCACGGCAAAAATGCCCCTGGGGCATTAAGCCCCTGCCAGTTAGTTCATTTGCTTTGGGATGAGGCGTGCCAGTGGTTGTAGCCTCAAGGCAGGGGCTTGGAGCAGGTGATGCAGATTATAGTTTTAGGACAGTTTTGGGGGGATTTAGAAGGGGGAGTCAAATCCTGTCAGACCAACCTGGTGGCCTTCTATGACCAGGTCACAAAATCCTTAGACGCAGGGGTAGCAAGTGGACATAGTCTTTCTGGACTTCAGAAAGGCCTCTCACCCCATTCTCATTAAAAAACTAGGGGGACTGTGGTATCGACACCTACACAGTCAAATGGGTCGCTAACTGGCTGGAGGGAAACACCCAGAGAGTGGTGGTGGATGGGTCATTTTTGACCTGGAGGGATGTGGGCAATGGAGCCCCCCAGGGCACGGTCCTCAGACCCGCGGTGTTCAACATCTTCATCAGTGACTTGGACTAGGGGGTAAAAAACACCCTATTCAAATTTGCTGAAGACACTAAGATGTGGGGGGGATGTGGGCATGCTAGAAGGGAGGAATAGACTGCAATTGGACCTAGACAGGTTTCAGGGGTGGATGGAGGAGAACAGGATGGATTTCAACACTGACGAGTGCAAGGTGCTGCACCTGAGGAGGAAGAACCAGCAGGATACCTTCAGCCTGGGGAACTCCCTTCTTGTCAGCATAGAGGCATAAAAGGATCTTGGAATCATTACTGATGCCAAAATGAACATGGGCCGGCAGTGTGGAGACACAGTCAGGAAGGCCAACCACACCTTGTCATACATCCACAGATGCATCTCAAGCAGGTCCAAGGAGGTGATCTTTCCCTTCTATGCGGCACTGGTCAGGCCGCAGTTGGAGTACTGCATTCAGTTCTGGGCACCGCACTTCAAGAGGGATGTGGACAGCATTGAGAGGGTTCAGAGGAGGGCCACCTGCATGATCAGGGGTCAGCAGGGCAGGCCCTATGAGGAGAGGCTAAGGGACCTGAATCTGTTCAGCTTCCACAAGAGAAGGCTGAGGGGGGATCTACTGGCCTGTTACAAACTAGTCAGAGGGGACCAGCAGACATTGGGGGAGTCCCTGTTCCCCCGAGTAATACCAGGTGTGACAACAAATAATGGTCACAATCTGGCAGAGGGTAGATTCAGACTAGACATCAGGAAGCGCTGCTTCACTGTCAGGGTGGCTAGGATCTGGAACCAACTTCCAAGAGAAGTGGTGCTGGCTCCTACCCTGGGGGTCTTTAAGAGGAGGTTAGACAAGCACCTTAATGGGGTCTTTTGACCCCAGTACTCTGTCCTGCCATGGCAGGGGGTTGGATTTGATGATCTGCTCAGGTCCCTTCCGATCCTACCAACTATGAAACTATGAAACATTCCCATGTCGGAAATCAGTGTCGGAAGCCCTGAAGCTGGTGGAGGATTTTTTGGCAGCAGGGCATGAAGACATCCTGGAGTGGGGGGGACACACTTGGGACCTAAGAAAGTTGGGGTTCCCTCCCTCTGGGGCAAGGCTATGTCCTAGCCAGTGCTGATGGGGTCAGGTGGTCTCTGCTTTCAGTGCGGAAAACCTGGCCACTACACCCATAGTTGCCCCCAGGGAAGCACAGGAGGAGTCTGTGAAGCAAGCCGGGTAAAGGAACCTTCCCATGGATAAAAGCCCACCCTATAGAGGACTTGGAGCGTGGGTTTTGTGACAGGCCTTATCCAGGGAAAACTGGGCCGTGCTGCAGGTGGGCCCCACATCACCATCAAGTCCTGGCTCAAAGGCCAACAAGTGACTGGCTTAGTAGATACCAGCTCCATGTGGATGGTGGGACAGCAAGGACTGGTGCAGGAAATGGATTGCTAGAAGCATGGCGAACCCCAGACCTGTAAGAGAGCCTGGGTGTAGCTGACGGTTGAGGGGCATACCCACCAAGGTGTTGACATGCTTAGCTAAACACTTGGCTAACCCAGTATTGTTGGGTTGCGATTGACCACACCTGTAGCAGTTGTTGGACACCCTCACACAGCAAAAGACATCTTGGCTGGGGCCCAAGGCAGAAGGGCTCTTGGGCAAATCTGCTGAAGATCAGCACTGGAGAAGGATGGAGATTGATGTGGATTGGGATCTAGAGATGGGGCAGTTCATGATGGAGCAATCCCAGGAGGACAGCTTCTGGTGGGTATATGAAGGAGGCAACACTGCTGTAGAAGTAGGAGTGGTGTGGCTTGACCTGATTCAAATGGTGCCCTGGTTCAAGGTAAAAATGGGGATATTGTACTGAGTAAACCATGGGCGAGGGCTGGGAAAGGAAGTCACCCAACTCCTAGTACCAAAAAGGTACCAGAGGGCCCTGCTAAGAGTCGCCCATGAGTTCCTCACCAGAGGAGGATTAGGAGTGGATCCAATTAGGAGTGGATAAAACTCGAGAACTCCTCTTAGGTTTTTTGACTGGAGATCTGGCAGGAGGTAGGGCATTTGCTGGTCCTACCTGAGTGCCAACTGGCACAACTGGGATGACCACCAAGTGCCCCGTTGGTTGCCATGCCAGTCATGGAAGAGCCTTTTGAGTGGGTGGTGGTGGATATTGTAGGGCCATTTCTCCAATCGATTTTGGAATTGCAGGGTTCCACTCGATTTTGGCCCTGGTGGACCAACCTGGCCACCTGGTATCCAGAGGCGGTACCCATGAGAACAGTGTGTGTGGGAAAGGTGGTGGAAGAACTGCTGAAAATCTCCCATGTGGGGCTGCCTAGAACAATATTGATGGATCAGGGCAGCAATTTTATGGCCTGGGTATTCAAGGAAGTCTGTGGCTAGCTACCTCTATATGGCTACAGTATGCTAATTTGATAATAGTTTTTGATAAATTAATAAAGTATCATGTCATAAGTCATATACCGTAACTACAAGAATATAAATTAAACAAATTCATCTCATATATCTCAAATCCTGTTTGGGACTGTTGTTGTCACGAAGTACAAGTAGTCCAGCACTGCTGTATACTTCAAGATTTTCAAGTTAGGTCTTCAGCATTTTTTACATGTGGCATAATCATCTTAGGTACAAAGCCTGTTTTGAAATCTGTATGTACTATTCAATATCTTCCTCAATACACGGGTAAAGGTAGAAAAGTAATCTAAACTGGACTATTTGCCAGTGATTAAATGTTACTTTTGCATCCTAGATTCTAAACTTGGACAGCCAAAAATTGAGACACATACGTTAAAAACATGCTCAAGTGACCTTCCAGGTCAAAAATAGTGTCAGCATCAGAACTGAGTTTAAAATTCATTTATCCCTGGCTCCCACTTCCGTACTCAGTAAAATCTAATTTTTTAAAGCGGATTCACTATTTAAATTTGTATTAATTTTTAATTCCTGAAGAAAGCTATATTTTAATGATTTTTCTCTAGAGAGTCTTTTTAACATCTATACTGATTTATATTTAAAAATTTGGGGCTTTATCTGAATCCCCTCTATTTCCATGCTCCCCTGGAGTTTTCTAGTAACTCTGATGTCACATAATGACACATTTTGGAGCATCATTATAGAGTGGAGACTAAGTGCACACCTTGCTGGGGTTATTTGACCCCAGCAGTCTTTCCTGCCCAGAGCAGGGGGGCTGGACCTGATAATCTCACGAGGTCCCTTCAAGTCCTAAACTTCTGTGAACCTGGTTTTTAAGATTTCAAAAGACTTAAATAATGAGGATAGATTTCAGTTATTGATGTGCTTGTTATAGCTTGAAGAGTGATTGGCGAGGTCTTAAATTGTATATGTTTATGTATGCAGTTTATCTTATCATGAGATTTTGTTATTAAAATCTATATCTTAATATTGCATTAAAGAGATTGTGACTCATGTCCTTCAGAACCTTATTTATTTGAATGTTTTAAACTCTTTTTATCATTTTTTATTCCTAATAAGGCCTTCAAAACTTAAATCTGGAAACTAGCTTTCAAAGAGAGCCTTCCTACCTTTATTCCACAGATTTATTTTTAGCTGATATTACTGAACATGGAGGCAGTCCAGTTTACATCCTGGTTCTATTTCCTGTTTACAGGAACTGGTCTGGTGTCACCATCATATTCCTGGACCGCTCTGTAAGCCAGTTTGCAGCCTTCCTTCCACCCCTGAAATGAGCTGCAGTACACAATAGAACTATTGTTGGATTTTCAGAAAAAGATATACGAATATTATATAATCTATTCTGTGTTATTGTTATGTCATGTTGCTATATGTGCTGGAGTGTTAATGCCAGATATAAGGTAAAATCCTACCCCATTGAAGTCAATGGCAAAACTCCTGTTGGCTTCATCAGATCCAGGATTTTGCCTGTGGAATGTTTAAAGTTACTAGATTAATAAAGAGCCAATCCAATATACAGTCACTCTCTATAATACATTTTCTAGAGTTTTTCTTTGCTTGTTTTTTTCCCTCATGTGAGAGGATACCAACCACTTCCCTCAAGAGACCATTACAATCAAAGCAATTGCACCAGATGATACAGACTCTGCATTTGTCCTGTAAAGTGGCTTTGACTAATAAGTACCACTACAAAGGCTTTTTCAGATCAGATGCTCATGGGGAGCTTAACATTGTATATAGCTTAATTTTTGTGACTCTCATCAGCATATCTATATTAATGGTAATAGTTTCTGTCCCTTTTGCCATGGTTTTAGTTTGTTTTTTTTTAATAAATACATGTGTCAATTACATAAGCAGCATCAAATCACACAGGCCCAAAATGAAGCTTTTATTTTTAATAGAAAATGGTTTTAGAGAAGCTGACATGAACTGAAACATTTGTATTAATTTAAAAACAGGCAAACACACCTCTTAGGTTTATTTAAACATGATACAAGCAAAATAAAACAAAAAGTGACCATGAGAAAAGTATAATGATATCACTCTTTAGTCACTCTCACAAACAAGTGATTAATTCAAATTATCAATAATGCAGTGCAAATTAGACTTACACAGTGCCTATAGGTTTAATAATATACTAGCATTAAGGGTTTTTTCAAGGGATACTAATTTTTTTGATGAAAAAAATCAAAATAAATTTTCTGAGATTTTTCTGGCTTTTAATAATATAGCCACATTCTGTAATAAGGATTTTTATGTTCTTTCACTGTGTTATTAAGAAAGGGTCTTTTGGGTAAGTTTGAAAGCCCCAATACCTAACATGCCTAGAGCTATCCACATGCCTGCTTGCTGCTATTTCCATGTGTATTTCAGGCTTCCTGAAGCTGTTACTGGTAAACACCCTATTTTAAGGCTCTGCAAAGAGCATGCACATGAGGTTCCCCTAAAGCCGTCTTCAAGTGTTCTACATCTGGCCAGTGAAAAAGATTATGCATAAAGTGTTTCCAAAGGCACACAACACACAAATGACACAAACACTTTTTCTGTTCTACTGATTTTAGGAGTGCTCATAACAATAACAAACATGAAGCATCCAGGTAGCAAAGAGAGGCATAATTTTTCTCTCATATTAAGTGTTATAGATTGGGGTAATTCCATTCAATCCTATGCAGCAATGCAAAGGTAGAGTGAGTACAATAAAATCCAGGCCTATGATTTCCAAGGAGATTACCTTCCATCTATTTGCTATTAAAAGGACTTGGCCATTTAGTTTTTGGAATCAAGTTTTACTTATTTTCAATAATGTTATAAACTTGCAGGGGAAGTGTTTTGGATTCTAAATAGCTATATTTTAAAATCAATCTATAACCTCAATCAAAATACTTCAGACAACTGTAATGGGCTAGCTGACAGTGACTTAGCCCAGAGGTTTTGAAGGGGTAAAAGATGATTGGAGGACTTGGGATTCCTTTTACTCACCAATCAGGTCCCAAAAACTGACCCTCCGTGTCCCCTGATTGGCCCCTTGGGTCACCTGGAGGGGGATAAAAGGGGCAGTGCAGCTGACTCAGGGGAGACCAGTGAGGGACCACAAGGAAGAAGCTTCAAAGAGCTGGCAAGAGCTGGGCCAGCAGGGTGGGAGCAGTTGCCCCAGAAGCACCTGAAGGAGTGGGACCTGCAAGCAGCAGTTGGACCCTCAGCAGCGCAGTGTGCAGCTGGCAGGAGAGGTGGGCTCCAGGATCCCCTGGGAGGGGCTGCAGCCAGCAGGGGAGGCTCCCCAGCTCCAGCAAGGATCTAAGCAGTGACCTGAGGTTCCCAGCTCTGCTTCCAACTCCTCCAATCAGAGGCTGGGAAGCTTGATGTGAGGCCGGGGCTCCAGGAAGGCCAAGACCCCTAGCAGCTTAGAGCTGTACCAGCACTGGTGGTTGTGTGGTAGAGTTTCTACATACCATGTGGGAGATCTGAGTTCAAGATTTGAGCCCAAGCTGGGGTGACTTGAGATGAGTGAAGTAACAGGGAGAAATCCTTGTTGCAGTGGAAAGTGGTTGTGTTTTCCCCTTCCAGATACCTAGGCCCTGTATTCCTTGTTATTTGACATCTTGTATTTTGTGCCTTTTATAGTTCCCCAATCAGTATTGTTTGTTCTGCTGTTTGTGTGTTATATTTTGTTAACCCTTTCTTTTGTCAATGATTGTAAGTGTCTAACCTTAGTTGAATCCTGCCCGCTCAGGGCGTTGTAGTGTCCCCTATGCCCTCTGGTTTATGCCCGTTATGTTCCCAGTACTGTTCTCTCATTAAAAGGCATATGGTTAAAGCCCCATTGGTGGTGTGGCTCTGCTCTATACGGGGAGGAGAATCCTTACACCTCCCACAGCGCTTGTGCATCTGCTCTGATCCCTTCAATTGGAGAGGGAGGTACCTCTTGGAGTACCGCCCAGGTTACACAACATTTATATAAAAATGTTTCAAAAACCAAATAAAAAATCAAGTAAAACTGTAGAAAATGGTTATCCTATTGTGCGTAGTGCTTCAAAGCTATTCAGTTGTTTGTAGTTTTAGAAATAGTCTTCCTGAAGATGCAAAATTTCATATTTTCAATGTATGTAATTATTATATGTATTATTTGTATCTTGATAAGGCTTAGAAGGTCTCATTTTGGACTGTTAGGTTAAGCATTGTACAAAAAAGAAAGATATTCTTTGCCCCAGTGAAAAACTTTACGAGCGTCTGTCAGAAGGTGGGGGAGGAGAAGAGATAGATAATAATCCAAATTTTATGCTTTTTTTCTCATACAACATATTATGATCTAAAATAATTTCTATTTAATATACGTAATACTCTTATTTAAATTATTAGAAATATTGAACAAGGAATCATCTGGAGGATCCTATGAGATCCTATGAAAATGGTAAATAAGTAGATAAATATTGATGAGACATCTAAGATTTTTCTTTAGTAAGGGACCATTCAGTAGTGCCTATGACAAAGACACCCACTGCTATTCAATTGAGGGCAATACTGGCAAATGTCAGGTCATTCAAGAGTAACTTGCCACATCTGCATGAGACACTGATTGTCTCAGTTGTTATTGCGCAGTCATTTAATACTTGTATATATGGCTTTCAAGTGATACTGACTGTGCAGTAGCTCATTATTATTGTGCAGTAGTAACAAGCTACTGCACAGTCAGTGTCTTACATAGACATGGCCATTCAGTACCTATTTTGTTTTAAATTAACTATGTTATGGAGGTACTGGTCATGGTCCCATAGTGAAGTTGAAATCAATTTTGAACTTAAAGCAGGGAGTCAATGCGCTTATAATATATGAAAGAGGCAGCGTGTCTTCCCAGAACTCAAAACATTTAATCTTTGAGTACAACATTACTTTTTTAGAATTTATCTGTTGAATATGAACAGTCAAAGTCACAGTTTCTGTCCTTTGGCAAATTCTGATATTTCAAGATTTTTTTTTCTTGAATTAATAAGAAAGGAAATATTTTGAAGATCAAAACATTCCAAAACTTTTGATGTGGAAATGTCAACATGTTTCATGTAACTATATGCAATCAATATGAAACACTGAAACATTCCCAAACCGAAGCTTTGCTTCGGTTTTCTGAACCAAATTAAAAAAATATATATTTTGGCTTGCTTTCTCATTAGGTATCCTTATGAAGCTTTGATGCTTCATTCTCCCACTTCCTCTATGAGCTGATTTCCCAAACAAACTATATTTAATAATGCGCAGTAGTCATGTGATTCACATCATGTAGCACAGTAGTTCACAATGAATGAAGATGTAGGAATGAGATATATTTTCCAGTAGAGGAGCCTAGCCCTTTGAGGATGGGGAATGAGGCAGCATGGCATATTAAACAAAGATAAATGTAGAATAGATTCTAAATGAGGCATTTTGACTCAGTTCCACAAACTGAAATACTTAAATTTGGGTTGATTTAGCATAAAATTAAATATTTAATTTTTATATTCTTACCAGAAAACTTTGGGCCAAATAATATTTTTCTGTGGAAAATGTTATTTTCTACAGAAACTGGATTTTTCTGTTGTAAATGAATGAAGACAGAAAATTCTTAACAAGTTCTACCTAATACTCATTTCTAAATGGCTCCTTTTGAAATTTAGTACTCCCTGAACTAAAACTAAAACTATCGGACCAGTTTTATCCCAAATAAATGTAATAACAGTGTGTCAAGGTAGTTACAACTCATTAAAATCTCATCAGACTACATTTCACAAAATTATATTATAACTAAACTAACTTGTATCTAACTGTTTGTGATCTACAGTTGCCTATGATTATAGTGTTACACCTTTTGATACAAGCAACTGGCCAAAATTTGGGGTTGAGTAGTTTGTTCCAGCAGAGAGGAAAAATTGGTGGTGCAGTTAGGTATGTCTGTGATATTCTTGTTTACGTACAAAGAATTTATGAAGTCCCATTTTGCTGAACACGGGAGAAATGAAACAGCAGCAGGCAGTTTCCTTGTTTACGGACCTAAGATTCTTTAAGCCAATGTCCAGATAAAATGTCCTTTTTGTTTTTTGCTCTGGGCTTGTCAAGCCATGGTGGCAGTAAGCCCCTGCCAAGCCACCCTTAGCCGGTTCCATTTATTTGCTCCCACCTGTACATTGCAGACCCAGAAATACAAGGCAAGGGTATTTCTCAGCTGATTCTCTCAAGCATTTTAGAGGCTGTGGTTTTGACAACAGCCCCTCTGCTGGCATATTTCTAGTTTGTAGTGTGAATGTGGGCATGGGCTTTGTGGGGCATGCCTTGCAATGGCTCAGCTAGGGCTTACTGCCACCATGATGTAGACAAGCCAATGCTGCACTTGTCCAAATTGTGATTTAGAGTTTCTTTCCTTGGCTCCCTCCAAACACTTCAGCTAGTTCTTTTCCCATTCCTTTGCTCCCAACACCGGATCTCTTCTCAAACAACAATGAAGAGAGGCTTAGAGCCATGGGACTCTTCAGCTTGGAAAAGTGCAGGCTCAGGGGTGACCTGGTGGCTGCCTATAAGTGTATCAGGGTTGTGCATCAGGATCTGGGGGAATGCCTGTTCACCTGAGCACCCCAAGGGACAACAAGGTCTAGTGGTCACAAACTCCTCCAAGACCATTTTAGACTGGACATAAGGAAAACCTGTTTACTGTCTGATCCCCCAGGGCCTAGAATAGACTGCCTCCAGAGGTGGTACAAGCACCTCCTCTGGACTCTTTCAAGAAACATTTGGATGTTTATCTTGCTGGGATCCTTTGACCCTGGATGACTTCCTGCCTCTGGAGCAGGGGGCTGGACTCGATGATCTTCCAAAGTCCCTTCCAGCCCTAATGTCTATGAAATCTATGAAACAAGGCTTAGAAAATCCTCTTCCTCTGGGATAATGCAAATTCCTGATGAGTTACTTACGTTTTTGTTTAGGGTGCTGACACGTGCCTGTGCTTTGGTTTGAGGCCCCTTGTTTTTCCATACAGTCAGGACAAACTTAGGGATGGTCCAGTGGTCAGCCCCCCTTGATTCATGCTGTACCCAAATTTTAAAATAATTGCCTGGATGGGGCAATAACGTTTTTATTCAGGCAGCACAGAGGGAGTCCACTGACTTCATGGCTCATTATAATCTACCTGATTCCTGCTAATGTTTCTTTATTCCATAAATGCTAATGACCCTCTCTCCTTCCTAATTGTTTTAATGTTCTGCTCTTCAAACTATTATTTCTTCTGCATTATTGCTATCTGTTAGGTATTTCTGGTAATGTCTCTCTCTTATTTCACAGCCCTGAAGACTGTTTTTAGCTTTCACTAAAAATGTTAACTTCTGTGTGGTAATATTGACTCAGGTATAGAAATGACTGACAGTGAAGCATTGGAGGTACTGTCAACGCACTCAAGATAACTGTATTTTGTCTGATACATTTGGAGAAGAGATCTACTTTAACTATGATGACCACAGGACTAATGGCACATCTTTTGACTATTTTGTCCATTTTTGCCTAGTTTCTTGTTGTTTTTAAACTTCATATATAATCTAGTAGAGTAGTGTACATTCCAATAGGGTTGCATTTGTTTTTGCTTTGACCTTGAATGGAATAATATAGTCCCTAGTATATTAGTAAAGCTTCTAGTTTCTCTTCCACCAGAGTCAAACATGTATTGTATTATATGGTATAATTCACCACATCTGCATCCCTTTTCAAAATCCTAGATGCAACCATGCATACAAGTAATCCAAACAAAAGGTGATTATGAGACTTGCACACAAATTTCAAACGGACTTAATATGTTTTGTAATCAAAGAATCATAGAAAATTAGAATTGGAAGGGACCTCAGGGAGTCATCTAGTCTAACCCCCTGCTCCAAGAAGAACCATCCCCAACTAGATCATTCTAGCCAAAGCTTTGTCTAAAACTTTGGTCTTAAAAACTTCCAAGGATGGAGATTCCACCACCTGTCTGGATAACCTGTTCCAGTATTTTACTACCCTCCTAGTGAGAACATTCTTCCTAATACCTAACCTAAACTTCCTTTGCTTCAACACGAGATCGTTCTGTGTCCTGTCATCTGCCACCACTGAGACCAGTCTATCTCCATCCTTGTTTGAACCCCACTTCAGGTAGTTGAAGGCTGGTTTAAATCACCTTTCAGTCTTCTCTTCTCTAGACTAAATATGTCCAGTTCCCTCAGCCTGTCCTCATTAGTCACGTATCCCAGCCCACTTGCCATTTTTTGTTGACCTCTACTGGACCCTCTCCAATGTATCCACATCCTTTCTGTAGTGGGGAGCCCAAAACTGGACACAGTACTCCAGATGTGGCCTCACTAGTTCTGAATACAGGGGAATAATCACTTCCCTTGACCTACTGGCAACACACCTACCAATGCAGCCCAGGATGCTGTTAGACTTCTTGGTAACAAGGGCACACTGCTAGCTTATATTCAGCTTATTGTCTACTGTAACCCCCAGATCCTTTTCTGCAGAGCTGCTGCCCAGTCAGTTGATTCCCAGCCTTTACTGCTGCATGGGATTGTTCTGTTCTAAGTGCAGGACTTTGCACTTGTCCTTGTTGAACCTCATGAGATTTATTTTGGCTCAATCCTCCAATTTGTCTGTCACTCTGAAACCTAGGCCTACTCTCCAGTATATCTACTATTCTCCGCAAATTGGTGTAATTTGTGAACTTGCTGAGGGTACACTTTATGCAATCTTCCAGGTTGTTGATGCGGACATTGGACAAAACTGGCCCCAGGACTGACCCCTGGGGCACTCCACTTGATACCACTGCCAGCTGGACATTGAACCATTGTTTGCTACCCTCTGAACTGATGTTTCAACTACTTTTCTATCCATCTCACAGTCCATCCAACCCATATTTCCTTAGCTTATCTGCAAGAATGTTGTGGGAGACGATATCAAAAGCCTTGCTAAAATCAAGGTATATCACATCTATTGGTCTCCTCAAATCCACAAAGCCAGCTGTTACATCATCATAGAAGGCAAGTTGGTCAGGCATGACTTCTTCTTCTCCTCCAAGTGCTTAGAAATGGATTCCTTAAGGATCTGCTCCATGTTTTTTCCAGGAATTGAGGTGAAGCTGATTGTTCCGTAGTTCTCTGGATCCTCTTTTTTCCCTTTCTTAAATATGGGCACTATGTTTGCCCTTTTCCAATCATCTGGGACCTCTCCTGATTGCCACTAGCTCCTCAATCACATCAGCCAACTCCCTCGGCACCCTCAGGTGCGTCCCATCCGGCCCCATGGACTTTTATATGTCCAGCTGGTCTAAATTGTCTCTAACTTGTTATTTTGCCACTGTTGACTGCTCACCTCCTCTCCAAACTGTGCTGCCTGGTGCAGCGGTCTGGGAATTGACCTTGCCTGTGCAGACTGAGGCAAAAAAAGGCATGGAGTGATTCAGCCTTTTCTGCACCCTCTGCCACAAGGTTGCCTCACTCATTTAGTAAGGGTCCCACACTTTCCCTGATCTTCCTTTTGCTACTAACATGCTTGTAGAAACCCTTCTTGTTTACCTATCATGCCCCTTGCTAGCTGCAGCTCCAATTGTGCTTTGGCCTTCCTGATTTCATCCCTGCATGCCTAAGCAATGCTCTTATATTCTTCCCTAGTTATTTGTCCAAGTTTCCACTTCTTATAAACTGCCGTTTTGTGATTTAGTTTACTGAAGAGTTCCTTGCTAAGCCAAGCTGGTCTTCTGTCATACTTGCTAGTCTTCCTGTGCATTGGGATGGTTTATTTTTGCACTCTCAGTAAGGCTTCTTTAAAGTAATAACAGATTATAAACAAGTGGAGATCAATATTTGTAACTTTTAAAGACATCACAATGACTTCTAATGCAACAAATCAGGACCTTTCTTCCCCTGCTAATGTGAACATGGCAAGCCAATTCGTTCATTTTATCTCTGTTGTCTGACATACATCGGCAGAGTGCAGGAAATCCTCTGTATTTTCAGAGTATCATTTGGCGGGTTGCTTGACCACAGCTATTATGGCTCCACGTGCTATCTCCTATCATTAGATTTGATGGGGCAAGATGTCTCCTGGGCAAAGTAAATATCTCATCAGAAGCAGATGTAATCAATTGTAGGTGACAAAAATGGGGGACATGGATCTCTCCTACCTTGCCCATTGCTTCTTATCTCTGTTGCTCCTCCCACATCCCTGTTTTCTGCTTCTGTACTTGTCACCTCCCCACTGGGCCTTCCATACTAAACCCTTCCCTCTTGTTTAGTCTTCATGGCTTTAGCATAAATGCTCATTTCTCCCTGTGCTTTGGCTCCTGATAGTATGAGATTTGTGGTATTGGGAAGCAAGGTAGGGTCAGGACATGAGGGACAGGGTAAGAAAGGCAAGTCTGTGTTGGGGACAAGGTGGACAGCTGTATTATGGAGTCAGGGCAGGGATCCTCAGTGGATACCAGGCTCTGAAAGCTGATGAACTTGCTCTGCCCAGTACAGCCAAGACTCCAGTGCTGTGTGGAATTTTCCAAGCATCAATACTTGAGTACAGACAGAACTGGGTTCCTTCTCCCAGATCCTGTGCATCTAGGACAGTGGTTCCCAGACTTTTCTTGCCACCACCCTAAATCAGGACCCCCAATCCAGAGCTAACGCTAGGGGGGCTGTGGGGTCCTTAACACTGTGCACAGCCCTGCAGCTGGAATAAATGTAAAGCAACCTTCACCCAATGCTACCCTACTGTGGACGCTCTGTGACCCTAATTTGAGTCACACCGAGGTTAGGAACCACTGATTTAGGAGATGCTCCACTGTACGCAATTCTTTATCTTGGCAAGTCCCATGAAAATCCATTGATGGAAAACAAGTCTTGCAGTGAGAGACTTAGATTTGTTCTACACTTAAAAAGTTTTCCTGCAATATCTATATCAGGAAGGTCAGAGTAGTTTTTTGTTTTTTTTTTTACAAGATAAGTATGGCAGTAAATGCCCTAGCATAGATGTAGTTTTAGACCTAGAAGCATTTTTTTTGGGTAAAACTTATTTTGCTTTGTTGAGGCAGAATAAGTTATACCCATAATTAAGGTAGCAAAACTTAAACATGTAGACAATGTCTCAGTGAGTTTAATCAATGTAGTTTATCAAAGGGAAAAACACTCACAGATAACTTGATCACGATCTACTGAGACCTACAGTGGAAGAAGACCTCTGATACGTGGCAGAGTACAAACACGTTGCTGCTACAGAATAACCCAAGCTCTTACCCAGGTTGTGCCCTGAACTGTTCACACACAAACTCTACCGGTGAGCACATTTTTCAAACCCCGAGTAGCTGCCCTTCGTGCCACGGCAGTGAGTCTGGATTTCTCTTCCCAGCAGGCTACGAACTTTGCCGCGCGCAAGCAAAGATAAAGTCCGTGTGTTTGTAAAGGGGGAAAAAAAAGCTGTGCCATCTCCAACAGGGAACCAGAGGGACATTTGCAGCAGGGAAAATAACCAGTATCCAGAACAATATCGCCTGCCCTCTAAATGCGGTCAGTTTTCTAGCACTAAATGTTAAATCCGGATTTGCTGGATCCTGGACGGGACAGGACCGACACCGCCATGACCCGGGCGCGGCCGCCCGCCGGTGCCATTCCTGTTCCGCGGGAAGCTCGGAGCGGAGGTTTCGGGGCAACGAGAACAAAGGGCCAAGCCCGACTCATTCCCACAGGACAAAGCACCGGGGAGCAGCGGCGTTTTCTCCCGCGCGCTCATTTATCCCGAATCAGGCCGGACTGAAGGACGGCGGTGCAACTCCCCCCGCGGAGCCGCTCCCCCGGGCCGGGGGCAGGGGCGGACTCCCCGAGCCCAGCCCCGCCCCGCCCGCGAGCCGGGAAGACTACACCTCCCAGCAAGCCCCGCGCCATGACGTCCCGGGGTGTGCGAACCGCACCTCAGCCCCGGGCTACCCTTTCCCCCCGCGCCGCCAAGTGGTTCCCTCCTAGGAAACGGCAGGAAGGTGCCATGCCCTCGACACAGGGGGGAGAGGCGGGGGTCTTGGGTGAAGGAAGGGCCGGGCGGTGATTGGCGGGCTATGCAGCCAATGGTGGAGGCGCGGCGAGGCCCTCAGCCAATGGCGCACGGCGGGGTGGGGCCGGGCGGCGGGCACTGCGCCTGCGCACAGGGAGCGCTGGGGAGTTCGTCGTGTCCCTGAGGCGGCGGCGGCGATCGTGCTCGGCCGGGCTGGCGAGCGGTGGGGATGGGGCGGCGCTGAGGGGCGGGCGGGCGGTGGGCGCGGGTCGGCGGCAGGATGAGCCAGGAGGAGATCCTGCGGCGGTTCGTGCAGAGCGTGCGGGCCATGAAGGACACGGACCACAATGGGGAGGACAACTTTGCCAGCGACTTCATGGTGAGAGGGGCGGCGGGAGCATCCCCACGGGTCGGGGCCTGAGGTCCTCCGCGGCACCCCCGTCACCCGGCCCGCATCCTCCTCCCGCGACAGGGCGGGCGGCGCCGCGGGCTCCGCTTCTCCCTCGGCTGGACCCCGGTGGCGGAACAATAGTGGCGGCGGGCGGAGGGGCCGGGGAAGGGCGGGATGCGGCCCCGGGCCGGGGACACGCATGAAATCCGATGGAAATGTCACGTTGGGATGGCAGGGAGGAGGCTGCGGATGTTGCGCAAGACTCAGGGGCGCCGGGAGCTGCTCAGGTCGGAGCCGGGAAGAGGAAGTGGACTTTGGGAAGTGGCTGCTTCACCCCGGCGGGTGGGAGATGGGAAAATGCCGGGTCCTGAGTGAGCCCGGCCCTGAGAACGGGCAAGGGGGGAAGGAAGGAAGAAAGAAAGGAAAGAAAGCAAAGCAAAGCAAAGCAAGCCTGGTTTGAAGTGCCGCGTCTGAGCTGGTCTCATTGGTAATCGCGGGGTGGACGGTGCTGTCACAAGGGAGCTGGTGTGGTTGAGGAGGCTGCTTTTGGATTTGGCTCTTTTCTTTCTTTTTTCTTTGCTGTGAAACATAAAGCCATCTTTCAAGTGAGGGCTGACTGCTTGTCCCACTTGGCCCTGTCGTTGCTCTTCTGCACCGAGTATAGAAAGTCTTGTATTGCTCTGGAAATGGAAAGCATGTCAACTGCCCCAGAAAACAGGGCTGAGTTTAGTCTCTTTGCAGAACGTGCACGCAGCCGGACAGTGTTATATTTTAATCGTTTGTTAAAAATGGTGCTTACAATGATGGTCTGAAAGCTTAGAATTTTGTAATGCTTTTCAGCACCTTTTTTGCAGTTTGATCTGTTAGCCGCTAACATTGTTAATATCGAGCCTGTGAGCAGCGGCAGGTCCGAGAATGCTTCTGAAATCTCCTTTGTTTAAAAAAACAAACAAAAAAAACTGTTCAGCGTTTCTGCTGCCTTTTTAACATATTCTTTGTGGAGCTCTTTTGCACACTTCCAGTTCTGAATAATGAGCCAAAGGAAAGCTGCAGGGCCCAGAATGCCTTAGTTATTTTACTCTAGTACTCTACTGGAAAAGGGTCTTTTTCTTTGTCTGCTTCTACAATAAACACTCATAGAGCAGTTTTAGACGTGGCTTGCCACTGTAAAGTAACTATTTTTTTTTTTTGGATGTGTACTTTATGTAGCCACTCAAGCTCTGATACTGAGAATGGAAGAAGGGTGAAGACAGGGTGGTGAGAGAAATAGTCTCGGTCTCTTGGGTCATTCTCTTTAAAACCTTGTAGGGGGTCTCATCTTTTTTGGGAGTAACATCTTCTCATTTATGTATTGGGTGTGCTGCTACTGCTAAGCAGTGGCAAGTTTGTGAAAAAGGAATTGCTGTTACTCATCACTCCACTTCCAACCCAAAGTGGAATCTAAAATTAGAAATAAAGCGGTGGCTGAATGCAACAGAAAACAATGCCTTTATTTTTTCATGTTGTATCTTGCCATATAGTGTGTGTGGGGTGGGGGCAATTACATTTTTTCAGTATGGCTTAAAAATACTCAGTGCTCTTATAGATGTCCTTTGTAGCATTTGTTGGAAAGAGGAATTAAAGAAGCAGCTTGTAGCTTCATGGATTTAACTCAAAGTTAAATAAGTGTTAATACATTTGACATCTATGTAGTAATGTTATTGATTGATTGTTTTTTTTGGGGGGGTGGGGATCTTTCCCAGTGAGATTGAAAACCCATCTCATTTACTGCAGGGTAGGTAGCATACTAAAGATGGCTGGTTTACCTAGGATAAAAAGGGTATCAGACCTTGAGGCAGACCAAGGCAATGATAGGAAAAGTGGATGTGGAAGGGTTAGGTGGTAGGAGATTGCACGAGAAGATGAAATGGAAGACTTTAGTTAAGGCTGTTGTAGGCCTCCTGAGGCCCAAGGCAGGGGTGGGGGTTGGGGAGCGGGGGGACACAAGGAATGCATACAAGGTATATAATCCAGCTACCATTACCATTGGCTAGTTTTTCACAAAGTGGGTGGCATGGCCAGACTCCAGCCCTGGGTCAATGCTCTGAGGAAAGGGTGGGAGGGAGAAGGGATTAAATCCCCCTTCCCTCCCTTACCCTGTCTCCCTAGCTGAGGGGTGGCTACTCCCCCTGCCCTATTCCCCAGTGGGGAGAGAGGGGAAAACCCTGGCAGGGGCTGCCCTCTTTCTTCCCTGCTCAAATAAGGAGCCAGGTGGGATGGGGGGCAGAAGCGTGGCAGTCATGTATCCCTGTTTTTCCCCCCCTCCCTCTGTGCCCCCATAACGCAGACCCAGACTGGGGTCCCATGGGTCATGGAGGCCTCCCTCCCTCCTTCCGCTGAGCTTGCTCATCAATGCTCCCACCCCTTCCACTTCAGCAGGGGAAAAGTCTGGCAGGGGATCCATCCCAGCTGGGTTTCCTGCCCCCACCCCCTTGTCGACTGACACTCTTCACTCCTCACTGGTGCAGTTAGAGAGTGTGGAGGGGTGGAGCCAACCCTGCTGTGCGGAGCAGACAGCCCAGCCCAGCCCAGCCCACAGCTGCAAATCTTCTTGAGATAGTGTGGTACTCTGATTTAACTTGAACCAGGAAGTAGTCTGGGACAAAAGTTCCATAAAATGGTTTGACATAAATCAGTTAAGTCTGATACTATGTTCAACCAGGTTTATCTTAAACCAGTTTCAGCCATTTTGAAACTGTTTTTTGTGTATTAAACTTCAGTTCTGTTACAGGTTGAAACCAGTAACTGATGACTTAAACTGGTTTATGTGTAATGTCTGTCCGTAGCCATATACCAGAAGAGTTTGGGGGTAGTGCTATTTCACAGCTTCATGGCACTATAGCTTATACCAGCAAAAGAGATCTTTGGCCAGTATTTCTAGTATTAAACCAGTTCCTTGAACAGAATTACCCATAGTATTAAGGATTTTCTTTTATGGTATAAACCACATCTATGTTAGGCTTAATGATTGTTTTTTGGACTCCTAACGGACATAGCTATGCTAGCAAGATTTATGAGACTAGAACAATTCTCAGTGGGCTGCTGCTGGTCTGGCCCCCATCCTGAATGTTAGAGGCTTTAAATTAGTGCAGTTCATATATGTATAGGCTGAGGGTCAGACTTCACAAAGCAGTGTGGACAATATTTTTCATAACTTGTGGGTTATCATGGAAAGACCTTAAACATAGGAAATACATAACTTAGAGATTTTTCTATTGATTTACCATGCAGTGCACTTGGGGAAAGAGTGTGTTTATTTGGAGTATTTTTTGTGCTGTTAGCTTACGTTGCCATAGTTGTTGGATCTTATGACTAAAGTTAAAATAACTATTGAAATATGAATAAACGGATTTTATTCTTAGAATGGCAGTTATTATATTAAACACTTTTAGCGTGGGTCAGTTTGTCACTTTAGCATTGGATCATGTATCTTGCTATGTTACTGTTACAATGCTAATAGAAATTTTAAAGTAAATACTATAAAAGTAAAAAGTTATTTACTGAAAGATCTGTAAGTGAAATATCATGAGCTCTGTGCAGGTGGCTACTGTGCCTACACAAAGGTCCTTGAAGGTTTGAGGTTCTTTGTGGAAGATGAAAGATAATAAAATGACCCTGACTCTAATGTTGCATGTTGATGAAAATAAGTTGTTCAAATCAAATACGTACTTTTTATTAGTTGCTGTTATTTACAAGATAAGATGTTCCATGAAGTAGGATTAGTAATCATTACTACTACAAGTTCAAAGAGCTTATCTTCAGCACAGGACCAGGTTTTGCCCCATCTTATATTTTGTGTACTAAATTGTTTGAGATTTCTTAGGCTGTAAATCAGGGCTTGGCAACATTTTTAGGCAGTGTCAAGAACACCTGCAGCCTTGACTTGTAAGATGTTGGCATGCCCAGAGTGGGTGGTGGGAAAACTGTGAGGGGCTCGATCCTTGTTTTGGCAGCTCAGTCCCAGCCATTTCACTGCTGTCTTCCCTGAGGCATGTGTGCTAAGCAAAGTGCCTTTGCATGCTACATTCTGGCATGTGTACCAGGGGCTTGCCTACCCCTGCTGTAAAGTATTGAGGAGTTTGGCATGACATATTTTCAGTTTAAAAAATAGTTAAGTGGGTGTTTGATTTGAAATTAAGTTTGTATTTTAAACCCGTTAAAATTAGATCCTAGTGCTACACCTGCCCCCTAGTTTCGTTATTCTTGTCTTTAAGTTTCTTCTTCCTTATTGCTTTTGTTAAAGGCCTATAATTTTGCCCCTTTCGTTTAAGGGTGACGGTGAAAGATACAGTATATGGTGCTCTACCTAGATTGTTTTTCAGGTCATTACTGTATGTGGAAAATTAGAAAGAAATCTTGGATATTTTGGGAAAAGTAGATATCATATATTCAGATTAAAATATATAAAGTTTTCTGAGCAAGTTGCTATGAGAAATATGAGAGTGAATTAGGGTTGTATATTTAGCAGTATTATACAAATTAATTACTTCTTAAATAGTTGAACATTCTTAATTGTGGTAAAAAAAAAAAATACTGCAAATGATGTTTCCAGGCCAGTATGTTCATAGTTGAATACACAGGCACCTAAGAAAGTTGTAGTTGTACATCTTTATAAATGGTGTTTTTTTCTGTGATAAGTAAAATTGATGTTGTATGCGTGTCAGGTGTCATTTTTTGTTTTTCCTCTCCTTCCAGAGTTACAAAACTTTTGATTCTAACAAGAATTTGACTCTCTTTAAATATGTTCTTTTAGGAACTTTTTTTAAAGTGATGACAATTTCAAAGACTAATTCTTTCTGAGAAAATTTCAGACTTCTAGTATTTCAGGTGAAATATGAATGCCCACATCTGTGTTTTCTCATGTAAGACGGTATAAAATAATATATTGTATTTTCAGTGTGTTAAGGCTAGTTGGATGCATCAGGGGAAGTTTTGGCAGAAGAAGGGAATCAAAAAATAGATTGATTCTTTCTTCCACGGCACCTCAAGAATGGTTGCTAGTACCTGTAAGCATAACAAGATATGTGGTAATTTTTGTATTTTAAACTAATTGTTTATGACAACATCTTCAGTATCAAGGAAGTCGTGAACAAATAGTCTAAATCTGTTAAGGTATTAAGAACTTGCATGGAAGGTCTTGATAATCTTGCAGGGCTAATTGCATTCCTGATAATTTCTGTGAAACTTCTACAGTTGTAATAATAAGCTATATGTAGTTATTCAAAATATTGTATAGTTACTGTCTAAATTAGAAAGGCTGAAATAAACCTAACTTGACAGTTGAGTCATACTAAAGGACCTGTCTTCAAGAGTTTCTCCAAACTCCTACTCTTGAGGCGGTTTAAAACCATATAACTACATTGCACCCTGTAATCTGGCTGATTAATATAGGCTTTCAAAAGGCAGGAAAGTCTGCTTCTAATAAAATTCAATTGGCTTGATATTTTTAGTTTTTAAGCATGATTACTACTAATTTCTTTAAAAAAAACAAACAAACAAAAAAAAGGAAATAAAGGAAAACATTCCTGTCAAGGCTCTTTATATCTTGACATTTTAAAATTATAATTAATAGGTAATGTTTAGCTAAAGGTCCATTATGAACACTTTTAATAATACAGGCCAGTCATAATGTGACTGTCATAAAAGCTTAATTTACTACGCTGGTAAGAGAGCCAGCTTTATTTTTGGCTGGAATGGCATGGCTAAATAATAGTTTTGATGTATCTTATGTTAGATGCCTCTGAAACTTGGTGAAATGCTGTTTACTCAATGTTGGCTGTATATTTATATAAGTCGCAATAGGCAACCATTTAATTTAAATATTTTGCCTTTTTTGTCCAATTAGAAAGCAATCCAATGCTGTTGCCATTTTTCAAAGATGGATATAATTTTTATAGGGGCTGGTTGAATGTGGGAAGGAAGATCTTTTTCCATTGCTACCTCCCACTTTTTCTGCTTACAGAAAAACAGTGCATGAACTGAACTAAGTTGATGATGATTTTATGTTCTCGGCTCAAAAAAGCAATTATTTCTGAGAAGAAAAATTTTAGTAGATCTCTTGGGTAATACTTTGTTGCATACCTGAAACAAGAATATATTATTTGGATTTTGTATGCAGTAAGATTTGGTGCTCTGAACAAGTCTTATGATAGTACTGAGTTTGCTGGATAAATGACAGATTTGTGGACTGACTTGGCATGAAGCGTATACCAAAGTGCTTGGATAATTTTAGCTTACGTGTGAGATAAATATACCATGTTTGTATGCCAGCAACATTTTATTTAGGTACATAGTAGTACAGAAAAATTTAAAAGAATCATTAATTTGTCGTAAACTATAGCCCTTGTTGAACAACTGTTCTTGGTCATCTTTTTCTTCCAGGATTGGGGATGCTGAGTGTGGGGTAGTTTTACTTGTTGTGTAGATGGGGAGTTTTGGTTTAGAGGCTATAGCAGTAATGCCTGATTTGATGCTGCCATGTTCAGCTTTTGTTAAGATGCATTGATTAGAGGAAAAGGCCAAATTACAGTAGTAGTTTGAGTACAGGTTTGCTGAGCCCTTCTATCATTCAGCTTTCAACTTGTTTTTGTTGTTGTAGAACGACCAGAATGCTGAATACTTGCTTAATAATAAAGTAATTTGGCCATTCTGACACTTCTGTGGGGCAATTGCCACTCTTATCTCAGAGTAGGTTTTTGAGCTGGAAACTTGCTGTAACTACTTTGGGAGGGAGAAAATGTTTACACAACCAAAAAGACAAACTGAAACACCAAGC
>JAGPOW010001296.1:121498319-121516126 GCA_030014935.1 Caiman crocodilus
CTTCCAGGGGCAACATATAAGGGTAAGCAAAAGTATGAATGGACTATGTGGCTTTTGGGAAAGGTTCTCCGTATCTGTCCTTTTTGTGCTACAAATTAGTTTAACTTTTCTAATATTATTGGTATTAATAAATTGGTAGAAATGTTTACAGCCTGAATTACTGTTGTGGAAAACTCCCTTTTGAAAAAGAAGCCCAAAGGAGTTGCTACCAGTGAGTTGTAAACTGAAGGGATCCAGCGTGGTTCACAGCTTTTTAATAAGGAAAAACACCTGATTACATAGGACGGCTGTTATGCCATTTCATGTTGTTCTCCAGCATATTGTTGGATTAAGAGAGCAATTATAGAAAATGACAACCTACATGCAAGTTGTCTCATCCAGGAAGACATGTATGGATGTTTGGCATTTTCAAAGAATGGTTTAAAAACAAATCAATAATTGTATGGTCAAATTTTTGTTTCCTCACTAATCTAAGTTTTAGTCTTTTTTTGTGGGGAGTGATGTTGGGTTATATCTTTGAGTGTTTAACTGATAATTTAAAGTAGGGTTGAAGAATGGAAAGTGATAGTTCCTCTTGCAGAATTTCTTCACTATAATTTCCCTGATGTGTTGACTGCACAGTTTGGGCAAAGAAAAACTGAAATCTGAAGTTTGCTGGAATAAATACAATAAATACTGGGTACATGGGTTAGATAATTCTGCTGTAGGAGTGGGGTAGGCTAGCATAGGACAATGTAGTAAGCTTGCATGACCATGATTTATGCTGCTTTTGTGGTTCAGGAGGACCTCGGTTTCTGGATATCAGCATGGCATTTTACATAGTTGAACTTTATGTATCTTTTTCAATGGTGAATAGCTAAGTTTATGGATGAACTAATATGAATAGAATAGAGAACACATGGTTCAGCAGTTAGAAGGCATGGTATCTAGAATACGGTATATGTAACCTGTACGTGGGTGTAGAGAACTTCTCTGCAGTGTGGTAAGTGTCTGTCATTCCCTTGCTTCACAGCTTTTGCTAGTTGTCTGTAGAGGCCAGGAAAGTTCTCTCCCATCTCCTCCTATATAGCAACCCCTTGGTGAATGCTCCTGGCTTCTGCAAGGCTTAACAAACAAACAAACAAACAAATGTAAGAGCCTCTGAAGCTGGGGGACTCTGAGATGCAGTTGGTCCGACCAAGTGCTCTCCATTCTTTGACTCTAGAGAAACTGTTTTTTTTAATTCTCTTTTTTTGATGCTCTCTTCGTTAGGGTTGGCCAGCCTGTCTCACTTCTTTGGCTTAGTTTTGTGGGTTGGAGGTTGATTGACAGCTATTTAGACAGGGACTTGACTTTTGTGGTTTTTGGGTCAACCTCAAGTCTCCTGAAAGAGATCTTTCAGAGACCATGCAATATCTGTAGGATACCTTCTTGTGGGCTGACACTGAAGAGGCAAACCCTTTCCCCTGAATCTATTCATCCCCTCTCTTTTATGGGAATGATTGTATGCATTTGAGTAGGTAGCCATCTTGAAAGGGCTTAGTAGACGGACCTTTCCAACCATGAGTTAAAAACAGCCCTGTGGTGTTCAGTTGTCTCTCCTTACGTGGGTGTGATTTGCATGCAGCTAGGCAGGTGGTTGTCTTGGAGGGGTAGAGTAGACAGTCCTTTCCAACCATGAGTAAGAAACTGCTTTGGTGTTGATGCAGATATGCAGTGTTAATCTTCCATGGCATATGTCTTTAATGCTTTTTGTTGGACACCTCTGTCTTTGGGTAATTGTGTTCCTGGCTGCAGGTTATTATACAAACTTCCAGTTCCTAGTGCTCAAAGAAATTGCTGTGTTGGAGTTGTGTGACCAGGTGGTGACTAATTTATTCCTGAGTTGTCTGAGCAGTACTTCCTTCTGTCTAATTCTGCCCTGCATGTGTTTCACTTGTCCTGTAATTGTTCATCATGCTGGAATTTTTTTCTTTCCTGGGTACTAATGGATGTGGCCTACGTGAGAGATGTGAACGTGTTGAATCTGCATGTATGAATGCAAAGTTACTTTCTGTTGCGTTTGCTAATGGCTATGACTATAGAGAGTAAAACTATTTATTTTCAATACATTCATTGCTTGCCAGTCTGGGAGCACTCTTTCCCACACTTGTACCTGGAGTCATTTATTTATGACTGTTTTGGGACAAACTGGCAATGATAATGGGATCCCATGAGTAGGGTATGCATTATTAAATCAATCTTAAGAATTTGTTTTAATTGTAAGCACTTGAAATCTCTTGGAACCTAAAGTGGCTGCTTATATTGGAATCAGTGGGCCTTATAGCACCCTGGAGAACTGGCCTATGTATACAGTGGCTGGAGCAGTTTTTTGAAGTAAATGAAATTCCCCCACAGAAACATGTAGCTGCATTACTCAGTTTAATGAAAGGAAAAACACATAGTTTACTGTGTATCCTGCTCACCCTATAAAAGCCAGCAAGCAAAACTGAAAATTGTTGAAAGGCATCCGGCACCTAAGACATTAGTTATTGCAGAAATATTCAGGTTTCATAAAATAAATCAACATGAAGGTGAATCTACTTCCTCTTTTTTGACAGATTTACACAAATTGTGAGAACGTTGCAGTTTTGAGGATGGAATTAATGAGGCCCTTGGAGACTGATCTGTTTGTGGGCTACTTATTGAAGCCGTACAGAAAGAAGCATGTAGCAGAGGAAGACCTCATTTTTAAACATGGTGTTGAGATTGGAATAGCTATGGAAACGTCAGCAAAGGATGCCTTAGTACTGCATGGAGAAGTGCCTATGGAAATAGAAATGAATGAATTATTAAATATGTGATGGGCAGGCAGCAGCTTTATGTGCTCTAGGCGTGTAGAGGTTCTATCATCCTAGCTAATTGCTGGTTTAAAGAACTCTACTGCCAAAGCTGCAGTTAAAAAGGACATGTCCAGGCAGTGTGCCATGTTAAGAGAAATAAATAAAAGAGTGCAGTAAGGTATAGAAAAGGGAATAAAAAGATATATGTAATGCAGAGGGACAGTGGTAATACAGGTCGTGAGAGTGAAGCGGCTAATTCTGGGTTTATATCCTGTGAACAAGAGTGATGAATCACTGTTCTGGCTGAACCCTGAGTTGCTGGGAAACCCATAAAATGGAGCTGGATACCCTGCATGTTATCTTGTATTTAAAATATAAACAAAACTTTAAAAAATATTAGATTAAAGGAGATCCTGAGGTTGTTAAAAACATACACGAGAGAGAAGATCATGCTAAACAGGGTGATGTCAGTACTGTAGAATATTCCCAAGTGCCACCAAATTGACCAGTTTGAGACACAGGAGTGACTGCCAAACAGAGTACAGAAGCAAAAGTTTTGGCTCCACTGGTTGTTCAGCCATCAGCTTTGTAATCTACAGTGATATCTAGTAATGCTACACCAGAAAGAAGCAATGCTGACTAGTCAGGATCTAATAGTACTGAGCAACCTACATCTAATGAGGAAGTGTCTGAATCTGACATAGTTAAGGAAAGCCATGTCCTCAGGACTGTGTTCAGGGGAGCGATAGCCACTACTCAGAAAGGAAACTTAAACATGAACCTGACATAGTATTTGCTTACAGCACATTTTCTGGAAGCTGTCAAGAAGATGATTTATCCGGCCTTATCCAGAAAGGAAGTGCAGTGTACAAACTGTAAGTTTCTCAGGTGCCTTATGTCACTGTCATATCAGAAGCAGGCTGGGACTCTATGTGAGAAATGTGAATGTGTTGAATCCGCATGTATGACACTAAAGTGAATTTCTGTTGAATCTGCTAGCGGCAATAAATGTAGACTTTCACTTTACATTGACAAAACGTTCTGTGCTTGCAAATTTGGCTGCAGTCTTTTCCATTCTTGTGTCCGGAGTCATTTTGTCCCAGAGCCCTGGGGCAAACGTAATGGTCTGTTCCCTGTTTAATACTGAATCAGTACAAATTGGCAGTTATGAAATTCAGTAGAGAAATTGATGTTTTGATTGACTTGTTTGTTTGGAGTGAAATGGATAACAGATAAGTTAATGTAATACTTCAGTAGTATATCAGTGGTGCATTTTACCTTTTATGGGCCTTTTTACACGTGCTGTGGGGGTGGGTGCTTTAATTAGAGTGACTGACAGAGCTGTTCTAATTAAAGTGCCCACGGTGTCTTGTGCATCAGTGCCCCTATGCTTCAAAATACTGGTTGGGGGTGCTTTAAAGCTCATCAAACGAACTTGAGTTAAAACACCCCCACCGCCATTTTGAAGCGCAGGCTGACTGGAGCATGCTAATTGGCACGGTCCAGCAGACTCAATTAATAGTCAGTTCCGACGCACTGTAATTACAGTGCATCAAAGCAGCTTCCCCACTTACGTACAGGTACTTTATATGTGTATGTTTTCAATATATAGTCCTACATTGCTCTTTGGCATGTTTATACAAAGCATAAGTTAAAGGCTTTTTCATGTTGTCCCACTTTCTGCTTCAGCCTGTTTCTAAATTTTCTCCTTAACTGGCCCACTAATATTTCTGTCACCTTCTCATGTACAAGGCTTAAAGTTTATTAGGCAACTGATAGCTAAAAGTCAAGTAAACTGAAAAGAGTTCCAGTATCCAGCAAAGACATTTAAATGAGAACTCTTTGCCCTGAAAAAAGGAAGATGCTGGAATTTCTCCTAGAGTGTTGTCCCAAACCCTGCTCTGAAATGATACCTTGTATAGCCTCAAACAGGCATATCCTGAATGTGAAGCCTTCTGACCCTCTGGTTGTTGGAAGAGAGAAGAATATTTCTCTTTATTGCTCTCCTTATACCGGAAGACTCATGTTTTATTAACTTATTCAAAAGACATACTGTGAACCCTACAGGGAGGCCCTATAAGGAGAGGCTAAGGGACCTGAACTTGTTCAGCCTCCACAAGAGAAGGCTGAGGGGGGGATCTTGTGGCCTGTTACAAACTAGTCAGAGAGGACCAGCAGGCATTGGGGTAGTCCCTGTTCCCCCAAGCACTCCCAGGATTAACTAGAAATAAGTCACAAGCTGGCAGGGGGTAGATTCAGGCTAGGTATCAGGAGATGCTACTTCTGTCAGGGCAGCTGGGATCTGGAACCAACTTCCAAGAGAAGTGGTGCTGGCTCCTACCCTGGGGGTCTTTAAAAGGAGGCTGGATGAACACCTGGTCGGGGTCGTTTGACCTGAATAGTTTTTCCTGTCATGGCAGGGGGTTGGACTTGATGATCTACTCAGGTCCCTTCTGACCCTACCAACTATGAAACTATGAACCAACTTGAAAATTCAGATTTCAAGTACTGCCAATATCTTGAAGTCCAGATTCCTTTTTTATTTGAAAACACACCATATTTTTTTCCAAATGTGATGCATTTAACCTTTTCTACTAATTAGAAACCAAATTTGTCAATTTTTCAGATGTAGGGCATCCTATTCCTAAACCATTGCATCCCAGATGTCTTCCCATTCTTTTTCATAAAACCTTCAGTGAAGGAAATTCTTCAACCTTTTGCCATTTTCACAGTCTTCTTATCATTAGGAAGAGTTTGTTTGTTTGTTTTCTTTTCTGAGGTTTGATCAAAATTTGCTTTTCTGCAGTTGTAACCCATTGCTTCGTGTCTTGACCAAAGTACCAGGGAGAACGCTTTCTTCCTCTTGGTTTCATGGCGGCCTTTCAGATGTTTAAAATCTTCTATCTTATCCATCCCTGTCCTAGTCTCCATTCCCACAGTCTCCTTTCATTGAAACTTAAAACAAATAGTTTGTTCTACCTTTTTTTTGTACGGCTTTCATTCCAACTCATTTTTCTTTGTCGCTTGCCTTTGGATCCTCTCCACTTTCTCAGAACTCAGATCTGCATGCACTGTTAGTGCTGGGGCTTCATCATTTCCAAGTAGAGTGGTACAAGATGCTTTCCATGAGTTGCCTACAATATGCCTGTTAAATTGGTCCCAAATTACATTTTCGTTTTTTGTGACAGCAACGTGTTGCAGACTTCCATTACTTATGACCCACTAACCCCCATGTTCTCCTTAACAGTGTAGCTGACTGTCCAATTATTTCACACTTCTGTTTTTATGCATTTAGTTTTATTTCCATACATGTAGTATCTTGTGTCTGTAGACAACAATGTAATATAACAAAGCTGGGTTATTTAATTTATTGAGATCCTTTTTAGTTTCTAATTCTACCCTCCAAAGTGTTGGCAAGTCTTTCTGGTTTTGTTCTCTGCTAGGATGTTTGGTGGGTTTTCTGCATCCCAGTCACTTAAAGATTTAAATAGCACTGTACCCAGAACAGAGCCCTGTGGAACCCCACTTAAAGCATCCTGCTATCAATATTATCCTTTCAATATTAAACTCACTCTCAATGCTAAGCAATATTGGGTTGAGAGAAATATGCTCTTTCTCAATCCTTCCTATAAATGACATTCCCTTTTCGCACTTCACAGCCCTCACTTAGCAAAGTCTTATACATCTGCATTAGAAGTATTGTTTCTCCCTATTTACAGGTAAGATAACTGAAACCTTATGAGGCAAAACAAGGTAATTTCTGACGGAAATGGGACATTGGTAAACATTTCAGAAGCTCATAACTAAAAAAGCATAGGATGCATTTTTCAAAAGTGATTTGGGCACCAAAGTCAAAGGTGCAGGGAAAATCAGTAGTGGTTAGAACAGGGGTGGGAAATTATTTCAGGTGGAGGACCGCTTACCAAGTTGTGGCAAGCCGTTGAGGGCTGCATGGGTAGCCCCACCCCTTGGCAGGTGCCCTGCCACCTGGTCACCATCTCAGGACCAGTGCCCCAGGGCCCAGAGCAGGGTGCAGGCTAGCAGGGGTCTGTGGAGCCGGACTGGGCTGCACCATCAGGGAGAGGGGTGAGCTGGCCCGGCTCCATAGAGTCCCTGCTGGCCAGGACCCTGTATCCCTGCTGCCCTGCTCTGGGCACTGCTGGTGCTGGCCCTGGGACATGGGTGTGGGCCCTGATCCCACACATGGTCACTTCCAGTACCCCCAAGCCCCGTGGTATAGGCGAGGTGTAGCACAGAGCCCTGCCCCCTTGCTTGCTGGCAGAGAAGGAGCTGGTGCAGAGCTTGGGGAGGGTTGGGGGTGGGAAGGAGGCCTCTGTCCTGCCCTGTGGCTGGTGCTCCCGCTGCAGTCACTTACAGCCTATGCAGGGCTGTCTTGAGTGGCTGCAGTGTGGGGGCACTGGCTACAGGGTGGGTGAAGGGCCGCTTTTCCCCATGCTCAGCTTTTCCCGGGGATCCTTCCCTGCCCTTTCCCCCCTGCCTCTTATCTGAGCTTCCGGTGCTGGGGCAGCCATGTTGTCCTAGGCTAGAAGCCCCTGGCTTGGGGGGATGGGGCTGGGCAGGCCCTGCTGTTGAAGGAACCCTCCAGGGCTTCCCCTGGGTCCTACTGCCCTTGGTTCCTATCATCTTTGACAGGAACCAAGGACAGCTAAAGAAATTTAAGAAATTAAAATTTAGGGGCCCTGTAGGCTGGATAGAATGGCTTCGTGGGCTGGATCTGGCCTGTGGGCCATATTTTGCCTACCCCAGGTTAGAAGTTAGGTGCTTTGAAATGTTTACCTTGCATTTCTAATGTAGCAAAACGAAGTTTTGGCTCATTGGACACAGTGCCTCATGGAAAGGTTATATGATAAACCTAGATTATTGCCAGTTTCCTGAAATTGTGCAATTACTGAATTCTTAGCTGTACAAATCAATAGAATAGATGAATCCATCCTTAACTATATGATATGTTTGATAATATGATTATGATACTGGAATGGGATCGGGGAGAACTGGTTTCTAAACTGTTTCGGTCATACACGCGTAATGTTAAATTGTTTAAACTGAAATTTTCAGACTGCTGTGTTCTGTAACTTGTTGCAATTTTTTTTACATTTTTTCAAAACGTTTACCTAAAAGGACGACTGTTTACGTAGTAGTTGTAATTAGCAAAATACTATTGTACTGTGATAAATGTTCTAGTCCTTTGCTATAAATTTCTGACGTTTTTGCTATAGGTATTCTTGTAGATGGATGACTTTTTTCCCTCTCTTAAGAAAATAGTAATCTTTTAGAATTGAACTCATTGTCCTATGTGCAAGTGTGTGTATTACATTATTACATTACATTATTGTATTACATTATTATAGTTGGGAAGAGGTGGGGGGTAATATGATGTTCTGCTTTGAAGTTGTGTAAGGGTTAAAACGCTAAATTCTCACAGGACTGGAGTTTTGTTACAAACTAGGTAAGGTTATGTAAAGGCAACCCAATTAAGGAAATGTCCAGTCAAAATATTTATTTTTAACATATTGTAAAACTTGTATGTCACCTTTGGTACTTTGGCTGACAGATTGCTTCTCTCTGTAAATGAATTCTTTACACCATCAACATAATCATAATGAAAGACAAAACACTAGAACACAACATGAACATCTCATGTCTCCTTATCAGATGGCGTATGCACGTCAGTTAGTTTTACATGCTTTACGTTAAGCGTTAAAGTACACATTTAAGCACAACTTAATTTATTTTTGTCCTACGTGAGAATCTCACACAAATGGAAAAAACTTAAACTGATGAGAATATTGTCAGGTGAACATAGTAAAGCTGGCATAGAAACTTTGTACCTTCTAATTGTAACGAGCTGAACATTGGATATATATTTTTTAAAGCAACTAATGACTCTTTACTTACAGCCCCATGCTGTAGCCACTTGCAGCCTGCGTGGGGCTTGTCAGCTCTATACAGCCCTATGTGGGCTGTGAGCGCCTGCAGCAGGGAGTGTCGACCATGGGGCAGGTGAGGGGCTGCTTTTCCCCGCACTCATCATCAGCTGCTTCCCTGCCGGCGAGCAGGGGATTGGGGCTGTGCGCACTCCCTGACCTGTACTGCGGGGCTGATGAGCACTGGGAGTGAATGGGCGGGGAGCCAAGCCAGCAGGAGCATGGGGCCCACACCAGTGTCCTGGGCCCAGTGCTGCCTGGGACCCAGAGCAGAGTGGCAGGAGCATGGGGTCCCAGCTGGCATGGGCTCTATGGAGCCGAGCCAGCTCCCCCCTCTCCCTGATGGTGCAGCTCAGCCCGACTCCACAGACCCCTGCCAGCCTGTGTCCTACTTTAGGCCCCACTGGTGCTGGCCCTGGGACATGGGTCCTAAGACATTGGGACATTGGTCCCAAGATGGTGACCAGGTGGCAGGGCACCTGTCAAGGGGTGGGGCTACCCATGTGGCCCTTGACAGCTTGCCAAAACTAGGTAAGTGGCCCTCTGCCCAAAATAATTGCCCACCCCTGAATTAGGGTCCCTTACAAACCTTCTTGGTGTTCTGCATTAAAGTTGGCCCCTAGTCCAGGTATTGTGTTTCAGATTAAGTGAGACCTAATGTACTTCTGAGTTTTCATTTTTTGCTGTGCTCCAGCAATAGAAATTTGTTGTATCATCGTAGTGTAGCATCACTTCTACATGGAAACTGGGGAGTCTTTGAACTACAGTTCCCTATTCTTTATTGCATTGGGAAGATTGAAACCTGTATACCTACTGTAAAGGAGTGAGGTTAGTGGGCTTTAGTGAAAAGTTGTGTAATAATTCTCATAATTTACAATAAATATGATTTATTAAAAGGTGACAGTAATAATGCAAAGTTGGAATGATTGTATCTAGAAGGTTTATGTTGCTACAACTTTTTTTTTTAGAAGCAATCACCACTTCCCATGGAAGCTGGTTCCAGATCCTAGCCGCTCTGACAGTGAAGTAGTGCCTCCTGATATCTAGCCTGAATCTACTCTCAGTCAACTGATGGCCGTTATTCCTTGTTATTCCCGGTAGTGCTCGAGGGAACAGGGACTCTCCCATTGCCTGCTTGTCCCCCTTGGCCAGTTTGTAGACAGCCACCAGATCCCCTCAGCCTTTTCTCATGGAAGCTAAACAGATTCAGGTCCTGTAGCCTTCACTTGTAGGGCCTGACTTGCTGCCCCTTGACCATGCGAGTGGCCCTCCTCTCAACCCTCTTGATGCTGGCCACATCCCTCCTGAAGTGTGGCACCTAGAACTGGACGCAGTACTCCAACTGCAGCCTGACCAGTGTCTCACAGAGGGGAAGGATTACCTCCTGCATCTCTGGATGCATCACGAGTGCAGTTAGCCTTCCTGACTGTGTCCCCACATTGGCAGCCCGTGTTCATTTTGGAATCAATAATGACTCCAAGATCCTTTTCTTCCTGTCTGCTGATGAGAAGGGAGTTCCTCAGCCTGTAGGTGTGCTGCTGGTTGTTCCTCCCCAGGTGCAATACCTTGCACTTGTCAGTACTGAAACCCATCCTGTTCTTATCTGCCCACCTCTGTAACCTGTCCAGATCTAGTTGCATCTTGTCCCTCTCTTCTAGCATGCCCACTTCTCCCCACATCTTAGTGTCATCCGTGAATTTGAACAAGGTGCTTTTCACTGCTTCATCTAAGTCGCTGATGAAGATGTTGAACAGTGTGGGCCCAAGGACCAAGCCCTGGGGAACCTCACTGCCCACATCCCTCCAGGTTGAAAAAGACCCGCCCACCACCACTCTCTGGGTGTGGCCCTTCAGCCAATTTGCAACCCGTCTGACTGTGTAGGCATCGATGCCACAGTCACCTAATTTTTTTAATGAGAATGGGGTGAGAGACAGTGTTGAAGGCCTTCCTAAAGTCCAGAAAAAGTATGTTCACTGTGATACCTGCATCCAAGGATTTTGGGATCTGGTTGCAGAAGACCGCCAGGTTGGTCTGACAGGACCTGTCATGAATGAACACATGTTAGTTGCCTCTAAGCATGATCTCCCCTGCTGGTCCCTTGCAAATGTGCTCCTGGATAATTTTCTGAAAGAGCTTCCCTAGGACCAAAGTAAGACTAATGGGCCTATAGTTTCCTGGGTCCTCCTTCTTCCCTTTTTTGAAAATGGGGACCAGACTGGCCCTTTTCCAGTCCTCCGGCACCTTGCCAGAGCACTGCATAATTCTCCATATTGCTAAGTAAAGATCCAGAGGACCTGGTCAAAAATCTAGTTCTCCTGGGGGACTTTAATTTCTGTGACATCTGTTGGGAGAGAAACAAAGCAGTGCACAGGCTGTCCTGCAAATTCTTGAAGTGTTTTGTGAAAAGGTTTTTTGGTACGGAAGGTGGTGGAGAGACCAGTTAAGGGGAAGCCATTTTTGAAGTAGCAGGACAGGAGGGAGAAAGTTGGGGCTCTAGAAGTGTCCTGCAGATGGGTTTGTGACATCTACCTTACAAATTAGACAAAAGTACTGTATTTCCTTAGCTGTTAATTAGAATAACATGAGAGACTGTGTCAAAAGCCTAGCTGAAGTTAAGAAATATTACAGACAATTTTTGGAATATTTTGTGAAAAGCTTTATGGTACAGGTGGTGGAGAGACCAGTTAAGGGGAAGGTTTTCTTGACTGGCTAGTCAGAAACAGGAAGAAGTAATTGAGATCGTGAAGGTGGAAGATAACTTAGATAACAGTGACCACAAAATGTTGGAGTTGAAGTTCATAGGGAAGAAGTGAGGAGAGCAGCACAATAAAGATGTTGGACTTCCAAAAAACAAAACAAAACAAAAACAGAACAGACTTTAAGAAATTTAGGAAACTGATGGGCAGGATCCCCAGGTTGGCAAGTCTGAGGGGGAAAAGGTGTCCAGGAGAACTGACTGTACTTTAAGAAGACTGTATTAAGGGTGCAGGAACAAGCTATCTGGGTGGAGTGGCAGAGTTGGAAGTGCAACAGTACATCAGTCTGGCTTGCTCAACTCTAATGAGTTGAAATAAAGCAAAGAATCCCAAATAAAGTAGAAATTTGGTCATGTTACTAGTGAAGAGTATAAGAGTATCACACTGGCATGCCTTTTCTTACTCCAGTGCCATATCATTGAGCATGGTTTGCAGCAAAGATAGGGAAGGGACAAGCAAACAACCAAGAGTGGCAGAAGAACAGGTTAGGGATTATTTAAGGAAGCTAGATGCTTCCATTTTGGTAGGGCAAAAAGGGATATGCCTAAGGTGTGGATGGAATTGGCTGAGATAATTTCAGGGACTTTGGGGAGATTTTGGATTTTCAGTCTTTGAGAAGTTGTGCAGGTTGGGTGAGATCTTGGATGATTGGAAAAGGGTGAACATAGTCTCATCTTTAAGATGAAAGAGTAGAGGGCTCTGGGGAATTACAGACCAGTCAGCTTGACCTTGATACTTGGAAGGATTGTGGAGCAACCAGATCCTCTAGGGATGTATTGTGAAGCACCTAGAGAATAACAAGCAGATCAGAACAGCATGCATGCATGCATGATGCATGTCTGACAGCATGTCTGAACAACTTGATTTAATTCTATGATAAGGCTTTTTAATAAGGTGACAGGCAGTGACTTAATATTTCTTGACTTCTGCTATGCTTTTGAGACAGCTGTTAATGAGAATAACATGAACACCTAAGGAAATACAAATTTGACAAAAGTAGTGTAAGGTAGATGTCACAAACCCATCTGCAGGGCACTCCCAGAACCCTAAGATTCTACTTGCTGTCTTGCTCCTTGTTCCAATGAACAAACCAAGGTTTGCCTTTGGATAACTTCTTATTCCCCTGAGCCTTAGCTCCACTGTCCTCATACCAGACCTCACAACTGCAGCACGGGGAGTTGGGGACAGACAGACTGTGAACTCCAGGTGGCTTCCCCTTGGATTTTGAAAGGACTTTTAGGTTCCCTTTGTGTAGAATGAATGGGTTAGCCTGATGTATTGCTTACCCTGAGATCACTTTTTACCACAGGCAATTTGTAAGGAGACAAAAAACAAAGATTTCTATATATAGAAGGAAGAAAGTGTACAAGAAAACTGATTATATAGTTGAATAAAAAGACAAGTTAAGCTATTTACCCTTTCATCTAGCTACCAGCCCAGCTCCTCTGGAAACATTGGCAGGACTCAGCTGACAATAATCCAAAAACCTCACTCTTTACTAGATAGCCCCTAAATACTTCCAAGCCATCCTCCCCTTCCCCCACCCCATCAGCATTGCCATATATTATTTATGATCTTGATTATTTGGACAGTTAAATGCATGACTAGCAAATTCATGGATGACAGCACACTGGGTGGAGTTGCAGACACTCTGGAGGGTAGGGCTAGGATCCAGAATGACCTGATAAACTGGAGAAATGGTCTGAAATGAGTCAGATGAAATTGAACAAGGCCAAGTGCAAAGTCCTGCGTTTGCAGTGGAATAAATACATGTGCAAATACAGCCTGGGGAGTGATTGGCTAAGCTGCGGTACTGAAAAGGACCATAGGGTTACTGTGGACCATAAGCTGAATTAACCAACAGTATGTTCTTGTTATCAAAAAAGCCCATATATATTGGGTTGTATTAACAGAAGTGTTTCTTGTAAATTAAGGACAGTGATTCTCTTTTCAGCACTGGTAAGGCCTTACCTGGAGTAGTATGTCTAGTTTTTGTTAGAACCAAATAAAATGGTGTCCATGTCACAATAGACTGCATGGAGCCATTACCCCAAATTTGCTCACCTTCTGCCTCATTAGTTATTCCTACCTAGCAGTCTGTTATTGGCCACTCCGGACATATAAAAATCTGTGTAGCTTCCACCCAAGTCAGAGACCTCAGCACGCGGCAGAGTAACTATGGAGAACTCTGTAGCGCTACCGAGGAAACTTGGCGGACTGATCACCCACCAATATCTCCCCGTCACCAGGTCCTCTTGACGTACCCCCATTATCCTGCAGGTCCTTTTCGTTCATAAACTCATTAACTTGTAACTCGTTTTTGCTACCGTGTTATCCGTGACAATGCAAGCAAGCTACCTCGAGGCCTGCGCTGCCATTCCACGCGGCGTAAGTAAAAAATAATCTTTTAAAACCAATAAGTTGTCTTGCCCCTCCATCACCGGCCCGCCTGATGTCCGATTAAATTAGCGATCCTCTGGTTGGCTCCATCCACCCGAGACATGGCGTCACAAACAGGATCCAAGGGCACGGCGGTGAAGAAGATTCTAATTGAGTGTTGTCCCTGGTGCACCCTGTGGCCGACTCAAATGAGCGATGGGCCCACTTCGCATACTACCTGGCAGGTGGGTCGGCTGAAAGGCTTATCAGTGGTTACCTTTCGCTGAAAGGGGGAGGAGTTTTGAACGAATGGGAGGCACACCTTCACCCCGGGGTGTTTGGGTGTGTGATGAGCAATGAACGGGTCTGATTCAGGCCCTGAGATGAAGTAGGCACCATGTCCCTTGCCATAGTAAAACCGACGGGCGTAGCAGACCCAACTCTTGCCCAAGAGTACGCCCGCTGTATAAGGTGTGTGAGAGAAGGCGGAGAACCAACACCGGTTGACTGGTTCAATCCCCCAACCCTAGCGCCTGGGTCAAGGGGGCACGAGCTGCTTTCGAATCTCCGGGAAAAGTTGGAGTCGGAGGGCTGTGTCGCGGCACGGTGGACGGGCCCGAAGTGGGACAAGGAGAAAATGTTGAACATAATGTTCCGTGCTATTACAACCTTACTGAGGGAGAACACAAATTTAGAGGTTCAACTGCTCACAGCCACCCGGACAGCTAAGGAGGCAGCAGTAAAGGAAAGCTCTAAACCAACAGAGAACCCCAAGCTGCTGCCATTCCAAGATGGCGCCAGGGGAAAAGAAGAGCGCGTGAAAACCCCTGGGGAAGAAGGGGCAGCCGTGCGGTCCTTGGCCCCGCCCTTTGGAATGGCGCCAAAAGAAACCCCGCCCCCTGATGTAGTGCGAGCAGGGGAACCGCCCCCTTATGAGGGAGAGAAGTTATACTTGGCGCTCCTGCCCAACAAGCCTACGCTCCTCCCAGCTGTGATCCACCCGATAGCGCTAGTCAAGCAAATTACAGACCCGCAGGGTGCGACCCGGCTCACTACTATATGCTGCACCTGCACGTGGGGGGAAAAATGCAAGATTTGTGCAAAGAATCAAGACTGAAGCCTGAAGAGACCCTGGCTATGTGGTTAGGATGCCTGGTAGTGGAATTTGGGTCAGACTTGCTGGACCTGGAAGAGGCTGAGTTCCTAACCCAGCAAGCCTCATGGAGTGGAGGGCACGCCACCGAACTAGAAGTGGTAGCGAGTAACGCTTGCTGGCCCATCCCACTCCCAGCGCTTGTTGCAGGCCAAGTTAACTACAAATCCCACGTGTGGCACAACAGCTGCCCATCAAAGGTCAGCGCGGAACAACTCCTGCTAGCCATAATAGGGATATCATATGCCTCTTGGAACCCCAGCGCACGCCAGTTGGGACTGACGTGGGCTCAGTGCAGAGGAGGGTGGCCTCACTTGCATCCATGGAACCCTGGGACTGTTCCTGCAACCCTTGACAGCGTAGAAGCCTGCATAAAGGTCTATGGAGGAGACGACACCACAATGCTTCGACTCCTCAACCCAATGACCGGGCAATAGGCGGGAAACCTCCTGAGCCACCTCCCATGGTTGCAAGCCCTTATGAAGCCATCCGCGAGAGTCTCCAGCAGTGTGGACTACCGACCCTTGGCATACGCCATTGAAGCCCAAAGACCGAGCCGTTATGAGCCCGATGCCCCACGAGAATCGCGACCTTTGCTGCAATGAATGCTGGAGAAGAGGGCTGTGTTTGGGTTCCTCCTGCACTGCTCCAGGCGTACAAAGTGACAATTGTGCATCCTGGGGGACGAGGGTCAATGGAACCTGGCAAATGAACTGTGCTTCAGGTTTGATGCATAAAAAGAAACGATGACCAGTTTACTAACTCTGGCTCATCGCAACCGGCTAGCTCGCCGCCTTATTGTTCTCCCAGTTTCCTCTTTCCATTTGTTTGTTTGTCTGTTTGTTTATTTTGTCCCCTTACAGACTTGGTGGTGATGAAGCAGTAATCTATGACTGCTCAATTGCAAGAACCACCAAGTACGCATCTGGGTCGATACAGCAATGGCCAGCCACGTATGTGTTGCGAGCAGGATCGTCGCTCTGTTCTTGCTGTTATCGGCAGGTTCCTCTGCAAACGGAGCTGACTGAAACCTCCAACTTGGTCCTGAACCTTCTATCATTCTGGGCCGAAGCCATAACTAACAGCTCATCAACAGATGACCTCACCGCGTGCTTATGGTTCCCCTTTTTCTGTTAATGACCCTGTGTTTACACCCTTGGTTTACAAAAATGTCTTATACGTACTTGTTTTTTGTTTGGTTTTAAAGCCTGTTCAAAACTTTATGCAGCGAAGCCAAGCCATGATGTTTTGAGTAGAAAGAATAACTCATTTAACGGAGCGGTCCAAGTTGTTTAACATGTTAATTGTAACCAGCTTGTGCATGTTCTAAATTACTGAAAGAGAACAGCATTGATAATCTGAAGGCTTTGAGAATGTCGCAGAAAGGTCGGGTGTATATAGAAGGTAAATTAGAGAGAGAGAAGAAGAGAATTTTGCACGAGAAAGCACAAAAGGCAAATGTGAAGGCTTATTGTGGTATGTCGTAGATGGATGGAGGGCAAGAAGCATGTGGTGTCAAGTCGTTGAAAGGAACAAAGAAATGAGAAAAGGCCGCTTAATAATAATTATGGTTAAATTGGTAAGGACTGCACAGAAAATCAGTGTTCTAAGAGCTGCGATTTAAATCAAGTATAATTACATTTTCTTATAATGAGAGCATAATGGGGTTACTGTACTAAACAAGTATGTCCCTCTGTATAGGGGGCATTAATCTAATACCCCACTCTCAGTTACCTTGGAAAATTGAAGTAGAATTGCATAAAATTAAGGGTAACAATTTGCTGCATCTAGGTTAATTCATTTGTCAATGTCTTTAGTTGCCTTGTGTTTACCGTTGATTGCAATAGTCATTGTTGTGTATATACATTTTTGTAATTTATAGTTTGTTAAAAGGTAACTTGTTAAGCTGTCCACTTCTGTGTATATATATGTATATCCATGTGTTATCCTAAACCTTGTAACAATAACAAGTTCCTGGACGAAAATTGCCTTTAACCTAAAGTTCTTGATCTATTGTGCCATGGCCAAGGGGGCATGTCAGAACCAAATCAAATAGGTGTCCATGTCACAATAGACCACATGGAGCCATTACCCCAAATTTGGTCACGTTCTGCCTCATTAGTTATTCCTACCTAGCAGTCTGTTATTGGCCACTCCGGACATATAAAAATCTGTGCAGCTTCCACCCAAGTCAGAGACCTCTGAGCACGCAGCAGAGTAACTACGGAGGACTCTGTAGCACTACTGAGGAAACTTGGACTGATCACCTGCCAATACCTCCCTGTTACCGGGTCCTCTTGATGTACTCCCGTTATCCTGCAGGTCTTTTTCATTCATAATCTTGTTAACTTGTAACTTGTTTTTGCTACTGTGTTATCCGTGACAACACAAGCAAGCTACCTTGAGGCCTGTGCTGCCATTCCATGCAGCGTAAGTAAAAATAATCTTTTAAAGCCAATAAGCTGTCTCACATCTCCATCCTGCCTGATGTCCAATTAAATTAGTGATCCTCGGGTCGGCTCTGGCAGCCCGAGACAGTTTTGAGCTCCATACTTCAAGAAGGATGTAGATAGTTTGGAAAGAGTTCAGCAGAGCACAACAAAAATGCTTTAGGGACCTGGGAAGCATGACTTATGAGGAAAGATGGAAAAAACTAGAATGATGTAGTCTGGAGAATGTCGCACCTTGAGAGCCTTAATTTCCACAGACTCCTAGGGCGAGAACGAACGCTCTCTAACTAATTTCTTTTTCCCGCACTAGGCTTTGATTTCCC
>JAGPOW010001296.1:121516226-121536203 GCA_030014935.1 Caiman crocodilus
TTATAATCACTTAGTCGCTTTTAGCCTATGAAACACTACGAGGGTTTGGCTTCTTAGGTGGTGTCATGAGTCACCGCCTACAATGCAATCTGCACAGAGAAGAGAAGAGGTGGAGGGGGTGGGGGATGATCACAGTTTTTAAATACCTGTAGGATGATTACAAAGAGGTTAGAGGTTAGGAAGAACTCTTTGGTTACCGAATGGTGAAGCATTGGCCTAGAGAAGTTGTGGTGTCTCCCTCCTTGTAAATATTCAAGAGTAGGTTATGCAGACACTTATCTGGGATGATTTAACTGGGGTTGGGGGTGGACTAGATCTTTGAGGTCCCTTTTAGCCTACCTTTCTACAGTCAAATGACCGTTATCTTTGCTGTCTATATTGAACGTGATGATGTTTTTCCAAATCAGTGTAGTGTCTGGCAAAATGTTTTGGTAGATGAATGTAATACGTAATGTTACGTTTTGTTAACAAAAACTTCACGTATATGCAGTCTTGCAGTATCCACGATATTAATGGTATTTACAAAAGTTTTTCACACCTGGTAAAATGAATACTAGATTGGACACCTAAGGCTGCAGGAAGTGGCAGCTTTTCTTAAAATGTCTTCTGGCAGTTTGAAGTTATTTTGTATATTTGAAGGTTGTTTAAATTAATGCAGTGCTAGATTTAGGGTATGTTCAGAATGTTAGAGGAGAAGTGATAGTTGTGAGAGGTGGGGAGGTTTGGTGAATTTTTTTTTAGAACAAACAAACAACTTACTGTGGGGAAGAGCGGTCGAAACTGCTTATTGACTTAGTTATTTTTTCAGCCTATTAGATTTTCTCAGACTGGATTGTTGTTAAAAGGTATTTGTTGGACAGGACTAAAGCAGCGACTGGTTCTAAAGCCCTTACCTTTTGTTTTTCATATTTAAAAGTCATTGTAATGCTTTTTCCATAATGTAGTTTGGACTTGTAATTCATTAAAATTAAACTTTGACTGCTAATTGATGGATTTTTAGATTGGATTTAACCATCAAAGCACACTTTACAAAATCTCTGTAAATTGATCAAAAGAAGTGGTGCTATTACTGATGCATGTTAGTTATTTTTGTGGGCTTTTTGTGACCTCCCTTGTGGTTAAAGTCTATCGGATTCCAACTCTGCACTGGGTTTTAAATGTAACTCTCTTTTCTCCCTTCATTGTTAGCAACAATATGGATAGTTCTTTCAGTTTTGCTAATAGAAATACATCTAATTTTAGTTTCATCTTTGTGTGGGGATTTGTTGGAACAGAGACAGACCTGAACGAATGTATTTCACCTGTCCTCTTGTAGAGCCTTTTTTGTTGCTGATCTTATGACTGTATGGGAATCTCGTTTGGAAAATGACATCCTTCAGGTTTTCTGAATTTGCATGCCAGATTTTTCTTTTAGAGCTGTTCTAAAAGAAACAACTTGTGCAATACTTTTTCTTTAGGAAAATTTCAAACAACCTACTTGCACATGAGAAATGGTGTTGCAAAAGGAGAAATAGAAGAAAATACTCTTATCCTCTTCCCTCAAGATTCCTTTTTTCTGATTTGCCTGAGTTTGTTGAACCTGTCTTCTGAACATTGTACAAACAAGATACCTTTTAGGAACTTTGCATTTCTGTCAGCTGGTGGTTGAATCATCCCTGCAAAGTGTGTACTTTTCCACTTGGCATAGCTCTGATGTCAAAGCTTATGCAAATTGCAGTATATATTTTGGTCCTGTACAACTCGGTCCTGATCTGCATCTTTTGTTTCACCTTTATTCTTAAATGCTGCCTTCTTTCTTCTTCAATGCTGCCTTCTTTCTTCATTCCTGTCTTGGTGCCTTCCCACTGTGCCCTCTAGGGAACGATTTCTTAATCCTAAATCACAGGTCCCAACATTTCTAGATTTGAGGCACACGTATGAACTTCATCTAATGTATTCCTTTGGACTGTCTTCATTATCTTGTCTCTCTTTCTAGTTTGAGAACTCTTCAAAGCAAGGATTAGCTTCATTTGTGTTGTAGAGATTTTACCATATTTATTTGAACATAAAAATGATACTCCCCCACATGATGGGGAAGAGCGGGGAAGCCCCTTGTTTTACACTCACATACAAGGAAACTGCATTAAAACATTGTCTGTCTTTGAACTGTTGCTAAAAGATGCATGTACTCAGTAATGGAAACTATCTATGAAGTTGATTAAATAGAACCAACATTGAGTGTGACTGTAAAATACATGGCTTATATGGGGCAAACATGCTGGTGGGAAGCAACCAGAAAGATTAGTTAGTGCAGTCCTGAATAAGGCATAGGATAGTGCCTGTTGAGCACAGTCCCTCTCAGTGCCAACTCTTTCAAGTCATGGTGAGCTACTTTTACATACATGTCACCTTCTTCTTCACTTCCACAGCTGAGCTGCACCTTTCTTTCCCATTTCCAAATATTCTTGTTTCTTCATCAGCCTTAAATGTCTGGCAAACATCACCAAGCAGGGTCCCAAATAGTTCACCCAGAATCCCTCTGTTGCTTCCTTTTTCAGCCTGTCGCATGTGATTAATGTGGCTCTGCCCTCCATACAGTGAAATTGGACCAGGTTGCCCTATGACTCCTCTGCATATAAACTTTTGGAGGATCCCAGGATTCATGGCAAGAACACCTGGTTCCAGTCATGGGGAGGGGGTAGTAATTAACAGTAGAATCCTTTATAGTGGGGTAGGAGTATGCATGTATACTGAGCATTGCTGAGCTGCGGCGTTACCATGGCTTGAAAATGCTGTTGACTTTGCTAGGGTGCAGCCTGATGTACTATGTGGTAAATCATGATTCTTTGGGCTTTGGATTAATATCATGCATAGTTTATACTCTCTCTGAGTAGGTGCTAATGTGCTACAAAGGTGCATTTATGGGGTACCTGTGCTAAAATTTGCAGCAGCTTCAAAAGAGCAAAAATGCATAATCTTGAGGTGAACTAATCAATGAGCCTATATGCAAATTGTTATAGCTATGTTTATTTCAAGGTCAGATTTTTCAAATTTGCTCCTTCCACGTGCTCAGGGAGAACAGGGTTTGATGGTAAGCAAGGTACTGCATGGGGAAGAAGTTGTGTGGGCCAAGGACAAAGGCAGTCTCTCAGGCCCCACCCCCCATTTATTTTCCCTCCTGTATAGTGGTGGGAAGGGGATAAATTTGAGGCAGACATCCAATAATTACGTTCTATACCTGGAATTATATCAAATTTATTAATTCTAATCTAATTATTTGGAGTTGTCTTATGATCAGGGTCATTTTATATTTGAGTAAGTACAGTATATTAGTTTTTTAACAAATAATGAAATAAAAGCAAATAAGTGGTTGTTCCACAATTCATCTGTTCACTGGACTACTAAGCTGGTGCCTGTTGATCCTGTTCAGTTTCCTAAGGCACAATGCATGAGAGACAGTAACTTTTTGTTTCACTGGCAATAAATGCTCTGCTAAAGAATCAGTCTGTTTTTTAATAACTGGCTTTAGCTTCCATCCTGAAAATCTGACCGCATAGATATTTGGCTTTATCAAAAGATTTAACAGAAAAGTATTCTTACTGGCTTATCTCTGTACTGTAGTGGTATAAGGAATTTTTTATCATTCTTACCTTGTTGGAAATGCTGAATAGTCACTTAGCTTCAACATTTTTTCCTACAGTTGACTCTGAAAATAACTTTGTTTAATCTATGCCTTTGAAAATCACTAAAAGGTAAAGCTACTGGTAGATGTTACATTGATTGTGCAATTAATGTGTTAATTGCCCAGTAAGCAGTAACATGCTACATGGTCAAGCAGTTTTATCACACAGTAAAAATGGCACACCAGTCACAAAGATGTTCAAATTTAAGCATTTAAATGTGGAACATGTGGTGTGGAGCTCCCTGATCTGCAGCTTCCCATGTGCAGGCAGCTGCAAATGCACTGTTTAAAGATGCATGGCATGGGCAGCTAGGGATTGGGGAATTCCAATGATTCCCTAGTTTTGTGATGTCAAAAGTCCTGGATTCCAACAGTTACGTGTCCTGAATATCTAGTGTAGCAGAACAGGTAACTTATTTGCTGGGTGGGGATCTGAGATAAAGTTTCTCAGGTCCCATTTAACATCTGCCATGGGCCTACGTTTCCAATATTTTTATTTTACAGTTATGAGGTGGCACAGGCACATGCTTCTGAAATCACTATTTTGTTGGCACGCCTACATTTTTACTGTAAGCTTTCTGGGTTTCTCTATGAGCTGGTAAGGAATAATCACAGAGACTAGGGTAGTTTAAGATGTGTTTACATTAATTGCCATAAGCAAGCAGGTTCATTTTGTCAGTGACTATCAGTTGTTAAACACCTACAACCAGAAACTTAAACGGCGCAAATTACGATGAGTGGAACTAACCATGTTCTCATTTAAAATGGGGAATCTCCATCTGGAAATCCTAGGCCCTTTAACACCTGTAGATATTTAAATAAGGATTTCTTTGTTTGTATAATCTAACATCAGTTGTTGTTGTTGAAGAAAGACAATGAATGGAAGTGGAGTTGCCCTAATATTTCTTCAGTTTCTGTTGACATTTCTACTACATTTTTTTTTTTTTTTTTTGTGGGGGAGAGGAGGGATGGCATGATTTGTCCTGTTTCACATTAATTGTAGATTTTATTCTGTGTTGCTCGACTGCCTGTGTTTCCTTCAACTTATTAGAATTTGCCACTTTGGATTTCTCTGAAAACTGTCTTTATTCCTTACTGAGGTTTTTTGATTCCTTTTAAACATTTACTTTGAATGTTAGCTTCTTTTAAAGCAAGCTTTCATTAGAGATATGTCTAGAAATAGTAGATGAGTCAGTTGGTCTTCATAATCTATTTTGGTAAGTCAGTACTAAAGCTCTTGGGCTCCCAAAGGAAAACTTTTTTTCCTTCATGACTTACGATTTTAGTAGGTAGCTGTTAAGCTTTTAGCAAATATGTTTAACCGCTTAACTTCCTAGGGTAGTGCTCAGTGGTAAAATGCTGGGAGGGGTGTGTAATTTTAAATTCCATTAGATAGTTTATATTAGATTTGTGCTAATCCTTTAGTAAAATTCTAGGACACTCAAGATTAGTATACTCCTTCTAAAATGGGAATGCTAGTGTGCATTTAAGAGGTAAGGATGGTTTTTGGATGTGATATCTTTTATTCGATCAGCTGCATGGTTGAAATAAAATTAGACACATTTTTCAGTGCAAGATTCTTTATCAGGTCACATTTATAAATTTTTATATTTAATATTTATATATCAAGTCAGTAACTTATATTTGATTATAGAGCTATCAAAATTATGCTAGACTTTTGTAGTGGACAAGTGAAAAAAGGATTGTAAGATTGCTTTTCCTCAAACATTTGCAAATTGAACATAAAGCTGATTTAAATGTTTTTTTCAAAAGCAAATGCATGCAATGCTGTTTGATTTTTAAATAAAATATTTCAACTTGTAGGGTTTTTAAATGGTAAAGAGCATATTATTAAGTAAGTTAACTTTCACATTCTGTTAACTTGCGTCACATACACCTAGTTCAGGATGATATTGATAACATTGCTTGACTCCTAATGTATACTTCCATAGATTTCATAGACGTTAGGGCTGGAAGGGACCTTGGAAGATCGAGTCCACCCCCTTGCCCAAAGGGCAGGAAGTCAGCTGGGGTCATAGGATCCCTGCAAAATAAGCATCCAGTTTGCTCTTGAAGGTATTCAATGTAGGCACTTGAACCACCTCCGGTGGCAGGCTGTTCCAGACCTTGGGGGCTCAGACGGTAACAAAATTCTTCCTTATGTCCAGCCCGAAACGGTCTTGTAGTAGTTTATGACCATTCGACCTAGTCGTCATCCCTTGGGATGTTCTGGTGAACAAATGTTCCCCGGCCAGCTCAGTGGGAGCAGCAGCTGGAGTGGAATGCGCTGCCCTCCAGGCCCAGGGTAGGAGCTGCAGGCTCATGATGGAGCTGGAGCCAGGGACTGGTCCTGCAGGATCCTGCACGTTGCTCTGTGGTTGGATGGCATCAAGGGTGTGGAGCCACTGCCCACCAGGTGTGCACGGTGTGAACCAAGTTCTGGCGGCAGTCCTTTGGCCAACCATGGCTCAGTCCAGTTGCAGCGGTGCTTGGCAAATGCCCAGGATTGTGGCTGGGCCCAGCTGGGACCTGGTTGCACTGGGGTCACTGTACCACCTGTAGGTCCCAGCCATATACCGAACCCAGCTCTGCTCCCTGCCCTTGGTGGCTCCAGCTGTTCCCAGGGGCCATGACTGCCAGATGCCAGAGCCATCACATTGTGCCTGGTCCAGCCATCAGTTTAGTCTGTGTCAAGCGTTCCTTCCTCCCTACTCTGCCTGCTCTCTAGGCATTTGGGGGTCCCTAGGCCCAGGCCTGGCAGCTGGCCCATGCATTAGTCTCCTTATGATCTAGTGTATATTTTTATACACCCCCTAACACCATCTTAGGCTTCAGCCAGTTTCTAATTAGTTTTTATTTTCAAACAGGGTTTTTTCTTACCCTAGAACCTGAAGTGCCCATTCTACCTGACAGAACATGAAATTCATGGGTTTTCTAAGGTCACCAGTGGGCAACTCTTATTTTGCTTTTCAGAGGGGTGCACAGTGGAGAGCAAGAGTGACACGATCATAAGATGCACGCTGCTTAAACGTTCTAGGCTTGGAACCCTGTTTTTACAGAGATTGATGCTGGAGTTTCTCCTGCTTTCCAGTTATTAAGAAATGTAATGTTTGAGGTGCGTAAATTTTCAGAGTTGGAAAAAAAAGTCTTAAATTATTTATCTCAGTTGCTACACCTAGGCCATTGACTATGCTTCTTCACTTTTCTGTGCTTGGAACCATAATTGGCAGTATGCCGAAAGAAAAATAATACCGTTTGTAAAACTTGGGTGGCATGCTTTTGGGTAAGGTAACTGAATTTATGAATTTCAGACATCAGAACAGAAAACTTGATTCTGCAGAGCTTGGTACTTACTAACTAAGCATCTGGGGAGATGCTGGGTTGCCACCTGCTTCCTTTCCTAGTGTGATCCCCTCAGTACACCACTGGATCTGCTCTAAATGTGAGTGTAGAATCACACTTGCCAATTCTGTAAGGTTTGTGCTGCTGTTTTCAATATGTGCTAGCATTCTGTTAAGCAAAACTTGCTGCCCTCCTATATGAACTTATGTTTCCATATCTGGTTTTGTATGAAAATTCTTATATGAAGTAACTATTTCTAGAATACAATATCTGATATCAACATTTTGATGCCAACATTTTTATATCAAGTACAAAAAGTTTTAGTGGATAACTATCATCCTCCATGGTGTAATTTGAACTAGGTATGTGTTTGGGGGGGGGGGGGGCGGTTAACTGCAAAAAAACTTAAGGTTCTTAGACTTGTACTTAACAAATGGCTTTTCTTGATATTTAAGTTATAGGTTCTGAAACTTCAGAAAGGAATCACTAGCATATTTACCAAAAGAAAATATCTGTCCCAGGGCTAACTGATGGAAGCAAGAGTCTATCAGACTCAAAATTAAATGTAGAATAAAGATTTATTTTTCTTTTTACTGGTAAATGAAAAGGAATGCAATTGTAATTATGGACTGGTGCTACAGCTTGTTGATAAATGGGGTATTATTGAAAAAAACATTGTTATTTTGTACTTTCAGAATGGCACTTCTTTATGCTTAAAGGTGCAGATTTCAGGAGCAGTATGAAAACTGAATTGTAATCCACAGTTAATACTGAACAATCTATGCATTTGGCTAGATTCTAGTCAGACTCCACTATGCTGACTTGGCTCTTCTGTAGTTCCTAATTACTGTGCATTAGATATGGTATTGGGATTTTTGCTTTATAACTATCAAGCCAAATCAACAGGGCTGCTGGAGGGGAAACGAATAAACTGAGGCTTGAAATAAGACACCATTTTTGTGAACGTTTATGAAACATGAGGTAATTAGAGTACTGTTAACTCTTACAAGCCAGGCTCAACAAGTACACCCTTCTAGGCTACCCAACCAGGCTGGAACACTGGCTCTCTAAGGGAGGTGTGGGGGTGGGGGGAATAAGTTTTAGGGGAATTGTTTGGATGTCATTTTGCTATCCTAGTAATGTCTGAGAAGTGAGATCTTTCTGTTTAGTAAGATGGCAAGGCTCTAGGTAAAAATATGCATATTGACAATATTTTAAAATATATTTTGTTATACTTTGTTTCTATTGTTGCAATGAAATAATAGTTTTGGTTTAAGCTGGCTGTAATGCCACTGTATTTACTAATGATCAGTATCACAAATGGGAGACTTGTTAGGTGTTGAATCCATTTGGACCTATTGGATGAATGCAGTAATTAAACAACTTAATGAAGCCCAGGGTCCAGTTCAAGAGTGGGAAGACTGTAGGATCTCACCTCAGGAAAAGTAAATGCACAAGCCTGTGCACTCAGATCAGTATTGCAGCTAATCCTTTAACAATGCAATTTTCAAATAACTGAGCAGCTTTCTAGTGTGGTTAAAGTATGTTTGGTGTTGCACAACTGTTTGATACAACAGTGTTGTACTGTGATCACCCCTATGAATAGATTGGCTTTGTTTGGTGGTAGACTGACTTTGAATACAAAGTTCAGAAATGCATGCATCATGGTATTGGACATCATCTTATGTTGTCATACAGTTTATCCGTAGGACAGGATCTATGTGTTCATCTTGATTCATTAATACTTTCATTGGATGCTGGAATGCCTACAACTGCAAGTACTAAATGTTGAAAGCAAAAGAAGGCAGTTACAGAAGGAGAAGAAACAGGTGGAGAGGTAGCACCAAGGGTCAAAGCAGGAATCAGACCAGAGAATCTTATTTCTGCCTAAAGAAAAGTTGAGTCAGAAGTCAGCATGATGAGGGAGGACTGAATCACTTAAAGTGTAGGAGTAGAACTAAGCCATTTCTAAAAATGTTGATCTTCTGTTGGCATACTGTTCTGTTCCTGGAAAAAAGGAGAGCTGAGAATTTTCACCCTATTTACTATAGGTACTAAGTAGGTTGCTCGCTGTTGAAATATATGTGCTTTACATATTTTGAAATATCCATGGTTTCTTCTTAAGGCTTATTCCATAAAATAGAGGTGGTTCTCATAATTCCTCATATGCAGGAAATAGGAGGCTTTTGTTATTTAGTTGATTCTAAAGACTAGGGGTACACTGCTAAATAATTAACCATATAATAGGCTGACCCCATTCTGATAACTGATGTTTAGTTATAGTGCAAGGCACTTTAAACTACATAATAAGCCTTTTTTGTTTGTCTTGCATTTTTTTCACACTCGTACTCACCTCCTGCCTGCTTCCTCCCTTGATGAGGAAGGTGGTGACTGCCTTATTCCTATGCACATCACTCCTTTGCTTACAGCTGCTGCCTGCTCCCTGTGCAGCCCTTGCTGTCATCCTGGGTGGGCGTGGCAGACACTCGTGCGGACAATGGCGCTGGGTGTGTTTGGACCCCAGAGCACGCTGCTGCCTCAGTGCTAGCAGGCCCTGTGCAGCCAAGCTCCCATAGCCACTGGGAAGAAGCTGCTTTTGCAGAGGCACTCAGTGCCTGGTGGAGGCAGTTCCTTAATCTACCTGCATGCAGCCTACTGTCTCTGTAGCAGCTGAGGCCCCTGCAGTGTGTGGTGCTGCCATGGCAGTGGTGGCAGCAGCAGTAGGTGGTAATGGTCCTTTTGTTGCTGAGTGGGTCCTGTGACCACTCCCCTGTGCCCCTTTCCCTGCTTACCAGGACCTGTAGCCACAGGCTTGGGCTGGCGGTAGGGTGCAGGGACTGGACTGTGCTTGTCAGGGTGCTTTGGGCACACAGTTGTAATTATTACCAAAATGACCAAAAAAAGCATCAGCTGATACATCACTTCTCCTTTTATTGGTGCCAGTCTAATAGCCAACCAATATATCATGCACCTCTACTCAAGGTACCCACTTGTAGGCTGAAAACTAGTTCATGTGGTTTTTATGGATCTAAGCTCACTAATACAAACCATTTTATTTCAGTGGTTTGTCTGTAGAAGACTTCAGGTTCCTTTTTTGATCTCCCTTGTATTTTGTAAAAATAGTCATGTTTGGCTTTTCCTACCTAGAGTTCTCCTTTTGTCTTCTCTCTCTCTCTCTCTCTCTCTCTCTCTCTCTCTCTCTCTCTCTCATATTTTTTATAACATCCCTGTTCTGATCAGCAATTTTTTGGTAAGACAATCTTCTTTCTGTCACTGTAGTTCAACTGTTAACATTGCTAAAAAAAAAAAAATGGCTGAAAGCTGATCACTAAGCTTAAACAGAATCTTCTCCTGCCTTCCTGCCTCCAAACTAAAACACTTGAAGAACTTCTTTGAATATTGAAGGATTGTGCTAATTCTATTAGCTAACATAAGAAGAAATATGAGCTAAATTTAAAAATGTTGAAGAAAAGATGAGTAGAAAATGAGAGAGAGAGAGAGAGAACACAGAATTGTAGGGAAGATTTTTAGGGGGTAAATTACGTAGAGATGAAGAAACAAAAGGTTAGCATGGATGGAAACGCAGGTACTTGGGCTGAAAGAGAGAGAAGAAAAGAACATAAAATTCTAATGGATATTGACTTAGGTTAAGCGAGCAGTGTTGGTGGAAGATTAAATGCACTAGATGCATTTTAAAATGTTAAATCTGTTATTTGATAAGTTGCGTTCATTAATAAATAAATAAATTAAGAAGTCTGTGTGGTGATGGGGGATGGGAGTACATTTTGTGAAAGAAGTAGACACCAGTTACAAGATTGTGGTGTGGTTAAACAATGAGGGGATTAGGAAAGAGATTTTCACAATGATAAGGCATTTGAGTTTTTTAAAGTGCATTTTAGCATCATTAGAGCTGAAAGATACTTATAGGCATTGTCGGTGAGCCCTGATGGTCAAGGGTGATCACTCCCACAAGTTAAAGGTTGCAGATAAGTCCAATTAAGAAGGCCAATCCTAGAGCTGCAGATTGTGGCAGATGCCACAGGTGATGGTTAAAAGTGGGGTTGAACCATGGATTTCTCTATCTTGTTTCCTTTCCTTCTGTTTCTGTTGTGTTTCTGCCTTTAGGGCAGTGTTTCTCAACCTTTTAAGTAGCAAGTACATCCTAACTTCTGAAAATTGTATTAAGTACCCCAGCACTCAATTTTCCAGGGGATTTTATATTTATGGCACACATTAGTTTGTATGTTGGAAGAAGGGCTATGTATGTAAGGCTGTGATGTGACAGATGTCTGATCTGGTTTGGGTAGGGTTGCCACCTTTTACAGCAGGAGTGCACAACTCAAGTATGTACCTGGGTTAGAGGTGATGTTGGGCAAAGCAAGGAGGGGTGAAGCCAGTACCATGCAAAGCATGGCATGCCAAATTATTACTGGGGAATTTAAAGTTCCCCAGTATGCAGTGCACAGCGTACCAATTTTTTTGTCATAGTTTTGAGAGGAGGAAGGGGTGACAGAGGGAAAACAGGGTGAGAGAGTGTGTTGGGGTACCTGTGTACCCCCTGCCTGTCTTGCATACCACAGGTTGAGAAACTATGCTCTAGGGCAAGACAGTTTTCCTCATGGTAAATTATACCTTCTCTTACAAGGTGCTGCCATCAAGCCCTGTCCCTGGCTAGTTTTTCTCAATTTGTGATGCTAATGCCTTACTTTTTAATGTTCACCTTGAGGGAGTCCTTGAAGTGTTTTCTCTGGCCCCTGTATATCCTTTGTCTTTGGCTGAGTTGGGAGTATAGCGATTTGTCTTGGTAAACATACATCAGGCATGCACACACTATGCCCTGTTCACTGCAGCTGATGTTGAATAATCAACACTTCTGTGTTGATGGTGTCAGCATTAGTAAGGATATTGTTATTCTTTTGAAGATCCTCCCTCCTTATGCCAAGAATCTTCCAGAGGTAGCACTGATGAAGGTGTTCCAGGCTTTTCAGATGATCCCTGTAGGTCACCTGAGCTTCACAGTTGTAGAGAAGGGTTGTGATTACTACCGCCTTATATAATAGGAACTTTATTTGAGGCCTGAACACATCAGTCTTCTGAAGGCAGAGCAGGCACACTAGCTCCTATAATGGATCTCCTTTTTGTAGGTGTCATTGTATACAGACTTGCAACCTACTGATCTTTCTGTAATTCCTTTCCGCATTTTTCTGGCTCATATGTATTTTATGCAAAAGCATGGAAAGGTATTTCTGTTTCTTTATGTAGAATAGTTGTGGAAATTCTTAGCATAAACATCAGGACTAATTTCAAATTCCACAGAGTAAGCCTTGAAGCTTCCCTGTTTTTGTTGACATAATTTCATTTCTTACTTGGCCCACCTTGTTGAGATGTTACTAAAGCATGGTTTTGTTAATTCAGGGTTCCTTGTGTCCCATAATTCTGTGATGATGAAATTGGATACAACTACAATACTTCTGCAAAAACCTCCATGTTGTCTATTTTATAGACATGGGAGGAAGCACAGTATTTCCGGATATTGAGGTAGCGTGTTGAAATTAAGGATTTCCTATGCAGAGCATTCCTAATTAGCTAACTGGTGGTTAACATCAGGAATGAAATGATCCGTCTTGCCCCATCCCACCCCACCCCACCCTTGCAGCTTTGAGGAGCTCTGATAGTAGGGTGGGACAGATAGTATGGAGGTCCATGACCAGGCTTCATCCTTTGTGAGCAGGGGCTGGATGAACCATTCTTGGGCCCTGGTGATTGCAGACTAGAAGTAGCCCTACCTGCCCAGCACAGTCTGGTGGCTCAAGTTGCCAGGGTCTGAGTGTGGATTACATGGGTCCTGTCATGTGGTGCTGGGCAGGCAGGGTTGCTTCTTCCCAGTGTCCCATGTGACACCTGGGAGATGCAGTCTGAACCTGCAGGCCACCAGCAGAGACTGGGAACTAAGTGTGACTCACCCAGGACCTGCAGACTGGACTGTCTCCCAGGCATGTGGAGGATGCTGGGCAGAAGCAGCCCCGCCTGCCTGGCACTGTGGCAGGCCCTGGGTGACCTGCACTTGGGCCCTTACCTCTGCTGATAGATGGCAGCTCTGTCTCTGGCCTCTACTGGTGCTGCAGGGTCCCAGGTGGGTAGGCAGGGCTGCTTCTGCCTAGTGTCTCCTTTAGCACCTGGGAGATGGAGTCCAACCCCACAGGCCCTGGGTGGGCCAAACTCCATCTCACAGCCAGCTATGCAGTGCCAGGCAGGCAGCGTAGGTAGGGCTGCTTTTGCCCCATGTCCCCTGCAGCACACGCAGAGGCTGGAGCTAGAGCCGCTGCCTGTCAATAGAAGCAGGGGCCCGAGTGTAGCTTGCTGAGGGCTTGCTGTGCAGTGCTGCCATTTTTCCCCAGGCCGGCTAAAATCAATTGGTGGGCTGAATCCGGCCAGCGGACCATATTTTAACCACCCCTGCTGTACTTCTTTGAATAGCTGCCTCGTCCTTTTTGCTATATATTGATTGTTCATCAACTTTTATAGGTATATGACAAAAACTATCTGCTGTTTCATAGACTTCATAATGGCTGGAAGAGATCTTGGAAGATCATTGGGTCCAGCTCCCTGCCCCAGGGCAGGAAGTCAGCAGGGATCATAGGATCCCAGCAAGATAAACATCCAAATGTCTCTTGAAGACATTCAGAGTAGGTGCTTGAACCACCTTCGGCAGCAGTCTATTCCAAACCTTGGGATAAACTGTTGCTCAACTCATTTATTTGACACCAGTCTGAAAAGTCTGGATGACAGTCGGTCTCCTTTGTTTTCTCAGCCCAAAGTCATCTGTAATAAAAAGAATTCCATCCGCTGGAGGAGCAGGTCTAGTTTTAAATGTAAAAAAAAAACAACAAAAAACAAAACAAAAAAAAAACTTAATCAAATCTGAATATTAAAGTAAGCAAAACTGCATAAAATTTTGTAGTTAAGGATGAGAAGATTTTTTGCTTACTATGCCATAGGGAGCCATGAAGGGAACAGCGTAAATTATTGTACCATTGCATTAATTATTGTATATTATTCTGTTCAGCATAAGTTATCGGTAATTATTTCTGCATTTCTATGCATAAAACAACTCATCTTATGATCTGTTAATTGCTTAGTAACTTAACAATTGAGGTTGATAGTACTGGTACTTTAAAATTGTCTTTCATAGTCAAGGGGAACTTTTAAGCAAATCACAATATTTTACTGGTTAAGGCATAAAAGATGAGGGCAGGCTGCCAGTGCTAGTATCCATGATTTAAACAAACACATTTAATGACTGAAAAACGAATGCCTTCCAATTATCATGTACAAAATTCATTAGTGTGCTCCTTTTTTATTTGCCCAGGTTATGAATGAAAATTATATTCCATCCTAAAATGGTTCTTTGAACTCCTATAGAAAAAAATCTCTGTAACTATAATTCTTAATGTGAGGAAGAAATGTTTTAATTTAAAACAGAATTAACAAACAAAATCCTTCTGTCGTCATAGTTCTCTATTTGAATATTAAAGTGACTTAGTATGAAGTGAGATTCTAGTACGCTATGCAGAATCTCATGTAACTGAAAACATTACCATATAAATGGATTGACATTTTCATGAAATATCAGAAAACAATATTATCTAGACTATAATGTGTTTATATTATGACTTGCCTGTCAAAGTTTTACTAACAAAGCCTTATGCATGCTCTTATGCATGGAATAAAACACCTGAAGATAAACAGAAATTGCTCTAAATTTAAAAGCGATCTTATGTTAATTGTTTGTTTTGTTGTTTTGTTTTTTAATCCAGCTAAGCTGGATTTTAAACAAGGCAGGATGGTGCTGTGATGGCTGGCATCTCTGGGGCAGGCCAGCATAGTGAGAGCAGCCTTGGGGATCCTGCTGTCCATGTGGTGGTGAAATAGTGAGGAACAGGGGAGAGGCTCTGGAATTGGATATTCCTGACTTAAACTTTTAGGCCTTATTGCTGAAATGTGGGATTTTGAGAGGGTCACTTTAACAGCAGCTGTTAAAACTGGGGTCTTAAAAAAAAAAAAAAAAAAAAAAAAAAGTCAGAGAGACTTTGTATTTCTCTTTAGAAAAAGGACTTTCAATTCAGACGCCCAGAATACCAAACACTTCAGATAGAAACTGAAAATTCAGATCTGTCTCTATGCCAGGTCTGGCTGCTGAGTCTCAGTTCCACCTAAGTTTCTGCAGTTTTATATACATGTCTACTACACAGCCTACCTTTAATGGGAGAGATGCAAATAAACACTGCTTATTATTTATCATGTCTTGGGAATATGTGTTTTTTATGGTTTGGCCACATTTGAGATGGTAAATGCCCACAGTACAGCAACATCATTGTGGATTTAGCCACCTCAGAATGTTATCCTAGTGGCTGCTATTCATCTTGGATAATTTCTACAGATGGCTATTGCATTTCTATGATTTTCCAGAAGCCCTTTTAAGCTCCCAGCTACGTGGATCAACAGATTATAGTTTTGGAACTGTTATTGGTACCCAGAGGTATGCCTGCAACATTTGATTAGAGCACTGTACAGGTACAGGACACAATGCTGATTGAAACTGGATGGATGCACAACTGTACTGCTTTTATTTTGTTGGTACAGTTAACATTGTAGTCTTCCTCAAGGGTGCAGAGTAACTTTACTGTAAATTTTCATGCTGTCTCCAATTTAAATAAGCTGTCAGTGCTTGCTGAGTAATGAAAACTAGTAAATTTACTGCTTCTATATGCATGAATTACATTTTCTGGGTGTCATTCTTGATTCACCTTAACTTCTGGTTGTAGCAAAGGCAGCAGTGGCTAATCAACACGTGTCTCTGTTTGCATCTAGGTAGGAGGCTGCAACCTTTTGTATGCATCTAGCTATATTTTACATGAACCTAAACAATCGATTTCTGTGTTTTAATTTTGACAGCTCATGTCAGTCGGAGCAAAATGTGGTTAGTGCATTGCTTGACCAAGTTTCCTCTGTTACAAATGTGATTCAGGGTGCTATTTTTGCTCTCTAAAGCCCTAACTTAAGCTTTTGGCATGCTGGACCATTTTATAAGCTGCTTGGGTAGCTCAGGTCTGTTATAACACTTGTTAATGGTACCTGTACGTGTGTTCTGGTAACTGGAGATAAGAGAATGTTTTCTGTGAGTTTGTCTATAGTACTGGTGTCTTCTTTTTACTTTATTTTATTTTTATATCAGTACAGATTTTTTTTTTCACTGATAGTAGTTGCTTGGGTTGTCTCACTACCCTGGTATAGCTTATTTCCTTTTGAAGTTTGAGGCAAGGCACACCCGTGAAACCACTTTTTTTTTCCAGCGGTGCTATGCAATAGCAAACAAACCTAGAGTAGACAAGCCATAAATGTGTTCATGTTAACAATCTAGACACTCTTCCCATTGCCTAGCCATTGCTAGGATTTTATTCAATAGGGCAGCGTGACTAGAAATAGGCATTCAGTAGATTATGGAAGCGTGACCACTTCTCTCAAGAGCCCTTTAAATATTCCACAGTTTACTGGCCCAGGCAATTGTTAATAGACTTCTGTTGATTTGCAGTATGCCTCCAATTGTTGGCGAGAGCACTGTGTGGATATAGGGTTCAGTTCTGGTTGAGAGAGAGAACTTCAGTATCAATGCTGTTTTTACTGGCTGTTTTTTAAGGAAGGAGGCAGAGGGAGTTTTTTGTCACTTACTAGAAAACTAAACTAAAGTAACAATGTTCTGAATCAGAGAATAAGAATTGAATCTTTTCAGAATATTCCTTAGCACTGTTTTTTTAAATAATTTGAGTTAATGTAGTTGGGCTTTTGTTTTAACCCTTTGTCTCCATGTCTTCAAATTTTATCATTTTGGAGACCTGAAGCTTTTGTTTCACCTCTGTAAAGCAGATGCAGGCAAAATGTGTGGTAGTTTTTATATACAACTTAACAGAGGAAATGTTCTTTTTTTCCCCAGAATTTTATGTTCTTTGTCAAATCTCTGATTTTCAATTTTAAAATGTTAGTCTTAAATAGGGACTGGTGCTTTTCTAGTCTTTGAAGAACTGTGTTCAAGTAAGCGCTGGCTTTTTGGCAGTAAGTTAGACTGCCTGTTCCAGCAACAGCAGTGCAAGTGCTAACTATGTGTGGATTATAGCTGTAACATGAATAACTGCAGTAGATAAAGGTGTGTATGCAAGATCTTTCTTTTTTTAAAGTTTGGATAAAAATAGTTGGGTTGAAATCTTCCCTCTTCTTAATATAATAAGCTTACCCACCAGTTTGGCTGATGGAAATGTTGACATCTGGCAGAGAGTTTGTGTCAGGTAAGTGCTGGGATGTGTTCTGGTGAAAACTTTTTTAAAAATTTGTCAAAGCTTTCTTTTAAATCACATATTCAGTATTTTTAAAGCAGTGTCTGAAAGGCTTTATGTGGCAATTTTTTCCATGTAATGTGTATGGGTCCTTCAAGGCAAACAGTGACTTAAATAGGTCTCTGATGACAGGATTACAGTTGTTGGCTAGGAATTGACAGATATTCCAAATACAAACAATTACAACACAGAATTCCTTTGCCTGTCACTAAATATTATGCTGGTTATAAGTTAGGGTTATTATAGTAGAAGCCTTAGTACAAGTTTCTCTTTAATGCGGGTATTTCTCTCCAGCTCTAAAACTCTATTGAACTCTGTTATAAATGGCCCTTTTATAACTAGTACATTCCTTGGCTTCCAAGCACAGCCTCAAAGAAGGGGTGAAAATAATATTAAACATGTTTTGTCCAGTTAAGAGCAAGCTGAATTTTCTTTTGAGATCTCTTCCCTTTCATTGCTCCTCAGACTATATTTCCTACTATTTCATGGTTAGGTTTGATGTCTGTACAACCCTTGTGTGTGGTTGCTCAAAAGTACTTCTGCTGATTCAGCTGACAACATAGCAGAAGTACCCTGAAGTCTGGAGTGGTCTTAAAACAGGGCTGTCCAGTTGGTGGCCCTTGAGAGGTTAAGTTGCACCCTGAAGCTCCTGTCCAGCTGCCACTTGGCATCTCCAAGGTCCCCCTCGCTCCTCTGGCTTCTGTGCCCACCCCAAGGGCAGTGGTGAGGGGGAGTGTCTGTGGGGTACAGGGGTAGTCATGGTGGGGGACGTGGGTGCCCATGTAGTGCAATGGTGGCGGGGGATGTAGGTGCCTGTGCTGTGTAGTTGGGGGAGAGGGGGTGGGGTGCCCGTTCAGTATGTGGCTCCCAGTTGGTTAAAAGTTAAGTAGCCCTTGGAATTGGAATTTTGTAAAGGTGATTAAAAATGTTCAAACATCTTTGAATCAATAAATGATAGTTCAGGCCTGGGCCTCTGTTTTCAAGTAAATGGACAGCATACTTCATAGTAAAAAATGTCTGTGGTTCCCAATTCAGATGTCTTCAAGAGCAGAATGGATCGTCTAGACCAGGGGCGGGCAAAATGTGACCCATAGGCTGAATCTGGCTTGCTGAAAGATTTTGTTCAGGCTGTGGTGGGTCCCTTGGTCCCACCTGGCCCAGGCATAGGGGTCAGCTCAGGCTATGGCATGTGTGGCCAGTACCCCCAGCTCCCAAATGCACAGAAGGGCTAGGCAGCTGGGATGGGGCCGTAGCCTAGCAGGGGGCTGTGTCCAGGAGTGAGAGCATGGGTGGGGCCAAGGAAACCCCAGAATTTTGGGATGGTGACAGGACAAGGTCGCAATCTGCTACCTGCATGCTCCTGCGACAGCAGCCGGTTCTGCAGGCATGGGTGTGCAGGAAGCAGATTGCAGCTCTGTTCTGGCTCCATGCTGTCAGTGTCCTGTGATCCTCTGGTCTCCATAGAGACTGGGCAGGGCACACAGCCAGGCAAGCGGGCTGAGGCCATGGCTGGATGGGCAGGTGCATCTGGGGCTCGGTCCAGAATCTTGGGACAGTGACAGAATGGGGCAGAGGAAGAGCTGCAATCTGCTCCCCATGTGTCCCTGCCCATGGAACCCATGCCCACCATGACTTTGCCCCACCCCTGTGCTCTCATTAACCCATGCCTGCCCACTTACCATGCTTCTGTTCCCAAACACCACTCCTCACCCATCCACAGCCCCATCTGACATAGGTAGCTTTGGTGAGCTGTTGCAAAAGTGTGCAACAGTTCAACAAAACTCCCTATGTGGCCCACGGGCCCAAGTAATTGCCCACTCCTGCTCTAGACTGTGCTTTTCAAACTGTTCTGTGGAACCCTGGGGCTCTATAATAGGTCATCGGGGCTAGGTACAGATGTTCAAAAAGCCCAAGGTGGAATTGATTTAAGTTATGTGGTTTTTCATAAGTGACATAGTTTGGATCAATAGCAAACCGAACACATAACCCCCTCGGGGGAGGTGGGTGCAAATTCTAGACCAGGTTCCACCATTTTTATACAAGTCCATGCGCCAAACTTCTGTTATTGGTACAGACTGGTGCTGAACTTTTGTTCTATTATGGGTATAGTACTGGTTTCTGATTACTTAAAAATGTAATGCCTGTACCTGGCTCAGGTGTTCTGCAAAAAATTTGAAGTTAATGGATGAGCAGGATGGGCTGGGTTTCCTGGCTTCACATCTGCCCCCAGGTAAGGGTGGTGGTTCTGTGGCAGAAGAAGTGATATGAAAGGGTTGTATGATTTTAGGAAGTTTGAAAACCACTGTTCTATCATGTGTTTGTGGTAGATACATCTGCTAATACCCTGGTACTTAATATTCTGCCCTTTTTAAGACCTGTGGAGCTGTGCCAGTAAGAGCCTTTTTTTAAACTCTGAAATGTGAGTGTAAAATAGTCCTAGAAGGTATCAAAGTAGAATCATTTTTAACAGGGGCAGGAACGAGGTTTGGGTGTCCAGGCATCTTGTCCAGGATGAGATTAACAGAACGATTGGAGCTGGAAGGAAAGAGAGAGTAAAATAGGCAGTATGATTCAACTTTTTTTTTT
>JAGPOW010001296.1:121536303-121551330 GCA_030014935.1 Caiman crocodilus
TTTTTTTTTTCAGTAAGATCAATATTTGTCACTAAAGATGCTTGAAAACCTGTAAGCTAGGGCTGTATGTATGTAACTGCCACAATGTTACATGGCTTTTGACTGCAATTTCTCTTGAATTCAGTTTCTCTTAAAACTAATACACTGGTGCTGTCCTGCATGTTGTACCTGGGGTGAAAAGAATATTTTTAATAAAATGCTGTCATTCACACTGTAGCAATGCTATATTTTACTCATCTCTAACAATTTGGTGCAATGCCATGTATTTGCACGCTTTTGGCTTAGGGAACATGTTCAAGGTTGGAAGTCACCAGGCAACAAGTTTTAGTAGTCTACTTTTCTACTGAGTAGTGCCATAATTTAATAATTTAGGCACTCTAAAATTCTTATTAAATGATCACTTATCAAGTGGTGAGTACCATTGAAGAACTTGAATAGAATACAGTGCCTTTGGATAAGGAACTGCATATATCCTCTGAAAATATTTGAGGTGGCAAGTTGCTTATACATACTAATCAGCAGTTGAGTGAATTACTACTACTTGTGCTTGTTCCCTGGACATGCTATAGACAGAATGCTTTTTAAATTGCTAAGTACTAAATGTGCAGAGTGGTAAATACATAACCTAGTAAGTAAGCATTCTGTTATCAATTTAAAATTTAAAAGAGAGTGAATTCTTAATATGTTGCTGACCAATTTAACAGGATTGCAGAACAATTTCCAAGCACATGATAGCAGTGTCAAATATGTAAATTTAAGAAAAGTGCCCACCCAGCATGCCGTTACACTCAGTTTCTCTAGACTAGACAAAGAGATCAAATTTAGCTGGCAGTTTTCTCTAACCCTAACTTAAACTTGATCTTTGCCTTTAGATACATGAAGGCTTTTTACTTGGTTAATGTGTATTCTCTTCCAGACCTGAACCAATTAAAAGACACTAAGCCATATCTCACCCAGAAGAAAATATGGTTAGCTAAAAACATGGCTGCTTTTGTCTTGTCTAACCAAACTTTTAGAGGTGTCAATGCGGAAATCTAATTGGTTCTATTAAAATATCATGAGGTGCAGATATTCTGTTGTCTTTCACCAAACAAGAAATAGTCTCAGGAACATGGGTCACATTTTCATACAACATAATGCCTTGACATGCATCTGTAAACAGCACACTGCTGCAGTCTTATATTGTCTGGTTTTGCTGCTGGACCTGAGGGTTTTCTGGCACTTATATGTTTTGGGGTGTACATTAATATAATTATGCTGTGGGCACTTTCATCTTCCTGTCAGCATTTGGGAGAAACTGCCTTAATTGTTGTGAACCAAGAAGTAGGTCCTAGGTGCAGCTTTGAAACTGGAAGCTCGTTTGGAGATATACTGGACAGCACTTCCAAGCTTGTTGCACTCTTAAATATTTGTCAGAATGCTTTTAATCTCATTTGAATGGGGCTAAAAGCAGAGACTTATGTAGAACACAGGAACTTCTGGAGACAGTTTTCTCAGGGCAAAGGAAAGCAGGAAGTGCATGAGGAGATTCTTTTGGGAGGGAGAGGCATTTCAAATGAAATTTTTTTTTTAGCTCTTCACATATAATAGGTACCCAAGCAGATACTAATTATACAGTATCTACAAGGGTAGATAAAAATCAATATCTTTTATTAAAAAAAGTTATAAAAAATGTAAATCAGATTTAAAAATGTAATTTTATTTTTTAATTTTTTTGTTAATATGGTTTTAAAAATAAACACACAAAGATAGTTTTAATTTAAAATATGTTAAAGCTCAAAGATGTCATCTAATAGGGATTATATACTATTTGAGATGAGAGATTCATGTATTGTTTTTTAGAAAAAAAATTACAAATAGATCCCAACAGGCAATGGACTATATTAGAGGCCCAATCTTATGGGGTTACCACAGGCTTCTCTATAGATTTTAAGGTTTAAAGAAAACCACTCTATCCAATGGAACTCAATACTCAGTTTAGAACAGGGGTATCCAACCTTTTCGAATGCAGGGCCAGATCATGAACTTTTTATCAGCCAGTGGTCCGGCGAGCCATATTCAAAGACCTCACAGGACGTGGTATCACATCACCCCCCTGAAACAAAAGTACAGTGTTTACTTTTGTTTTTGGTTGCAGCACCTCAGGCCTCAGAAAACAGCTTGGAGGGTCGCGTGGCTGTCCACGGGCCACATGTTGGACAAGCCTGGTCTAGAAGATCCCATGAAGCATCTTTGTGATGCTGTTTTAGTTCTCAAACTGCATTTGTCTCCAGAAGTAAAAGTCTTGTTAACAGCAGTATATGGAGATGAGGGATAACAGACTTGATTACCTACCTGTCAGCCATGTTGTCTCTCCACAAGCTTTATACATAGTCAAGCCCTTACTACTTCTGCCTAAAAGTGCAGTTTCAAGAAGTTAAATGATTAGATGGTTGTTGGTGGTAGAGTAGATCTGGGCAAGGAGGGAGGCATCTAGCAAAAAATGCAAGGAGGGAGGGACAGTAGAAACAAGAGAAACATTTTGAGCTGGCTATTCCAGAAGTCTTAAGAGAGAAGTTTCTGAGTCTAACCTCTCCACTGATTTAAGATGTAGTGAGGGAATGGTATGGTAGAAGGGAAAACCTATCAACAAAAATCTACTTTTTGTAGAAAACAATGATTAAATTGAGGCTTCCTGGACCAGTGGTTTAAATCGTGATTTAAGTCCATTTGATTTAAATCAAATCCGCTCTGGTATCTACTCCATTAAGAACTTTTCATCTAATTCCATGTATGATGAAATAAATGCAAAAGAACAGTGCAGATTGGAAAGTGGAAGGGCTGTTGTCACAATAATAAAGCACACAATTAATCAGTAAAGATCATGTAATCAAGTGAACCTAATATTATTTAGGGAGGGATGCTGATGTGAAATACTTGGAGAATGAAGGCATCTTTGTTTGAACTGTAACTTGTGTCCCAGTGCTGTGCTGCCAGTGTGCACCAACCATTTTCTATGGGAATTTTTATAGGTTATTCAGTTTTCAAGGCTGTTTCCCTGGTAGGACTGCCAACAAGCAGTAGTTAGTTAAGTACTCTTGATACTGAGGCTTCTAGTAAAAACTGCATTTTGTCCACCAGCTCCTTTCATAGGCTGTTCACGGCTATCACGTGATGAAGTCTTAACTGAACTTAAATCATGAGTGTTGCTGTGATTTTTTTTTTTTTTTTTTTTAAGCCAGTTAGAAGTAAGACTCCGGACAGGTCTGTCAACCCCATATTTAACTCCCAGATTCTTAAATGCTTATACAAATATATGCTTAGGTAGGGAAAATGTTTCAAGTATCTGTTTGCTTGTATTATTCATGTGAGCAAATGGGCATAGAAGTTGTATGTAAAGAGAATGGATTAAGTTGCCAATAGCTGACAAAAAATATAAAAAACGAAGCTTCCATCCTCTTCCCTATGTAAACTCACTTGTTACTAGAATGTGTGTGCAGAAAAAGAAAATCTAGATTGTTTAAGCAGATGTTTTAATACTTTTTTTTGTACAGCATCTGGGATCCAGCTTTTATTTGCCTGAAATGTGTTTTGTGCATAGTACTTTAGAATCACTGGTGGTTCAAGCTGAGTGTAGAAGATGAGATTACAAATTCTGGGCACCCTTTTTAAGGAAATTTAATAAGCTTTGTGGGGGAGATCATGAAAAGACATCTCAGGGAAGCCTTCAGTATAATTGTCAGAAATGTATATGAATTCATATTTGGTTCAGTTAGCTGGTTTTTGTTCTTTAAAAAGCAGATTTTTTTGGTAAAATATTATGTCAGTAAAAAAATGAGGCCATTAATAGTCTTGGGTGACAGCTGTTCCCTGTAGATTTTAGGTATTGTCCAATTTTTGGTTACCTCACCATTGAAGTGAAGCTGTGGTTAATGCAGGCTATTCCTTCACAACACAACTTGCAGATGAAAGTAAATTTAAAGTGGCTAAGTATTTAGTATTTTAAAAATATTAAATGAGTCTCTAAGATTAACTATATTTTTTGCTGATCTATTTCATGATAGGAGGGAAAGAACAAATTAAATGAATTGAATTAAATGAACTAAATGATTGCAAGCTAGCAACCTCCAAGTTAAAGCTTGCCTCATTCTTGTGCTTTGTTATGCCGATGTATTGTAATGATCTGCAGCAGTCCACATAAGATCACACTTGGAGAACAAATGTTCTGAGGTTTATTCCTGTATTTGAATATTAAAGAATTGCTCACCAATTACCAAAGCAGTTTTCTCAGGAGCCTCTAATTTTGTGGTATTTGGTCATTTTAAAACAAATTTTGCTATTGCTTGGAGACATTCCTTGCCAGTCTTCATCTTGGAGCAAGTCTACTGAAGCCATTTGAGAATAGTTATGTAAATGCTGTAGCTTGTAATGCTGCAACTACTTTGCTTACACAAATTGAATTGATTTCATGTAGTAAAGTATGAAGTATGTCATAATGTGTAATAAATTGCCATTTCTCTGATGATCATGTGGTCTGTGGGCAGGTAGTTGAAACCACGTTGTTTTAGCATGACTTTTTCCATCACTTTTATATAATACTTTTATTGTAATGAAGTCTTGTTTACTGAGATTTTATGAATTACTATTTTATTATAAGGTATCAGAATGAAATCTAAGCTAAGTTTGATTGATTGCATTGTTCATTACCTGACTTAGAGCTTACTTGTTTGCCAGTTCACAGAAGTGACCTTTTTTGTACGGGTAAAATTACTATTACTGTCAATAACTGAGTGGATTTGAGTTAGTACTTTGAACTTAAGTTAACTGCAGTTGTAGCAAGGTCATTCAACAGTGCTTCAGAAATTATTATAATATTGCTAGTTGTGAATATGAATACATCATATTGTCAAAAATGCAAGCTAGTTAGGCTCAATATTCGAGTAGAATTTAATTGGTTGACCATATTGAGTTTTAGCAGTTTTGCTTGCAAGGTTTTGTCAGTTACATGATGCGACTGTTGGGGAAAAAACGTTATCCTGGTAGTAGAAAGAAATAGTGGTAGGAAAGGAGACAGAACCACATAATGAAGGGGATTCTTAAAATATTTGCTATCGCTTCCTTATTTAAAACCATCGCTGGGTCTGACTGAAACCTATTAGAGATGCAGAACCTCTGAGCTCTAGTTGGCTAGTGCAGTCCAGTCTTTTGAAAAGAACTGTCATGTTATGAATAATGGGAAACAATTGCTCTTCAGTGTGTGTCTGTTCTTTAATCTAATGCTTCATATTTTGTGTTGGCAAAAATTTGCCTTGCTTAGTTTCTAGAAGAATGAATTTGGTGCTCAAGAAGAGAAGGACTTACTCTTAACTGCCTCTCTTCAGTGCCACCTATTGCAGCACCAGAAAGAAAAGTGCTAACTTGGTTAAAAGACCCAAACAAAACACACATACCTGTGCTTTAGTTGCCAATCCATTTTAAAAGATGAAATACCATGTTTTCAGAAAGTAGTAGTGCTGGGCAATAGCAGTTTTCAAACCCATAGAAGCACAAACAATTATTTACTTAGTCCAAAAACAGCCACACAACACTATCTGATATGCCCACTCAGTTTCATTCTGGGTCTTCTCCTTTCTGCATCATTTCACAAAGTTGCCCAAAGACTAAGCTGAAGTGCTGAGCCTAATTTAACTATGTGAATTCCTGTCCACCTGTTCCCCCACCCCCTGCTCTGATTTGCGTGCTGGATTAGTACTAAATTTTGGTGTAGTGCTGCTTGAGTTTGATGTCCCCCCAAAAGACCAGATCAACCCAAGTTAACGTCCATAGTGCACTCAAAATTGACTGCCACTGACCTCTCAGTGAAACAGTGTTGCTTCTAATATAGTGACAAGTAGTTTTCAAAATCTGTTTACGTTTATCTATAGTGTGATGCATTGGGAGTATTAGTGAAGACTACAATTTCATGCATCTGGGATCAGATTCTAGCCTGCTCACAAAGAACCTGTGAGCTAAGAAACATGACGGCTGGGCCATGTGAAGATCGCTTCAGCAGCAAACTCTTGTATGTTGATAAAGTCCTCTTTCCAGCTGAATCCACAGCAGCTACAGCCCCCCATTCCTCCTGATACTTTTCTGGCTAGGACTTCAACACGTGTTAAGTCTTCAGGGTATGTGTAGAATCCCTCGGCGTGTTCTTTATTTTAGCATGGCAATGGTAGTTGACAATCCTGAACAATTTCCTCCTGATACCAAAACCATCCCTGACTGCCCAGACAGTGCTTCATTGGTTATGTTTATTTCATTTTTGGGTGGCTTTCTCCTGTACTGGTGAGGGCAAGAAGCTGTTTTAAAGGAAAGCTTAGGTGGAAGTTGATGGTATTAGCTAGGAAGGTGTGGACTATTAAGCACAGCTGAGGGCTAGTGTTTATAAGGGCACTTCCCACTTAAAATTCCAGTTCTGTCCTAAAGCTTTTTACCCGTGTCTGAAGTACTACTGTGTACATTAGAATTAAACTTGCATCTGTTCAAGTTTTCTTGGCCAACTTTCTGAATGAGGTGTTTTTATTCTTTCACCATGTGGATTTTATCTGTTGCAGTAATTAAGTAGTTTCAGAAAAGGATTGTAATACCGTAAAAATAGGAAGAAGATTCAAGTGCAAGCATGCTAATTTGAAACTACTTTGAATTTTGTTTTAATTAACTAGTTTTTTTGCTGGACATTTTCATTAAATGTTTCCTCTTACTGCATAGAATAAGCATGTTGTGTAAGGTTAGACTAAGACTTTGTTCCTAAATGCTGACAGGGGCTGTGAATGCAGTGAATAAATCTCTCTTAACCTCCTTGAAATACCAATGTAGGGTGAAATTTGGCAGAAATTTTTCCGGAAGTAATATTATGATGGGGAGAGGGGACTGATTGTCCTAGTTTCTCAATGTATGCACTCATATTTTTGGGTAACTTGTAAAGAAAAAATTGTCTTGGAAAAAGTAGGGCACTTACCTTAGCATGGGATTCTTAGTGAATGACATTAGAGGTAGAAGCAGTGCTTGATTACATAATTTTTGTTACTTTGGAAAATATAGGGAGAATTATATTGACATACAGGACTCTCCTCTGGCCTTACAGACTTTAAAATCTTGTACTATCACAGTACGGCGAGAGAATGGTGGAAGCCCTACTATAGACTAGTGGCTAATTATAATCGCCATGTCATCTCTTATTCTAGACCAGGGGTATCAAACTCATTTAGTCTCATGGGCTGGATCTCAACCATGGAGCTTTTCATGGGCAGGATGAACCCTTTTATACTGGTTCCAGTAATGCAGCAGCTCTGTTAGCCATGGTGGTTACTAGTCCACTGTCACAGAATTTCATCCGCAGTAGGGATCTCAACTCAGGTATTTTGCAATAGGGTAAGTGACAGTGGTGTTAACCCCTGATGACTGCCATGGCTGTTTTGTTTGGGCCGGACCAGGGGGTTCATAACACTACCGCCACGTGGCCTACTGTTGCAGAACAGCATTCTCAGTATGGTTCCCAAGCCAGGATTTGTGTGGTAGGATGAGTAACAGCATTGTTATCCCCTGAGTGCAGGCTGGATCTGGACATGGGTCATCGTGAACTATAAGACGTCTCCATGGGCTATATGTTTGACACTCCTGCTCTAAGCAGAACAGCTTGAATTCAGTCTGCCACTAGAAATGGTTGAGCCATAGGGCAAAACTAATTGAGAAGTTAGGGTAGGCAGGGTCCTAGTGACATACTAGGTGTGTAAAGAAATGTTAAATATTTGTATAACTGTGAGGATCAGGAAGGAGGCAAAATAGGGGGGAAAAAACTCAAAGGTTTTCTGTTTCAGACAAATGCCTGGTGCTTTTAAATATCTTTAAACTTGAGTTTGTAGTCTATGGAAAAAGTTGGATAGCTTCTAATATACGTAGACAATTTCTGATATACTGTCATTGTGTGTGTGTGGTATTGAGTGGTGTGCCTCTACTACAGGTCTTCCCAAAGTATAAATGAATAACTAGTAAAATAGGCTGACTGCAAAAGGGTCACACAGGCTCTCAAACAGATTGTAATGAGCTGTTTTTATTCATTGTGAAATTCTATGTAATAGTGGTCTAAGACTAAAAAAAATTAGGCTTTTTTGAAGCAACCTTGAAGGATGCAGTTGCAGAAAATTTTAAACAATTCACAATACTGTCTTTCAACCACTATGAAAGCCGGAAATGTGTTTCTGACACTCAAATTGTTCCAGTCAAAAGATCAACCCCCACTGCCATATGTGGTAAGGGTTTGTCACTATCCCACAAACCACTTCTGTAATACAGTGAATAAGCAGAATTAGACTGTGCAGTACTTCTAACTAGAATGGAACTTAGTTTTTTAGAAACTTTCTGAATGATTCAACATAAATTGAAGAGCTACATAAAACTTTCAATTGCTGGTTAAAAATGTGCATATAAATGAAGGCTCTCTAAACACTAGAACAGCTATTAGAGTGCATGTAAGTGCTGTGCAAGCTTCCATGCTGTCTATGAAGGCACCAGGCTTTTGATCTTTAACATCCCTGCTGTTCATCTGAAATTCTTCTGGGAAGCAATTTGGCAGTCTTGCTGATTTGTTCCAAATGAGTGCTGCTTTGTATTGTGGACAGTTGTTTATTATGGGGCAATATAAAGCCGGTCCCTCTGACAGCTCTTCCTGGATCTTTTTCCATCTGCATAGTTGAAACTGAATTCTTTCTTTTTAAATCCTCTCACTATCCCCATTCTGTTACTGACACTTCTCCCTGACCCTCTCTGGTCTGTACCTGGAAATCCTCCTAGGTCTGCATAATTAGATGCAACCCGAAGGCATAGATAAAGTTTGATGCAGCTTCCTCCGTAACATTTCTAAGGTTCCATATATCTTTGTCTTCCATCAAGTGTGCTCTGATTTCCTCTTTGGTCCAACAGAGTCATCCTCCCTTCTATACCATCTAAATCTAAACTGTTATGACTGTTCTAATTGTGGGCTTTTTTCTTTTTCTTTCTTTTTTTTTTTTTAATCCCTTCATTAAGCGTATAATGCACGTTACTTCACCTTGTTCTTAAGGCCCTTCAGAAATGTGCCCCTTTTTATTTATCAGCTGTTGGCTCTTCTCTCAAATGGAGGATTATACAAGTCCACCTGGGATCTTCCCTTAGTTCAGTTAATTCCTGTCCTTTGTCCTTTACATGCTTCTGTATACAATATCCTCAAATATCTTCTCAGACCCCATTCTGCAATGATTAAGGTAGCTAATGATGGGGAGATTGAAAGTCATTTAAGACTAGGTAAAATATAACAAATAAGAATCTTTGAACTTCCCTTACCCCTTGTGTATGAGATTGAGTTCTTTGCATCAGGAACAGTTTCCAGACATGTGGATAGTACTTCACATACTGTTGGCATTAACAGGCAAACTAATTCCACCTTGTGTCAGTTGAATCTTATCAGTGAATTCAAGCCCTTCAGAAGGGAATACACTTAACTACTGTGCAATCCTAAACCTTTAGATTAATTACCCAAACATATTTTCTGTATCTTGTATTTAAGAACAAATGTTTCAGCACATTTGAATTGTACCATCACCAAAAGATAGCAGTTGAAAAATTATTCAGGAATGTAGTTTGTTCAGGACAGAGCTGTGATGTTGAAATTTCAGTGGTTCATTCATTTTAGTTTCTGCTTCTGGCTTCTCTTCTGATTCTGAAGAAGCCTTACTCCTCCATGTTCTCCCCCCTGCCCTTCCAACTTTTTCCTGTTGATTGTGCAAAAATTGTATTATATTTTTTTCTAAAGTATCAGTTTCTACATGATGCAACTATGTTAACTAGATCATCTTGTCTGTTTTTAACCAATTTTTGTTGTAAATGCAGAGAAATCTGGCTAATTATAATATTTGTCACAATGGCCTTGTTACTTGATCCACTGCTGGTCCTATTGAATTTGTATACTTTGTGTGCAAATTAGCATTTATTGATGTTAAAATGTAGTTAGTCATTTGCAAATGTACATGCACAGTGATAATGGGCCTGAAAGGGTACTGATCAGTGTCTTCTATAGCACCTGTCAAGCTGGATGAGGTTTGTAAAGCAGTGGATAGTCTTCAGGTTTTTTGGCATAGGGGATTAACTGTAACATATTACAAATTTTCCTCCTTTTGTGGCAATGAATGCATGTAAGAGTGCAGAGCAAGGAACTAATAGATCATTTTACTCCTTCACAGTCATGCAATTATTACAGGGAGCAGCTGAGTGTTTGTAGGAATTGTATATTAAGCACTTAACTGTATAGTCATATAGTTATATATTATAAGGAAGCAAAAAAGGGCAGGTTTTTTAATAAAAAGACACGTTTTATCAACACATTTCCTACTTTGTATTTGTTTTAAGTAGCAGGAATGTCAAGTATGGGGTTTTTTCCCTGCCTTTTGCTGGCAGGCTTGAAAGTTTCAGATTATAAACCGCATTTTTCTTACTTTCGAATCGAACAGACAACTAGAAGAGATTTCCTGGATCCTTTCATAAATTTATTAAGCTCCATCTTAATAGCAACTATACTTTTTTTTTTTTCTTTTTGCCCCTACTTGCTCCATTGCAAGGCTATTCCAGACTGTGATTGCTTTACTTTAGGGGTGTCATAGATGCACAGGCCAGATATGGACCCTAGACTTCTTAGAGGAGCTGGGGATTTGGTGTGGGGCAAGCAGGGGAGAGGCCTGTTCCCAAATTCCATTGGCAGCTGATGATCCCCACAGCTAAGAAACCAGTGGAGCTTAAGTTTGCTGCCATTTACCCTGGGGTTAGTCTGTGCAGAGCCCTGGAAGTTTGATGTCTCTGCTTTAATGGATAGGAACCTTTATAATTTCCAAGCCAAATTTCATCTGTGGTCAGTTCATACCCATTTATTCTTATATCAGCATTGCCTTTTTAGCTCATAGCTTTTCTTTCTTTATTTTCCTTGTCTATTTATAGGCAGAAATCATATATCCTTGTTTTTACTAAGCTAAATAAGCCCAACACTTTGTCTCCTCATAAAGTAGGCTATCCATTCCCTCAATTGCCTTCAGTGGCTTTATGCACTTATTTTCTGCTGACCAAAACTATGTGCAGTGGGCAGATCTCCTTGCAAACTTACCATGCCATATAGTAGTGTCCTCAGATATACTTTGTGCCACATGGCTTCCCGGTCAGGAAGTAGCATGCCTCTTTTTATCTGCATGGCACTGGTGTAGGTCTAATTAACATTGGTGCTTAACAGTGCCAGTTAGCCTTCCTGCAGTCCTGTGAGAACATGGCTGCAATGCTGATGGTTGATGCGCTAGGGCTCCTGACATGTTACATTTTAAAACACAATTAACATCTTAAATAGTAACCTGGCCATATGTTTAAGTAGATTTAAGGTGTGATAATACAGTGGATAATACTCTGTGGTTCATTAGTATAAAGACTTAAATTGCATGTGTGGCCAGTTTGCGGCTGGCCCAAGATGGATCCCAACACTCAGCTGAGTGTCAGGATCTAGTATGGGACAGCCCTAGGGTCTGGCATACAGCTGTCCCAGCAGCCTGATCCTGGGGTCTTCGTGCACTGGCAAGTTGAAGACTTGGCATGCTGCCTAGCTGAATGGTACTTGGGGTTTAACTCAGCCCCAGCTCGTGGGAACCCTGGGATTGGGCTGCCATAGCCCAGTACTGGGTTCTTGTGTGCTAGGATCCTTAAAGCCCTGTGTACCACCATGTTGAGCAGCATATGGGATTTAACTCAGTTCTGGCCATGGGTACCTTGAGGTTGGGTTGCTATAGCCTGATCCCAGATCCCTATGTCCTGAGACCTTTAAAACCCCGTGTGGTGGTCAGCAGGGCGGCGTACCCGGTCTCTGCTCAGGCCACAGTTGAAACTGCTAATGATTGTCAGCTGGGGTAGAGCACCTGACTGGGACTGGATTTCAGATCTCAGTTCGGTACCCTGCTGCAACTGACAGTTGTTGGCACCCGGGTTTAAATTTGCTGGTCCAGAGGGAACCCAGGGATTATGATCCTGGACTGTCCCTGCACTGATAAGTAAGGTATGATGGGTATCTAATCTCTGATCTCACAATTGCACATCCTGCTATACATGTGAGCTTAGATCCCATGGGACCTTAAACTGGATGTCTTTCAGAGGCCTAGTTTGCACAAAGCAGCATGGCTGCGCTGGGTGGAATGGTAAATTTAGCATGCAGGTTTTGTACTGTAGCAGTATTGTACTAATGGTTTCCTTTATTGGATAAATGCCTTTGAATGCATCTCAGCCTGTGCACACATTTTTCACAATTTCATCACTGGTAGTATTAATGCTCAGTATTTCTCAGCAGTTGCTTTATCAGGTGTTCAAAATACTATTTTAAATAGTCTGAATAAAAATTACTTCTTGTATGGGAAAATTCTACTTATGGTGGTGTTATAGATGAAGCTAGTAGACAAAAATACTTGAATTAAAGAAAACAAACCAAAAATACCTCCCCCTTCCTTCTCCCTGCCCAGTTTTCATTAGCTAATAACAGAACTCTTAACTAACTTGTCTGGCTTTTCCCTTTTTCACTCAAAATTTCATGGGGTTTCCTTTAACTTCAGCTCCCTGAGAGATGAGATAGTATAGGTTTCCCTCACTTTATGCTGTACATGCATTCCTGGAAAATGGCACAACTCAAATTCACATAAAGGGAACCCACTTTACAATGTAACAAATAAGGGTACGTTCCAAGACCTTGACTGTACTGACCCGCAGACCCATTTCTACTGCTTACAAGACAATTTTGGTACTCACCAACAGCAGATGGTACACACAAGCACAGGATGGTGGTGAATTTTACTATAATGGGGATGGCAACTGCAGAAACATGCGTCTCGGACAACAAGTGAGGAGCACAGATCCACAGAAGAGTATCTTTTGGTGCGTGTCATTCCCACAGTGCGCTGCACAAAGCAGCTGACTGGGCTTCTACCACACCAATCGTATAGGAGTGAATTTACGTCACATATAATGAATTTTTGGTATAAAAAGGATCATCACAAATGGAGAACCCACATAAAGTGAGGGAAACCTGTATGGCTCCTTTGTACTGTACATTTAAGAGGAGTGTTGTATATTGCCTTTCCTTCCTAACTTCAGTTAGCTCAACCTAAAAGTTTGTCACCAAAGTCTTACTTTTGGAGTGATGCAAAAAAGCCATATAATTATTTCTTTAAGTGTAGTTGTCACTTGATTATAGGAAATCGGGTTGTGGGAGAAAGAACTATTTAGTAGTCACCCTGTTTTCACAGTTTAGCATGATGCTGGTACGATAGGGATGACCTTTATTTGCTTAACATTTATGTTCAGACCTTAAAACATTGCTTAAATTTAACATCTTTATTTCAGAGGTTAAGAAGATTATCAACCAAATATAGAACAGAAAAGATCTATCCAACGGCCACTGGTGAAAAAGAAGAAAATGTTAAAAAGAATAGATACAAGGACATACTGCCATGTAAGTTTGACTTTTATTATATAAAACAAAGAGATGTTAATTATGCTTTCCAAATATACCTTGAGTCTTACTATTCACATCCTGTTGAACAGCTAAATTATATGGGAATTATCCTCTGCTGTAAGATTCACTGCAACATCTTAATTTTATCACTAAGTTGAGAGGTGCTGCCCAGGCTCCTCTCCCCCCTCCGTCCCTCCCGATCTTAGTTATTTTCATATGTAAGGCTTTTGCATTAAAAAGGAATATATGAATACCTGGACCTTTTGTTTCCAGATCTGGCAAACTAGCACTTTCTATAAGCAGCAGATTAATTCAGAATGTAAATCTATTTCATCATTGATTTTTGTTTTATTTTCCATAATCGGCTGTTCAGCAGAGATGGGCAGCAGTACCTTTGTAACATTGAGTTGTCAGTCCTACCAGCACCCTGCTGCCCCACTGCAGTGGGAATGCCAGCAAGACTGATACTGTTGTACTGTCATTGGTGGGAAGACCTGACACTGTCATTACCCAGGTTTGGGGGGTAGGGAAGAGAGGACTCTCAGGTACAGCAATAACGGTTTGTTGGGTAGGCAGGACTGCTGGATCAGCTGTTGCCACCTTGGGCTGCCAGTGGCAGCCCTAGCTAATTGAGTGGGGGTTACTATCTAATTAGTTGTTGCTACTGCTGGTAGTTTTCAGATTGCCATAACAGCAAAAACTAGTTGAGTGCACCTTCGAATCAGCTTTGTAGCACCCCAGACAGTGCATGCCTCCTTGTACTTCATTTATTTATCTATTTTTAAGTGCTAAAAATGAATGTGTGTCCAAGGCTTAAGATGCCCAAGTCCACTTAGGCCTCTAATTGAGGGCCAGATTGTGTTTCATCTAAGTTAAGATGCATTGTGTCCAGCGTGGAGGAGGCACAAAAAACATTTAAGAACCTTTGCCTTCTGTAGTCCCAGACAGAAATTAATCTTTCCAGTTTGTCCTAGGAAGGTAGAGTGCTCTCTGAGGGCTCCAACTCTGCAGCTTTCTACCTTGATCTAACGTGCTCCAGATTTGGTGCCTTTCCAGACAGACTGCAAAAGATATGCCTGACATGGCCTTTAGAGAAGGATGAAGGCATGCTTCTTGTAATAATAAGGCAAAAATGAAATTTTTGTAGGTATCTGGCTGGCATGAATTCATAAGTCTGATGTTGCTGAAATGCTGTTGTGTTCTTAATAGCACTTGGTACCTTGGCAAAAACATCTTTTCTCAGGTTTTATTTTTCTTTTTTTCCTTTTAACATTGAAAAACACAAAACTAGCTCAGGAGATAAAATTGAATGTGGGGCAATTGGGAGCTAAATCAACTGTTTGATAGTAATATGAAAAATGGGGCAAATGTTGGCTGAATTCATTATCATTCAGGTCAATTGGAAGTTCAGATGTATGATTCCCTTTGGTTAAGGCATGAATTTTCTCAGATAATCAAGAGATCTGGTATGGTAATTGTGATTTCTTACCAAAAAAAAAAAAAAA
>JAGPOW010001296.1:121551430-121571014 GCA_030014935.1 Caiman crocodilus
AAAAAAAAAAAAAAATACAGAAAACATCCAGGGAAGTATTTTCCAGGGAAAATACTTTCTTCTGACTATCTCATAATGAAGCAAATAGATTAAAAAGTTATAAGTACATTTTTTTACAATTTAAAAATAAAAAAATTGAAAAATAAAAGCACTTCTAGGTTACCTTTGTATTTGGGAGAATTTGTTCTTTTTGCCAGAGAGAGAAGTAGGATTAGGGTTCCCATCACGAGTTCAAACAATCCTAGTTTCAGCCTAAATTGGCATGTTCTTAACCTGCACATGCTGTATTTAATAAATTATCCTAAATGCTATTTTAGCTTAAAATATTGAGTATTCATTATTTAAATGGAACAATTTTAAACTCTAAGCTAAACAATAAAGGTGCATATATGTTCAATATTGCAGAGTACTTGGGATCTCAGAGTTTGCAATGTAATTCAATTTTGCTGAACAATTTTTTAGTGCAGAATGAACTTTCATTTAAAAAATGTACAGCCCTTAAACTTGTGGAGATTCTTGAAAACAAACTAAATATAAACTGGAGTAGCTATATTAGTTGGCGTCTGCACCTAAATAATAGTTAAAACTGGTGAACTACCCTGATAGTTTCAGTTGAGTCTTAGTGACCTAACGGCTCTTCAGCCAGGTGCCATGATATACCAGCATTTTCTATGTAAAGAAGGGCTTGCCTGACATCTCTTTCAGCTGTATGCCTGGTCCAAAAAAAACCAAAACACCAAAAAACTTTTGCTTCTCGCTCATTTTCTGGACCATAACAACTATATTGCAGCTCCCAACTCAACTATGGCATTGGTAGTTTTAAGAGTTCTTAGTCTCCTGGAATTTTTCCCTTGAATGTTTGGTAGGCTGAAGGAAATGGAAAAATTGAGCCTTTATCCTAAAAATTACTTGGAAATAGTTTCTACCTTTAGAATTTCTCTTGGGTAGAAATGAAATTTTTTAAGAAACTTATTTAAGTAAATCCTGCTCAATCAACTACTTCCAGTTGCATATCTCCCAGGCTACATTTAGAACCTCTGTGCTATAGTTGACACACTTGAATTCAGTTGACTGAGGAGGTGAAGTTATGGCAGCAAACTCTATTGAGGATTTTTCTATTTTTTTCCTTTTATTACTTGTTTCTCCTGTAAAGGAATCAACTTTTTGTTTCTTCCATTTCTAGGCAAGCCATCATTGTTGCCATTAATATTGTGCAACTAAATTTTGCTTAACTTAATAACTTGCGTTTGCTGTGCTGAATCTCACTTTTTTTGGAGAGGGAGGCGGTGTCCCAATAATTAGCCACCTGAGTTAGAGATCCTCTGAAAAGGACATGATGGTGGCTGTTACCCTGCCCTTCTACTTGCATTAGTTTATTTAGAAATTGCTAATTTTATTGACTGGCTTGTCTCTGCTCCCAACTACTATTCCTCATCACAATGGGGAAACGTTCTGTTAATGTCTAATTTACCCCATCAAGAATTGTTTTATTTATGCATCAGGTATATCTTAACACATGCTGTAATTCTTCACTAAAAACTCTTTTTTTTTAGTTGATCACAGCCGAGTTAAACTGACCTTAAAAACTCCCCCGCAAGATTCAGACTACATCAATGCAAATTTTATTAAGGTATGTATTAATATCTAACTACAGTCTGAGCTTTGGTTTTTATAATAGTGCCTCTTAATCTCATTAATATTCAATGTACTATATGAAATAAAATCTTTTAGAGAAGGTTTTCAGTTGGCACAATTTTACTTCCTTTGCAAGCATACTGCCTCAGATGTACGTTTTAGGGTTTAATATTATTTATACTATAAGGTACATACACTTTTTATTAAAACATATTCCAATTAAGCAAAAGAAGATGCAAGTTTACCTCATTAAAAGTTTGTATTTGTAATTATTTTGAAATGTGGTGTTCCAAATGACAGATTAAAAATAGCCTATGATTGCCTTTTAAGAGATGATTAATAAGGTGGGTATACACAATCTATGGATACATATGCATTCATGTGCAGTTGAATACAGAATCACTTACTGCATTGAGGTATTACAGATGCAACATTTGTGTAGGACGTCAAATTCATAATCTGCGGGCTAATGCAATAAATATATTAATAATTTGGAAAACAAACTCCAGTTACAGATTTGATAGAATATTGTTATAGTTTGCCCTTTGGCTATACATCCTTAAGGGACAACAAGTTTTAACCTTTCCTTGCATTTTCCTTCAGGTTTCTGTCCGGTGATACTTTTAATCACAACCTTTTGCTAAAAAAAGAGGTGTTTTTTTCTTTTAAATAAATATTATTTTTATATAAATTTGACTTAAAAAAACATGAATCGATGTGTGGAGCCAGTGGAAATTAAATACATATATTTGATTTATAGCAAATTTTTCTGATTGCGCAAATTTTACAGGCCTATTTTAACCTTGAAGAAATGAACATTGAAATGTAACATTATTTAAAAGGAGTTGCATTTCTTGTCTTTAAAAAAAAAAAAAAATTGCACATTTTCCTTGAATTTCCATAATGGGCAAATTTGATAGGATGCATGTTTTCCCATTTTATCTTAAATCATTTAACAATGGAGGAGGAGAGCTTTTATAAGTCAGGGGAATTGACAGAATTAAAGATTTTCTTATAAAATGTCCATTTAATTTACAAACTATTCAGTTTTTTAGAAAATGGCTCCCAAATTTTCTCACATACCACATGTCCCCAGAGAAGACATGATGCATCTTGTTTTGTGTGTGGAAGAATGAAGGACGTTGTATTTTTCCCAAGGTTATGGTGGACTAGATTAGGGAAAGAACCTAATCTTTAGCTCACTTTCACTCTCCCTTTCCTGCTTAATCAAAAGCTGAAACTAGTTGCTACTGAAGTGGATCCATGAGTGGATCTAGGGTTTTGAAAAGAGCTAAAAAGCTTCTGTAGAACTGTGAAATAATTGAGGAGAGAGCAGGAGTAATTAATGAACAGCAGAATTGTCAAGAAAGGATAGCTTTATTAGTGGAACATCAAGACCATTAAAAAAAGAGGGGGGTATGGAGTGGAGAGCCATTACTGGGAATCAGATAGGTGATAATGAGGTAATTTTTAAGGTAATTTTTTCAGCTGCCTAAATAGAAATGCCACTGATGGCAGCTGGCTTTAAACTTTGGGTAAAGCAGAAATCAAAGTGGCTGTGACCGTACTGCTGTACTCATGGGATCTACCCCTGCTAGACTCTGCTCCTCTATCCATGTAGCTGCTGGAGGAAAGACCTGGGAAAATGAGCAACAGCCATCTTACAGCATCTCCACACTTAAGTGGGGAAGCAGAATGTAAGACAATTATGGAAAGCTAATTTTTGAGAAAAGGGTATATGTGCCTTGTGAATAAATACAGTAGTAAGAAAAACAATTACGAACAGATTAAATCTTGACCTCATTTGGAGCCATATTTGAAATTAATTTCACTGGAGCCAGGATTTAGTGTACACTTTTCCACTGTATTTGGAGTGTGGTAGTGGCTAGTCCTTATCTTTTGGAAGTAGAAAAGAAGAGTAGCTCAGAAAAAAGGAATACATTGCAAAGAGATTCTCCAGTTGCGTTTAATTTATGAAATTGGGAACCTTTTAAACCAGATTTTCTTTGTGAACATTAGCTATTTCTTTGTGCAATTTTAGGGAGTATATGGGCCAAAAGCATATGTTGCTACCCAGGGACCATTAGCAAATACAGTAATAGATTTCTGGAGGATGATATGGGAGTACAATGTTGCAGTAAGTAACCTACTTTTTTCTTAATTTGTTACCTTATCCCTTGTTATGTTGAAGAATGTTGAGCAGTTAAGAATGCATGTTTAATTTACTGAAAATTCTGGAATAAGGAATGCTTACAGAAATTGAGCAATTTGGACGTTTGCCAGTCATTCCAGAGACTCTAAAATATGACAGACCTGTAATGTTTAACTAGAGCTTTGTGTATTACGAATAATTTTTAAATATTCAATTTATAATACTGCCTATAAAACCATTCCATTTTGTATGTTTAAAAATATGTGCATTTTACAAATAGCTCAACACTTTATTAATCACCTTCGTGCTACCCCTGTGCTCCATTATATTCATGCAAAATTGGTTGCAAAAAAGTTCAGACTCCAAAACTTAGGATTTTCTTAAGTATGTGCTTACTCATGAATCTAACATATATGCCTATGATGTATGTAACTTGTTGACGCGAGTTAATATACAAGTTCTGTGAAATTTGTACATTTTCAACTGATTCATGAACCTTCAAAAATATACCCCTTCAGTTTTAATAATACAGTTTTAATATTTGAAAAAAAAACAACAGATCACTCTGTTTCAGTGCACATCTGTTTAAGGATATGTACAAATGATCAGTTTCTACCAGGAGAATTAGTATTCTCCCGGTAGAAACCACAAGTGTGCAGATGTTCATACTTTCTCCCGCTTAAACAAAAATGGCTGCTCTGAGAAATGACCCAGGACCAATCAAGGTTAAATCATTTCTGGGAAAGTTTCTCCCAGGAGACTGAACATCTGCACACTTGCCCTTGGCTTAACTCTTTCTTGGGATAGCCTTCCTGAGCCCAGGGTCATGAGTCGGGAGGAGAATTGAAAGAGACCTCCTCCCACCTGTTCTGTAGACTGGAAGGGGTGGAAGGAGCAGCTGCCAGCTGTTCCCTGCCTGCTTCCCACTCCAGAGTGGCTGGTGTGAGAAGCAGGCAAGGGCTTCACTGTGCCACTTTCTCCACTGAGCTGCTGAACACAGGGAACAACACAGGCCCCAGCCTGCTGCTCACTCTGGAGTTCCCAGTGTGAGAAATAGGCAGAGAAGGAAGGACCCTGCTGTTCTTTCTAGTTAGCTCCTGGGGACTGGGAGCCAAGCTTATGGAGTGGCACTGTTCCCTGGCTGTTTCCCTTTGGCCCCCTCCTTTGAGTAGTGAAGGTGGTGAATTAAAAGCAAGTGTGGCTAGGAGTCTGGGCTTGGAGAGGCTTTCTGCAGCTTGGTGCCCAACCTGATTGGCCTCCCATTTACTCTCCTTGTTGTGCAGCCAGAAGCTAGCCGGCAGGGGAACAGGCTCAGGGAGGGCCTCCCTGGAGTAGCAGGGCAAAGCCCCTGCTCTCTATTCACACTGGAGGCCCTGGTGTGAGAAGCAGGCATGGGGCTTTGCCCCACTGTCCAGTGTTCCTGGAAACAGGTGGAGTGGAGAAGCCAATGCTTTTCTCAGACTGTGGGATCACCCTGGCCTTGCAAAGCACAAGGAGCAGGGCAGAGGGGCAGTTGCAGGTATTTTTGTATTTAATGTTAATGCATGTAGCTTTATGAAAAATAGCGGTCACTTTCTATTTACAAAATTTTAATCTGTTTCTTTCAATTGGTTAATGAAGAAATCTAACTCATTGTCCTGAACTGAACGCAGGAAGCAGCACAGCCTGCTGCTCATGCTGGAGTTCCCAGCGTGAGGAGGAGGCAGAGGATTTGCTCTCTGCTTAGCTCCTAGGCACCAGGAGCCAAGCTCAGGGGGTGGCACTGTGCAGGATGTAATTCAGACTGTTTATAAAGGTACATGCTGCATCTAAGTTTGTAATTTTTCATATGTGTATCTTGTGCTTTTAATGCAAATGGCCATTATGGGTTCTCAGCACTTGTTTGAGTGGAAAAGTTTCATAACATACTTTCTTAAATGGTGTTGAATATTTTATAATTTATATTTAATTTTCCTTTTTCAGATAATTGTAATGGCTTGTCGAGAGTTTGAAATGGGAAGGGTATGTATACTAAAATTAGATGGATACTAAAATCTCACTTAGGATAGTGTGTAAGTAACAATGAGGCTGCATATGAAAAATCAGTCCTTTATTATAAATGCAGGTAAATCGCATTCAATGAAAACAACATTTAATTTTGTCATTCAGAATGAATGATAGGAGTTCCTAAATTTATATTCACGAGCAAAATTGCATCAATGTACAGTAGAACTCAGTGAATGAGAACTGCTTTTTCATTCCATAAAGTGGGTGTATTTTGCTGACGGAGTATTATAGGAGCCTGAATAGAAAATGAACTAATTTTCATATTCAGTTGGGCAAATATTCATATAAATTTAAAATGAACTAATCCTAGTTCTACCTCTGATTTTATCATGGAGATTTTTATGGTCCTATTGGGCATAAGTTCATTTACAGAGTGGTAAAGAATCTTCACTTGAGTGTATCAGGACCTCTTATCAGTTGAGGGGGAATGGAAAGGCCTACTGCCTATATTTAAATCCATGCATATTTACTCAATTTTTATATACATTTTCATCAGGGAAAGGTTACCTCCACTACTGGAGATGCATCATGCACACACATGCCCACACACCACTTTGAAGCAGGCCCTCAGAATCATGAGTCTTAAGCCTTACTTTTGAAAATCTTTTGGTTTGTTTTTGGTCTTTTGAGTTTTTGGCTTTTGCTATTTGTCTTTTTTTATAACTTATCTTGGCCACAAAGATTGTATTTTTTTGTTGTTGTTTTTAAATGAAAGCTGAGATTCTTTCACTGGAAGAGTAGCTATAAGAAAAAACACCAAACAGGATGAAGCTTGGATATAAAATAGCAGGGATTAACAACGTTTTTAATATACTTCTGCTATCTGTTTTTTTATTAAAGTATGGATCCTGGATTAATTTAGGATTGTTTTGTGTTTTAACAGAAAAAATGTGAGCGTTACTGGCCTGTATGTGGAGAAGAAGCTGTAACTTTTGGACCATTTCGTGTGTCTTGTGTAAGTTTAAAGTTTTGTAAATTAATTGAAGGGGCTTTATGTAGTGCAGCTTGGACTCTCTCCTTGTATTACTCAACTTTTTCATTTAATTTATATATTTGGGAAGCAGCAGGTTGATATATGAAGATCTAAACCCATTTTCTCAAATTCATTGTTAGTAAAAGCTCTTAGGCAGTCCTATAAAATTGAAGACTGTAAACTATATTAGTCTTCTGTACCTTTTCATACTTTACAGAAAAATTGCAAATAAGTTAAAGACATGAAAAATATGTTTTAATAAATAGGGCTCCTTGCACTCCTGAAATAAGGCATTTCAGAAGTGCAAGAGAGTAAGAGTAAAACTAGAATAGAAAGGAAGTAAGAGGAATTAAGTAAAAAACTGCACTTAAGCTGCAATAATATTAGAATCTGACTTGAACAGAAATATGAAAGATTCATAGATGTTTGGGTGGAAAGGGACCTCAGTAGATCATAGAGTCCAACCCCCTGCCAGGACCAGGAAAGAGTGCTGGGGTTAGATGACCCCAGCCAGGTGCATGTCTAGCCTCCTCCTTAAAGACCCCCAAGGTAGGGGAGAACACCATCTCCCTTGGAAGCCCATTGCTGATTCTGGGATCTTTGTCCCTCAGGCATCTTTGGGTTGCCTGATTTTGGGATCTTTGAACACCCATTTCCTTACGTGTCTGAAGATTGCACTTGCAATTTGAGGCAGTGCTGGATTTCTTTGTAAATGTCAACCTTCTGCAAGAGATGGTATCTGAGGTGCATGAAACAATCATTCTCTAGAATCTTGCTTTGAATCTGAATTACAGGAGCTGGGGACTGTTCATTAAGAGCCGCTTGTTGGAAGACCTTAGTCTTCTGAGTGTTAAGCATCAGTCCCATTTTCTTGTATGCCTCAGTAAGGACATTGACAATTCCCTGAAGGCTTACTTCCAAGCAAGCATAGACTACAGCATCATTGGTATACTGGAACTCAGTGATTGAGGTGGGGTGGTCTTAGTTTTGGCTTGGAGTCAGCTGAGATTAAACAGCTTACTATCCATTTGGTAGTTTAGCCCTACTCCAACTGGAAGCTTGTTGGTCAAATGTAGCATTGTGGTAAAGAATATCAAAAAGAGAGTTGGAGGGATGATGCAGCTTTGCTTAACTCCTGTCTTAACCTCAGAGGGATCTGAGATGGTTTTGTTATTGAGAACCACCACTTTCATAGAGCAGGCAAAGAATGGTGGTGATTTTCAGTGGGCATCTGTACTTCAGAAGCATCTTCTACAGTGCTTCTTGGTTGACAGAGTTGAAGGCTTTAGTAAGGTCTGAGAAGTCTGGATAGAGAGTTATTTTGTTCCTGGCATTTTTCCTGCAGCTGGCAACTTGTGAAGATCATGTCAGTTTTGCCTTTTGCGGCTCTAAACCTACACTGAGACTCCAGGAGGAGCTCTTCAGCAAGTGGAAGGAGATGGTCCAGGAGGTTTCTCACAGTGCTTTCCTGTGGTAGACAGCAAAGTGATCCCGCTATAGTTTCCACAGTCAGACTTATCTCCTTTCTTGAATATTGTCACAGTCATGGTGTCCCTCATGTTATCTGGGATTTCCTTATCATTCTGAATTCTTAAGATAAGGGCATGGAGCTTCACTGTGAGCTTCTTCCCCTCCTCCCCCAACTTGAAGATTTTGGTGGGGATTTTATCAGTTCCAGATGCCTTGTCATTCTTCATCTGCTTGATGGGCTTTCCTTACCTTATCAATGGCTGGAGAGATTCCAAGATCATCTCTGACTGGGGGTTGTGGGATGGAGTTGAGAAAACTCTTGTCAACAACAGTCTCGATTAAGAAAATCTTCAAGATGCTCCTGCCAATGGGTATTGATGGCTCTGCTTTCCTTAATCAAGTCTCCTCCATCCTTAGGTCTCAAGGGGGCTGGTCCAGGAGTGCTTAGATCATAGATGGATTTAGTGGCACTGAAAAACACCTCACACATCATGGCTGTCAGTGAGATGTTGAATCTTTCACCCTCTCACAATCTGTTCTTTTAATGTGTGTCCTTCTTTGGAGCTCTGCCTTGGCTTGTTGGTAATCTAGTTTCTTTTGCTTGGTGGTGATGTTCTGCCAAGCACATGAGGCCTTGAGTTTGTGGTCATTCAACTCCTGGATTTCCTGGACATTCTCATCAAACCAGTTTTGATGTTTTCTAGTAAAAAACATCAAGTGTCTTTTCGCAGGTGCAGAGGATGGTGGATTTGAAGGTACCCCAAGCACTATTGACATTTTCCTATTGTTGGTGGGAATTCACCAGTTTTTGTAGTGGCACTAGTGGAATAGGGCTCATTTGATTTGGATCCTTGAGTCCTTCATTGTTTATCTTCTGTCAGGATTGCTTCTTTTGTAGCTGTCATTTGAGACCCTGTTTTGAGTGAGAAAACCAAGCACATGAGTTGGTAATCAGTTCAGTAGTTATCATGGAATCACAGAAAATTAGAGTTGGAAGGGACCTCCGGAGGTCATGTAGTCCAGCCTCCCCCTCAAAGAAGGATCATCCCAGCCCCAGCTTTGTTGAGCAGGGGCTTAAAAACCTCCTAGGATGGAGATTCTGCTACCTCTCTGGGTAACCTGTCCCAGTGTTTTCCTATCCACCAAGTGAGAAAAGTCTTCCTAATATCTAAACTTCCCTTGCTGCAGCTTGAGATCATTGCTCCTTGTTCTGTCATCTGCCACCACTGAGAAAACAATCTAGCTCCATCCTCTTTGGAACCCCACTTCAGGTAGTTCAAGGCTGTTATTAAATCTCCTGTTTTTTTCTCTAAACTAAATAAGTCTGTGGGACGGGGCATGCCCAGGGCTGCATTTCGAGTTGGCCTGCCCACCTGTCTCTGAGGTTGTCTGCCCAGCCTCACCTGCCATGACTTTACTTTCCCTATAATTGGTGGAAAGTGTGAGAGACTATTGATTACATGCCCAATGTCATGGGGTTCCATTCACCACTCCAAACCTCCCCTACACAGTGGCCTGTGCCTCGCAGATGGCAACTCAATTCTTAACATCTCTGGCCCCCACTGGGCCCTGTAATGCTCTAGTCTGGACCCCAACTAGATCCCTTCCCATCAGGCAGCCTGCTCTGCTCTAATTCTGGGCTGCCAAGTTCCTTGCACTCTTCCTTTTGGGCATGCCCTGCCCCCCCTGGGACTGCTGGCCACACAGGCCCTGGCCTCATCTCCAAGGCCAGTCAGAGCCCCAGGCCCCCTGGCTCTGGGCATTACGTGCAGTGGGCCCCTGGCCCTTTTGATCCTTCTGGTCCTGGCTCCAGAATTGACCAGTCGAGGGTGCCTCAAGTCAGGCTTCTGAGCAACTATCCCACACTCTCTAACATGGGTCTGCCTTCTCGGGCCCTACTATGGGGTTACCCACCTGGTTGTGGGGGCTAGGGTTATTAAGGTGCACTGACCCACCTTTCACCAGGGTGGTTCATAGTCCTGGCATATGAGTGGGGCTTCCATGCTACCAGGAGCCCCACCAGGCGCGTGCAGTTTTTAGGTCATGCCCAGAACCAAGAGCCCCCTGCTCTTACCTGCCAGATGTTTCATACAGCAGTTGAGCCAAGTCATGTCTCTGCCAGGCTGCCAGCAGCAAATTGCTGTGTTTATATAGCTGGCCTGTGTTTTAAAATGGTTGCTGTGATCAGGCACCTGTTGGCTGCCTGACTCAACCCTCAAAGTGGCAGGCACTACAAGTACACTGCCACAGCCCAGTTCCCTCAGTCTTTCCTCAGAAGTCATGTTCCCCAGCCCCCTCACCATTTTTGTTGCCCTTGACTGGACTCTCTCCAATTTGTCCACATCCTTTTTGTAGCGGGGGGTCCAAAACTGACCACGGTACTCCAGATGTGGCCTTACCAGTGCTGAATAGATGGGAATAATTGCTTCCTTTGACCTACTGGCAACACTCTTACCAATGCAACCCAGTATACTGGTAGCCTTCTTGGCAACAAGGGCACATTGCTGGCTCATTAAGCTTATTGTCATTGTAACCCACAGGTCCTCTTTTGCAGAGCTGCTGCCCAGCCAGTCATCCCCTAGCCTGTAATGGTACATGGGATTGTTCTGTCCTAAGTGCAGGACTTTGCACTTGTCCTTATTGAACCTCATAAGATTTCTTTTGGCCCAGTCCTCCAATTTATGTATTCAGTCCTGAATCCTAGCCCTACCCTCTAGCATATCTACTACTCCCCACAGCTTGGTATCATCTGCAGACTTGCACTCTATCCCATCTTCCAGATCATTGATGAAGATATTGAACAAAACTGGCCCCCAGGACTGACCCCCTGTAGCACTCCACTTGATACTGGCTGCCAGCTAGACTTTGAGCCATTGATTACTACTTTCTGTGCCCGATGCTCCAGCCAGTTTTCTATCCAGCTTAGTCCATTAATCCAGCCCATACTTCCTTATCTTGCCTGCAAGAATGTTGTTGGAGACCATATCCAAAGCCTTGCTAAAAATCAAGGTATATCACATCTACTGGTCTCCCCACATCAAGAGAGCCAGTTACCTCGTCATAGAAGGCAATCGGATGAAGGCTGGTCAGGCATAACTTGCCTTTGGTCAGTTCATGCTGACTGTTCCTAATCACCTTCTCCTCCAGTGGAGGAGTAATGGATTCCATGAGGATCTGCTCCATAATTTTTCTAGGGACTAGTCTGGTCTGTAGTTCTCTGGATTCTCCTTTTTTCCCTTTCTTAAATATGGGCACTAAGTTTGCCCTTTTCCAATCATCTGGGACCTCTCCTGATTGCCATGAGTCTTCAAAGATGATGACCTTTGGCTTTGCAGTGTTGTCAGCCAAGTCCCTTAGTATCCTCAGATGCACCCCATTCAGCCCCATGGACTTGGATATGTCCAGGTTTTTTAAATAGTCCTTGACTTACTCTTTCATCACTGTTGGCTGTTAACCGTCTTCCCAAGCTTGCTGCCTGGTGCAGTAGTTTGGGAGCTGACCTTGCTTGTGAATACTGAGGCAAAAAAGGCATTGAGCCCTTCAGCCTTTTCTGCATCCTCTATCACAAGATTGCTTCCCCCATTCGATAAGGGACCCACACTTTCTCTGATCCTCCTCTGGCTACCAACATATTTGTAGAAACCCTTGTTACCCTTCACATCCCTTGTTAGCTGCAAAACCAGTTGTGCTTTGGCCTTCCTGACTTCATCTGTACATGCTCAAGCAGTGCTCTTACATTTCTCTTATACTCCTCCCTATTTATTTGTTAAAGTTTCCACTTCTTATAAGCTTCCTTTTTGTGACTTGTCAAAGTCTGCTTTTTATGAAGTCCAGGGTCCTTACTCTTGCTGCTCTTCATCCTTCCTTCCCTTAGGATCCTGAACTCAATCATTTCATGGTGAGTGCTGCCCACGTTGCCAACTCCATTCCCCACCAATTCTTCCCTGTTTGTGAGAAGCATGTCAAGAGTGTCCCCTAGTTGGCCACTCCAGAATTTGCACTAGGAAGTTGTTCCCAATATTGTTCAAAAACTTCCTGGATTGCCTGTGCACTGCTGTATTGTCCTCCCAGCAGATCTCATGGTGACTGAAGTCCCTCATGCGAATCAGGGATTGTGATTGGGAAACTTCTGCTAGCTGTTTAAAGAAAGCCTCATCTGCTTCATTGTCCTGGTTTGGTGGTTTATAGCAGACACCCACTATAACATCACCCTTGTTGCTCTCCCCTGTAAACTTAATGCAGAGACTCTCAACAGGCCTATCTCCAGCTTCATACTGGAGCTTTGAGCAATCATATGGCTCTTTAACGTAAAATTCAACTCCTCCTCTTCTCCCCTGCCTGTCCGTCCTGAACAGTTTATATCCATCCATGACTGTACTCCAGTCACGCGAGCTCTCACCAAGTCTCTGTTATTCTAGTCTCGTCATAATTCTGTGACTGCTCAAGGACTTCCAATTCTTCCTGGTTGTATCCATGCATTTGTGTACAGGCACCTGAGGTATGTAGTTGATTGCTCTGATCTCTCAGGAAGTATGAGAGCACCTCCCCTATTGCCTTTTCCTGCTTGCTTTTCCTCCAGGTCTCTCACTTACCTCAGGGCTTTGGTCTCCATCCCCTGGCAAACCAAGTTTGAAGCCCTCTTTACTAGGTTAGTGAGCTGGTCTGCAAAGATGCTCTTACCTCTCTTCATTAGGTGAATCCCATCTCTTCCCATCAATCCTTTTTCTCCTGTCTCCTGTAAAATAGCCCAGACCTTCAATTGGTACACTTCTACAGGAGTTAATGGAGCTATGTTATTTATACCAACTAAAAATGTCTCCTGTAAAATAGTTTAGCTTCTAGCATAGCTTGGGTGATGTGAGCATTTTTGTGATTCTGGGCACAAACAATGACATAGTCTGTCAAGTGCCAGTGCTTAGGTCACGGGTGTTGCCATGATGGTTTGTGCGAGTTTTTCTGATGGAAAAGGTATTGGGAGTCTGTTTTGCATATTTGGTCAGGAAGTGGGTGCTGTTAGAGTTGCTGTCTGGTTGGTGCCCTTTCTGGAGTCCCTAGGCATACTGACTGTGATCTTCCAAGAAGGGCAGGTATAGCAGCATGAGGAAGTCTGAAATGTCATAGAGAAGTAGGGCTGGAAGGGACTTCCAGAGGTCATCTAGTTCATCACCCTGCATGAGGTAGGATGATCCCTGTTTAAACTATCCTGTACAAACTGTAATCTTAAACTCTACATAAGATTACTGTTAACTTTGACACAACACAGGCCTAACACCCTAACCTGCTACAGGTAAAGAAGGGGAACCACAGCAACCAATGCCCTGCTTCTGTGAAATGTTGTCAGTATATGCTCAAGAGATCCTGGGAGGCTACGCCTTCTGCTCTGAAGGAAAGCAAAACCCCCTATACTCCATACCAATCTGACCATGGTGTAAAATTCCTTCCTTACCCCAAATATGGCAGTTGGTTTGACCTTCAATGCAGGACCAAGGTCCTCTAGCAGTGAACCTCCAGCTTTGGTACCTTCAGAAGCAATGGCACACCCCAGTCAGTCCCCAATCTTGGCAGTAGCCAACACCCAGTGCCTCTCAGAAAGGCTTAAAAACACCTTGACACATGGAGCAGAAGGGAGTGGCTGGATGGTGACAGTAAGCAAAGCCCAGAAGCATGGGAAATACCCATAGTAGAACACAGGCATAGCTATGCCTACATCATCCCCAACCAGTGGTTGTCCAACTTCTTCCTGATTACTTTCAGTGATGGAGAGGCCACAGTTTCCTTAAGCAATCAATTCCACTGCCACACTGTTTTAACAGTGAAGAAGTTTTTCTGAATACCCAATCTAAACCTACTGTGCAGCAGCCTCAGTTCATTGGTCTGTTGCGTCTTCTGCAGTGAGAGGGGAAAAATGCTTTCCTTTTTCTTTATGGCAGCCCTTCAGGTATTTGAAGACTGCTATCATGTTCTCTCTTAAGCGCCTTTTCTGCAAGGTGATCATGCTTAGCTCCTTCAGCCTCTCATATGACTTGCTTTCCAAGCCCTTTATCAACTTTGGTTGCCTCTGGAACTTCTCTAACTTCTCCATGTCCTTTTTAAAATGTGGAGCCCAGAATTGCACACAGTACTCCAGATGAAGCATAACCAGTATAAAGTAGAGGCATCATCACCTCCTGTGTCTCACACCTAATGCTTCTGTCAATGCAGCTCAAAAATACATTTACCTTTTGCAGTAGGTATTTGTAGGAAACGATCTCTGCTTTGGACAGTGGGTGAACCCACGGTGCCTTGGAGACCTTTGAAATGCTACAGTTGAAGGAATGGTGGGATTAATGATAGCTTGGTTCTATGGGGAATGTCTCCTGTAAAATAGCTCATATGGAAAGATCCAAGATTTATATGTTTAATCTCTTAAAATAGTAAAACAAGTTTATTAACATGTCCTGTTTCATATTACAGATATGTATCAATGCTTTGTTTTTTTTTAGTATTTAAAAAAAGTAGGCTTCCCTGCAAATCTATAATCATATAGATTACTTCTGTTTTTACACTTTTGGTGTCAAGCTCAGTTTTAAAATCAGTTGGGTGTAATTTTTGATGGTAAATTGTAGAAAAAAACTTATGAAAAAATTAAGTCATATTAAAAATCTACATTTCATATGTTACCCAATGTGGCAACATTGGAAATAGTTTACTGTACAAGAGAAAAACAAAGAAATGAGCCCCTTTTAACTATTTGGTTCATCTTTGTGGTGATGCCTTTTATTCACTCAACCCATGAGAGAGTTTTCAGTTGCATGTTAACAATATTATAGGACCAGACTTTCAAATGGTACACTTCTACAGGAGTTAATGGAGCTATGCTATTTATACCAACTCACAATCTGATCTGCAAAATTGAAACTGGTAAAATAAACTTTTAAACACTCAGTCTTTTAAATACCTTACTAAAATTGTGTTTGACTGTGCCTTTGACTTTTTAATTTGCCTGGGACTTACTTGACATCCCACCTCACTGATTTGTGTATTATCAAGAAGAAATAGTTACTGATATTTGAATTTTTTGTGTCCAACTATAGTTGGTTGTGTGTGAATGTAAAAATGATCACATCCTTCAGTTTAGCTTCATAGATAGAACTTTTATACAGGCTTCAGTATTTCACTGACAAGAACTATCTTTTGTCACAGTTGTTAGATACTGATAGATACCTATTTTTGCTCTTGTTTTTTGTCACTTGAAACCTGTGAGGGTTTGATATATGCAAAAAATAAGACAAAAGTATTCTGTGCTTAAAGGAATCATTTTCTGCTTTCAGAATTACTAATAGTCTTATTAGTAAAATCTGTTCCTTTAAACTGTGGGTCAGTGGTTAGACTATGAACTTTACAGTGATGGAGAGGCCACAGTCTGGTGTGTTAAGATGTTTTGGATGGATGTTCTTAGTGATTTTTCATTTGCTTTGGAAATCATTAATATCATTATTAATTATAATCACTTTCAGAAGCAAAATTGTTGAGCAAAATCACATGGCACTAATTTTTGTAAAATATTAGTCAGAGCTAGTTTGAGGATTCTGTAGTTTAGCTCTCAAGTAAGAAAGGGTTAAAAGCTCTATTTCTTCAATGGAATAAAAGCATCCTATATTTTGAAATAACTGTTGCAAATGCATAATATGGTATCTTCCTGCAGATGTATACTTAGCTCTTAGTGACCCCTGGTAGGCATATTTATGGCATGATTAGTGTGTTCATCATGCCATAAATTACACGTCCCATGTTGGCAAAAAGGTGGTGCCATAAAATGGTAAACTAGCCACAAATACATTATAATGTGGAACCTTGGGATTGGGTAAGGGTAGCTCTGAGTCCCGAACGGACTCGCCTTGCCCATGCCTCATTCCAACACGTAGCTGAGCCTTGGGATCAGGGCTGGGACAGTCCTGGAGTTTAGGGTAAAGCTACCCCATGCCTAATTTATAGGATCAGGCTGGGGTTAGCCCTGCAGTGGTGCATTTGGGATCTGAGGAATTTTATGCCTCATCCCAAACATCATGTGTTCTTTCGTTCAGATGTGACAAGGCAGCATGTGTAGTGTTTGGGATGGGATATAAGGTACTGTGGGGCCATTTTAGTGCTCATAGCTGTTCCCATCATCTGGAGGAAGTTTTGATTATTAAAAGTGAAATTGTTGTGTGTGAGGATGAAGTGTATAAGCTCAGTAATCTCTTTGGGTCTGTATTCTGGGTTGTAATCTTGTTCCTGTGGATATGTAAGGCAGGCATGGATGCCATCCTGGTGTGGGAGGTTGGCATATAGGCTGGTAATGTCCAGTTTTGCTGCAGTACAAAAGACAAACACCCACAAATCGCACACCGCTGGTTATGGTGCATCACCCATCCCTTGAACCTGTATGGAAAATGCTCAAAAAATTGCAACCCATATTAGAAAAAGACCCTATTCTTAAAAAGATCTTCCCAGAGCCACCCATCCTAGTCTTCAGACAAGCACCGAACCTTGCCAACCTCATCACCAGAAGCAAACACTCTCAAGCCCAGAACACACCAAAAGGATCCAGACTGTGCCATGACAAGAAATGCAAAACCTGGCCACACATCTCCACCACCCCCACTATTACTACACCCTGCAACAGAGCCATCAGCATTCCTGGATCTTACAGCTGCACCTCCAGAAATGTAGTATACCTCATCCAATGCACCAAATGCCCTGATGGAAGATATGTAAGAGAGACCAGACAACAACTTCGCACCAGAATGAATGCATACTGGAAATCCATCAAAGACAGAAACACTCTGTCACAGCAGGGTCCTGAAGGAGGGCCGTAATCTCCTTAAGGACCTCCTGTCCGTGCCAAGTCGGCCCAAGGGCACTCTTAGATTCTCTCCCGCCATGTCTTTGATGTTTAGGTAAAGTTGGGAAGCTGCCTCTTGTCTCCTTGGGCACGGTTAGTTGGGACCTCTGTCCCCGTGTTTTCCTGGACTCTCTGGGGGTCTCCCTGTATGATGGGTCCTTCCCAGGCACCCTGGCCTTATTGTCTATGTGTGGCTCCAACCACCCCTAATACCTCGCCCCAAGCCTCGCAGATGGGATGGACATTGGTCTGTCTCTATAGATACACTGCCCGTCTCTCGGGCCTCCTCTGTACACTTGCCCCCTGTCTGGCGCTTCCTGTGCCCGCTATGGGCCTCCTCAATCAAACCGCCCACTTCTAGGGCTCGCTGTGGCTGCACTGGGCCTTCTCAGTCTAACTGCCCTCTCTCGGGGTGCTCCTCTAATGCTGGGGCTCTCGGCACCCACTCTGGGCCGTCTCTGTAACGTGGCCCCTCTCCTGGGGCTCTTTGTACCAGCACCCCTTTCCTGAGGACCTCTCTATAAGGTTCCCCTCTCCTGGGGACTTCTGTGCCCCCTCTGAGACTTCTCGGCTACGCCACCTGACTCCTGGGCCTACCGCATTGCTACTCCCTTTTTCCAGGGCTCACCGCACCACTACCCCGTCTCGCCGGGGTTCACCGCAGCACTCCGCCCTTCTCCTGGGGTTTACCGTAGTACCAGGCCCTTCTTCAGGGGCTCACCATGCCTGCACTGGGCTGCCCAGTAGTACCCCTTCTCTGGGGCTCGCTGTGCCCACGCTGGGCTTCCTAATAATACTGCCCCCTCTCCGGGGCTTGCTGGGCCCATGCTGGGTTTCCTAATAATACTGCCCTCTCTCTGGGGCTTGCCATGCCCATGCCTGGGCTTCTCAAACATGCCCCTTTCTAGGGCTGGGGTCTATACACCCCGTATGCTGCACCCTCCTGGGCGCTGGAGGGCTCTGTTGCAAGCTCTGTTGCAAGTCCCTGATGAGTACGCTACGCCCTCTCTGGTGCCAGGGTTCCCACACCACTGGGGATTACTGAGGCCTCCTCCAACTCCTTATAGCCTCACCCTAGCCACCGTTGTAATAACAAACAAAACACAAGCCCCTAAGCTACAACATAACTATAAGCTGCCTGGCTATAACCCCATTGCTCTGACATCTTAGAGCTGCCTTCTTTTATCTGACTTAGGCAGTACCTGCAGTTCTCACTGCTTCTCGCTTCATGGCTGAGGGAGCTCCTGCCTCTCTGGCTGCTGGCAGGGAACCACCAGCCTGGCCTCAGCCCTGGGCTTTATAAGAGCCAGGCTCTGCCTCCTACAGGCAGCTGACTGCTGGCAGGTGTGCATCATTTGTGCCCACCGGAAGGTGGGCTCTTATTCCCTGCCAGGGCGCTCTCCCTGGCAGTTTCCACTCTCTGGGAGCAGAGCACCAAGGTGCCCTGCGACACGCTCAATTACCGGTGGGGGCACATTTCTCACAGGAGGCCCACTCTCTCCAATCTCTCAGTCCTGATCCTCAAGGGAAACTTACACAACACTTCCCAGAGATGAGCTATGAGCTCCATTTCATCAACCTGCTGGATACTAGAGATCAGGGACTAAACATAGACACTGGATTTTTGATACATTACAATCTGCCTGGCAACTGACTCCCCAGCCCAGCCCCTGGCTTCTTTATTTTTCATCCCATCCAGGAAGAGCACACACCAGCTGCTGCAGCTTCCTTAACCACGAAGGGTTTTCGAACCTGAAAGCTTGCTTAATAACTATTCTCCAACCATTTGGGTTGGTCTAATAAAAGATATCAAATTCACCCAAGGAACCTTGTCTTCCTGTAAAACAGGTGGGCATTTGGCTTTGTCTAGTGTTTATCTCTGATTGTTAAAAGCTACAGTTTCAGTTGTTAAATGCTGCAGATTTAATGTTCCATAAATGTCAGGCCCCCAAAGTTTATACTAATTGTAATTCAGAAAACAACTTGAACAGAACAAAAGTGTATAGATTTGGATTTGTTTATTTGCTGTATTTTACTATGCCTTCTAATTTGACTTAATGATATAAACAGATTACGTTTCCTCAAACATTAATGATAAGCCTTGACTTTGGTAAGGCTTTTGATTCCATCTCCCACAGCATTCTTGCAAGCAAGCTGAGGAAGTATGAGCTGGAATAGACTGTCAGGTGGATAGAAAGCTGGCTGGATTGTAAGGCCCAATGGGTAGTAATCAGTGGCTCAGTGTCTAGCTGGCAGTATCAAGCGGAGTGCCCCAGAGGTCAGTCCTGTGTCTGGTTTTGTTCAATGTCTTCATTAATAATCTGATACTTGATACTTCACTCCTAGTTTGACAATGAGCTGTTGAATTTTTAAACTTGCCTTGCTTAGCTTGCTTACCTGAATATTGTGGGAGACAACATCAAAAGTCATGCTTAGGTCAAGGTA
>JAGPOW010001296.1:121571421-121615125 GCA_030014935.1 Caiman crocodilus
CATTGCTTTGCCCCCTTACACCTTACCATAGAAGAAAATCATGACTTGCTTTTGACAAATCCATGTTAGTTGTTGCACAGCTTTTGTTTTTATGTAGGTGCTTAAAATTGTTTGATATGCTGTAGTATTTTTCCAGATATTCAAGTTAGGAAATTACAAATAGTCTAAGTCCTCCTGGTTTCCCCTCCCTTCCCCTTTATTTTTAAGATGGGCACTATACTGGCCCTTTTCCTCTCTCCTAAGACCGCATCTGCCCTCCTTGAGTTTTAAAGATAGTACCTGTGTCTCTGTAATCACTTCTAGCTAATTCTTTGACTCTTATTAGGCTCTTCTGATCTGAAAATATCTAGCTTAGTTAATAACTTCCAACCTGTTCTTTCCCTACTTTTGCCTCAGCATCTAGTCCCTCCCCCAAATTCTTATTGCTAATACTGCCTGTTTGATGGTAAACCTTTATAAAATTAAAATAGAAAGGAAAAATACATTAAACATGTCAGCCTTCTATGCACTATTCATTATTAGCTGCTTCTCTACATTCAGTAAGGCACTTATTCTCCTTGGTTTTCTTCTTTATTCTGATATATTAATAGAATTATTTGTTGCCTTGTTCTTTGTGAGCTGTATCCCAGTTAGGACCTGGCCTGTCTATTTTTTTTTTTTTTTTTTGTATTCTTAGTATGGCCAAATTCCCTTTTATTTTACAAGAATCCTTTTTTTTCCAGTTTCATTAACTGGAGAGCTTCTGGTTGGCAGATTGGGTATCTGCATATACTTTTTAGCCTTTCTTTGTATTGGAATAATATGAACCGATGTCCTAATATAGCTTCTTTATAAGGAACAACCAATTTTTTTTCTTAGATTCCTTTTTCCCCTTAGATCCCCTCATGGGATCCTGCCCACCAGTTCTTTGCACTTGTTAGTCTTTTTCTAAAGGTCAGTATGCATTAATTTGCTTCCCTCCTTTCTTGTTTTAGGATTCTGAACTGTTAGTTTAACTGAACTGTTTCAGTTAGTATCCTATAGGAAACTTGTCTGTATAAAAGACAAACCTACTAAGCCTTTTGTGCTTTATCTTGGCAAAAAAACCAATTATTAAGTATTTATAGCTTGAACTTGCCTTTCACAGGCAAGTTGGTCTCTCCAGATCAAAATATTGAGGTACTAGCCAGGTGCCTTGAGTACCTTGAAACTCGTACTTGATCTGTAATTGCCAAAGCTTATTAATTTTGACAAGCTTTAAAATACTTTTCTGTTAAAGTGGTGGGACAGCAAAGCACTAAGCTTCAATATTGGAGAAACATCCATAATCCCAAGAAGCATCGCTGAAGCATTCCTTTACATATCTATAATTGCAGCACATGTAGATGCAAGCAATGTAGCTTTAATCTAGCTATTTTAGATAATAATAGAGAAGAAATACTTTGCTATTTTGAGCTTAGAGAGATTATATATTTTAATAGACTGAAATTTTGGAGTCCATGCTTTGTTATATGAAATATTGAAGAACTTGATTTATCATAAAAGCACCAGTCACTCACTCATCCACTGCTGCTCTTGGCTGCACATCAGCAACCCTCCAAAATATTATTTCCATGAATTTCCATTCTGAAATAATCCTCCCAAACTGGAGCGGTACCTGTTGTCTTCACAGTGGAATTATTTGATCTGGAAATTTAATCATGCTGAAAATGAAAACTTAAAAAATATTAGACATTATACAAAATACCCAGATGTGAATTTTGGGATTTTTTTTCTCCCATTAGGAAACTCGTAGTGTATATCAGTTTCACTATGTGAACTGGCCTGACCATGATGTTCCTTCATCTTTTGATTCTATCCTGGACATGATCAGCTTAATGAGAGAGTACCAGGAGCATGAAGATGTACCCATCTGTATACACTGCAGGTACCAGTATATTTATTTAAACTATTAAAAGCTATGTATTTAGTTTAAAAAAGTAATGTTTTGATTAAATCTAAAAAGCTAATTGTTAAAAAGAATCTATAGGATCTATGTTATCGGGTATGGCATATACTTCAAAGTATGGCCAGGGCCACTTATACCCCCATAGTCTTAAAATGGCAGTCCATGCCTTTCTTCTCTCTGTTTCAAGTGAAGAATAAGGTAGTAAAGAAGCAATTTTTAAGTAGAGCTCAGTTGGGGAAGCAATTTTCCTGTTTCTTGCAAGAATTTCCAAGATTTCAAAATTAAAAAAAACCCATTACTGCATATTGGGTTGAAACAGACCTTTTGAAGTTACTAATGAAAAACCAGGTAAAATAGTAAAATAACCTGATGGCTTTGGCTCTCACTTTGCATGTGGTGGAATGGGTATGTGGTTCAAGTACTTGTATTTCATTTTAAGGGCCAGGTCCCTGTTGTTTTAAATAGGCATTTGATGCATGCATCTGGGAATGTGATGGGGGGGGGAGGAGGGGGGGCTGCATATGCATCTGGGAATTGGTGGTCCAGTCCTCATGTGATGTGTGGCATGGCAGGACACAATTGTTGGGATTAGGCATACATTTTTTCATTATCCCAGTCACACAGCTATATTAACATGACAGTGCCCTTAGTTTTGACCAAAAAATCCATCTCAACCTGTGGAGCCTTCCTGTTGAGTTTTGCTGCAAATATTATATTCCCAGAATAAGTTTAAGTTTTGATAAATCAGTGTTTTCTGACTTGAAAAATCCTGGCTGCTTTTGTTTGATAAAATAGACTTCCCTAGGGGCAGGAGGTTTGGAGGCTCAGTAAGCTCTATCATATCTAACTCCAGAGAAGAGGGAGTTGATCATCTTAGTTTTGTTTCTGGTATGCTCAACGAGACAAAACCTATTTCTGTATGAAGGAAGATACAAGAGTTAAAATGTATTATGTGCCAGTTTGCTATATCAATCAGTGTTTCCATGCAAATATGCTCATTGGACTGCTGGCAGACTGTCGTTGCAGTTTTTGATATTACAAGATTGTGGTTCCAAAGCAAAAATAAACTAATTTTATTAGATAAAGATAAAGAGTGATGCACAGCTTTAATTTGACACAGATCCTGTCAAAATATCAAACTTTGTTTTTACTGAAATGAGTGTTAAAATTACTGTTTTCTTGCATACATCATACCTCTTCCCCTCAAAAAAAAAAGAAAAAAAGCTGTTGAAATTAGAATATGCATTATATGCAATAAATATGGTATGAGCAAATTCTGCATAGTATCTGAAACAAAGTAAAATCTTCGTGGGCTTGGAGAGCAAAAAAAATGAGCTGTCTTGGCTCCTTGGCAGTTACTATAAAGAAGGAACATGTTGTATGTAACATACCAGAAAATATGGTATATTAGACAGAGTGTGGGGGAGGGGGGAGGGTTGGGGATGTGTAGGGAGAGGGGCTGTCTTTTAACCTCCAGTTTTAGTCTTTTTGTCTCTTTTAGTGTCCACCAATTTTTTTCATGCAGATTAACTATTTTGGTTTTAAATATTAAAAAAAAATCTAAAAAAGTCTGTACGGTTATGAAAGAATGACAAAATGTAATGTGGTTATATTAAGCATTTGCGGGTTATGAATATATAAAAGCATTACACATAAGAACAGTTTGCATTGCTAAACCACTAATTCCTGAATTATATATTCATGTAGTAGTACATAAAAAGGTACATAATGTAAATGTCCCTTTTGGTTTGTATATTAAACAAGACACTTACACATCAGAGTTTGAAAATGGAATTTCTTTGTCAATGGAAAAATTAGCATACTTCAGAGAGAGGGCAATTTTTTCTAGGTTGTTTTGCTTGGTCTTGGAACAATTACTTTTGAATCTGGGAATAATATTGAAGTGAAAGTTTATAAAGTAGTTGTCATCTTTTTTTTCCTTAAAGACAAATCCTGATGCAGCACTGACTGCTTTGGTGGGGAGGAGAAAGGTGGCATAGTTTTTGATCCACCTTTTCCTCCCCCCACCTCCACTTCCCCCAACAAATGGAAACCCTCCATTAGAGCAGAGCAGCGCTTTAGGTGCTGTTGTGGAGGCTGTAAGAGGACCATAAGAACTCTGTATTGTAGACTCACACAAGTTAAACAGATTTTTGAGAACTCTAAAGGGTGCATTAAATATGTACTAGGTTATGATGCTATTGTAATTATATCATTATATCTGAGTGGCTGTTTAACTCTTACACTAGCAAAGAGGCTATTAAAACTTGCAGTAACTGAATCTTGTATCAGCAGTTATTACCTTCTAGAAGCATTTTTCTTGCTTTTGTTTTCTCTCAGATATAAATTTTAATCAGGTTTTTATAAGGTGGAAGAGCGAACTATGGATATAATTTAGATCATTTAAATGGAAATTGTCATTTTATAAGATCTACAATTTTAACAGGTAAATGCTTGAAATAACTTTTAGTTATGATCAGCATTAATACAAATATTTGAAATATTACACAGAATAAACTGAAGTGTTCAAACCTCTAATCTTTGTGAATGTGTACTGACACTAGTGTGGTTCTGCTTTGAAAAAGTGATGATTGAAAGAATAAATGGATCTTAGTGTATTTAGTCCTAACCACTGATGTTAATGACATCAGTCATTACCTAATGAACCTAATGACAAAGTTCTTACTGCTTTTCAGTCCTGTTAATAACAGAGAACAAAACTAATTCTGCTTTTGCACCTTTTCTGTATCTGTACGAACTCAGAAAATAGGGAGATGTACAGGCACTAGGGACTAATTTACCTTACAGAAACTTTTTATTAGTTTTGAAAGGTGTGCAGGAGTCCATAGTCTCAGCTCTGTGTTTTCAGCTGGCAGTTCAACAATATCTTTATTTAGAAAAATTAATTTTCTACAGATACCATATGCCAGTAAACATGGAAGTTTATGATGTCATTTCTGGTAATGTAGTCAAAAGTAGACCTACACAGTGAAGCAGTGGTGCTCAGCCTTTTGGCCCCATGGGCCAGATGAATGGTAATAGGACAGTCCTGGGGCTGAATTCAACCCCATGCAACAGAGTCAAGCCTTGAAACCCAGCACTACTGCTGTTACCATCCCCCCTCAGCCCCCCCAGCCTCTCTGTGTGCTGGGATTGGGCCCTGAGAGCCCAGAGCCACCCCCTTCCAGCCCCCGACACCAAATTGGGGCCCTGTGAGCCTGATGCTGCCCCTGCATAGTCCAGTGTGCTGGAATTAGGCACTCAATCCAGTGCACAAGGCCTGGGACTCCCACGGCTCTGAAAATCTGGCAGTGGAGGAGCAGCGGCCCTGCTCCTCTGTCACCACATTTCCAGACCCAGGGGAGGAGCCACAGGCCAGATATGAGTACTCTGTGGTCCAGATGAGTGGCATACCGCCAGTCTGTGTGTTGGATTGGACCCTTCACATGCCAGGATCCAGCCCCATGTGGTTTTGGCTCACCCCCATGTGCTAGGTTTGGGGCCTTGTACCACTTCTGTCTAGCCCTGTGTGCCAGGATCAAGCTTTGCACTGCCCCTGCCCACTCCTGCAAGCTAAGATTGGGTTCTGGTGTTCTGCGATTCCTCTGTCTGGCCCCATGTGTCCAGATCTGGGCCCTGCACTGCCTTTGCTTGGCTTTACATGCTGAGATTGGTCCGCGCACTGCTTCTGCTTAGCCCCATGATACAGCACTAAAGTCTGGATCTGACCTATGGGCCAGGGGTTGAGCACCCATGCCCTAATAGTGTTAATTAAACAATCACACTAAGACTGCATTTTTTTCATGACATAGATTAGTTTATAATGCTTGAACTTCAGACCAATTTCATATCAGTCTTTGTAGTTTATGGAATATGTAAGCCTTTCTTATCAGGCATTATAAAAAGCATTTCCTTTTGATCATTAGAATTTCACTTATGGAATCTTTAAAATACTTCCGTTCTTGATCTTGAAAATCAATTGGATTATATTGTTGTTAAGGGTTGGTTTGGAAGTTGGGGGTGAAAGAGGTATTTCAGAAACCCACCCGCTGAAAATAGGTGAAATGTCACTTCTTAATTCTGTAATGTGAAATTTAGAACTGACAAATTATGGAAAAGACTAACTTGCACAACTGTTTATGTCCATAGTGCTGGGTGTGGAAGAACAGGAGCCATCTGTGCCATAGATTATACGTGGAATTTGCTAAAAGCTGGGGTAAGGAGGACCTATGGGAATATGACATATTCTAGAACTGGGTCATTTTATATCAGTGCATTAAATTAAGCTTTCAAAATACATAGGAAAAACTGGCATCAAATGTTTGAATTGCAAAAGCACTGCAAAATTTTGCTATAGGTTACGTAATCAATACACTTCAACATGCAGACAAAGACAAAACCCATCTCTGGTTTTGGTAGTATATATTTGTGAATATTGTTTTGAAGTACTGATTAATTAAAAACTGATAATTTAGGATTTTTTTTTTTTGTAATGAATATACATGCTCATTATTTAGCAGTTCCTTAGCAGAATTTTTTTGGACCCCATACTTGAAATTTCAAAGTTCTGGTCTCTCCAACTCTGCTTGGAGAATTCTAAGTTAACATCTGCATGTTTATTTCTCAATTATATCACACTTTTGGAAGTGTGGCAGACATTAAGTCCAAAAGTAAGATGGACACGGTAAAAGCAATAATCTCAAATATTTTTATGTGGCGAATAGAGATGTTTTCAATCTCTGTTCAGGAGGAACTGTTACTGTAAACAATTTTAAATAGGTCTATTTACATGGAGGAAGCATGAAGGCCCACTGTACTGAAAACTTAAATTTAGTTCATATCTCTTACATTTCTTTCCCAAGAGGTACCTAAATTGAGTTCTTATTTAGAAAAAAAATGTTAACTTGCATCTATTTCAGAAAATACCTGAAGAATTCAACGTATTTAATTTAATACAAGAAATGAGGACGCAAAGGCATTCTGCAGTGCAGACTAAGGTACACTCTTCTGTAATATGGAATGTACTCTATGATTACGAAGGTTTTGTGCTGGTTTTAAAAGTCTTTGAAAATTAACCTCAGTCTTGTATATACTATAGGAGCAGTATGAACTTGTTCATCGAGCTATAGCACAACTGTTTGAAAAGCAACTGCAACAATATGAAAATCGTGCAGATTGGAAGATTGTTGATGGAGTGGTAAGAGCTTTTTTTTTCCCTTCCGACATGCTGTTTTCAATTCATTATAGCATTTGCCTGCACAATTAAGCCTGTGGTGCATTCAGTCCTTGATCATGTTTGTCTCCAATATTTTTGGGTAACAAGGAAGAAACAAAACTTGTTTGTGAGTTCACATAGCCACCTGGGCTATGTATCTTTCTCTCAATGGAATCAATTAGCCTGTTGTCTGCTCGCTCTGGGGAGTTGATGGTGGAAATGGGGAGCTACCGATCTATACTTGTTAATTAAAGAAATACTAATACTTATCAACCAACATAACTCCAATGGTAGGAGCTCTACATATGTGGGATGCAAAGACCATTCTAAAACTACTAGCCAATTGCCTGTCAAGAATGATCGGGGTTGAGGGGGCAGGATGGAGTGCCACCACGTAGGGCTTCATGCTGCCACTGTTCTGCCCCTTGCAGGGAATGGGGTGGAGGAGCTGAGGCCAGCACTGCTCCCTCACCCTCTGTCCAATCTTCAGTGCAGTGTCGGAATTGTGGTGGCGCTCCCCCACGCGTGGAACACTGTGATTTGGCTGTTTCCATCAGCCAGTCACAGTGTGGATAAAGCGTTACAGACAGACGGCCAGACTTAGGCTTTTATAATATTAGAACGTTTAAAATGGTGAGAGGTCTGCTCTTAGCATGGTTAAATGATGTAGTGGATATAATGGTCTGCTACTGGCAGTGGTGGAATGACAATTCTGATGACTGGCAAGAAGTAGCCAAAGCCCAATCTCCTAAAAATATGCTGTGAAACAGTGTGGCAAATAAAATATAGAGGGCAATTAAGCAATGCAAAATTTAAATTCCCAAATCCTAAAAGTATATAACAATGTTCTCACTAGCTTAATCACTGCAAGCAAAGGCAAAGTGAAATAATACTTCAGTAATTCAGAAAACTCTTGAATTGGTAAACTTTCTTGATTCTTCATTCTATATTCTTCTTTTCCTATTATTACCTCTTTAAAATGTGGTTTTGTTTAAAATGATCTTATTTCAAACCAGAGATGTTTCATTTCCCTGAGGAACACCTGCACAGGCTCTGGGTGTTTTCTGAGCTCTGAGAAGAGAGATCCATTTATAAGAGATGTTTATGTAGTTCCTCAGATTATGGTGCTACTAAAAATCAAGGGGATTAGCTGAAGTGAAGATAAAAATGGCCTAGATTAGTGATGCTCAGCCTCTTGGCCCCATGGGCTAGATGGAGCCCCATGCTTCAGATTCCATTTTTGGGGACCAGCAGCACCTCCCTTCCTGCTCTGTGTTCTGAGATTTGGATCATGGTAGCCCAGCATGATTGCCTTCTGCATTGGGATGGGATCCTCGGGGCCCAGCACTGCCCTTCTCTACCGCCACACACTGGGATTGTGCCCTGGGGCCCAGCACTGCTGCCCCCAGCTGGCTCTATGCCCATCACACAAGGCCACCACATTTCTGGAATACACACTGCTCTCTACTTTTCATTGCCTGACATACAATATCTTTGCTATCAAATAAACATGAGGATGAATTTAACAATCTCACTTCTAAATTCTCCTCCCACAACTCTTGCATATATAGCTTCAATATATAGTAGAAAAGAGGAAGAACTAGAGCAAAATGCTTCCAGGATGGAGTTAGGGATTTCTGTTCATTTCACATTATTGCAGGAAAACTCCATGATGTAAGAAGTGTGGTATGGCATGGGCACAGTTCCCCTTCTTCTGGAGCCTCTGGCAGAGGCCTTAGAGAGAGCTGAATGTGCTTGAATGGTATACTTGTGCTGAAAAAAATTCAGACCATGTAAGTCACAAAAGACTTAGTCTGAACAGTAAAGACTGGAGAGGGAAATCTGATGGATTTGAGTCGTGAAAGAAATGTTTCTAATATTAGACCAAAATCCCCCTTGAATATCAGTTCGTTCATTCTTACATAGGCTCTGCATAGCATCTGGAGTGTTTTCTCTGCTCATTTTTTTTTAATTTTGTATTTGGTTCTTTTGCTTGGAATCTAGGAACTAGTTTAGGGGTGGGCAAAATACAGCCCACAGGCTGGATCCAGCTCACAGAGAAGCGTTGTCTGGTCAGGAGGTCCCTTGGCCCCACCTGGCTGAAGCACCGCCTAGCTGTGGTATGTCCTGCCGCCTCCTGGGCACACAGCAGGGCTGGGGTGGCTCTGCAGCAGGACTGTCTTTCTAGGCAGCTCGGGCTGCAGCAGCTCTGCTGCTGTCACTGGCCCCAGCCTTGTGGTACAGGCAGGGACCAGTGCACAGACCTGACCCCATGCCAACTCCAGGCTCTTCCACGTGGGTTGAGCAGCAGCAACATGGAACAGAAACTGCTGCTCTGCGTGGGGAAAAAGTGACTCCTTCCCCTCATCAGTGCTTCCTGGTGCATCTACCCAGAGCCTGCGCTGGCCATCTCTGCTGTCTCACCACCATCTCTGGGCTACCCCACAAGACAGTGCTGGCAGTGCAGAGCAGGTGCAGGGCAGCCCCACATGGCTCTGAGCAGCTATGCCAGGAAGCACCAGTGAAGAGGAGGGGCAGAGGCCACTTGTCCTGCACTGAGCAGCAGTTTCTCTGCCATGCTGCCCTGCTGTTTTTGGTACGGTTGCCCGGAGCCTGCACCACTGCCCCTGTACTGCTTTGTGGCTCCTCTGCACCGTCACCACTGCTATGCTGGGCAGCACAAAAGTGGTGGTGATAGAGCTGCACTGTAGCCTGACATGTTGCAGGCTCCAGGGGGCCACACCAGAAACTGGCTGGGGGAGGAGGGTGGCACTTTCCCCATGCCGAGCAACAGTTTTTTCCCTGGCACCTCTGTCTCCTCCGCTCAGCCTGGAGGGGTGAGCCCAGAGCCAGCACGGGGTATGCAGGGTGAGAGCTGCACGTGCTGGTCCCTGCTGCTACTGCCGGAAGGAGCTGCCCCAGCCCTACTGCATGCCCACGGGTCACAGGATGTGCCATGGCTGGGTGGTGCAGAGTAGGCATGGAGTGTGTTGAGGACACTATTGGCAGTACTGCATGGTGCACAAGCTCTGGGCTGTTACGGGGTGGGGGCAGGTGCTGATTGGCTTGGGGAGTGTACATGTGGGGAGCCTCGCATGCACACTTCATATCCCCTGCAAACCCTACAACCACACCCTTCCCCATACACAAACTCCATACCCCACAAATAGCATACTCACACATACATCTGCCTTTCTTTCAAGGGGAGCCCTGTTCACTGCTACAAGCTCTTACCCCATCACACATGCACTCCCCAGCTACTCTTCCCCTCCATATACCTCACAGCCCCCACAAACCCCATACCCATCCTGCCACACACACACACACACACACACACACACACACACACACACACACACACTATAGAAGAATAAGACTTCATTTTGAGCTATTATGCAGTCACTTCTATATATACAACACAAACAAATCAGGACAAAAATATGTATTTTTTAATTAAATTAAAATATATTATTATGGATGCTTGATTTTTAGTATATCATTTGTTTTTTTCCTGGCTCTATGATGGCAAACCTTCCCAAAAGGAGTACTTCTGAGGGCAAGGGGAGGGACTTCTGGTGGAAAAGGTCAGAGGTTAGGGGTGGGATTTCTGGTCCCAAGATGGCAACTAGGGGGCAAGGCAGTTGCCAAGGGGTAGGGCTACCCTTGCAGCCTTTGACACCTCACCAGAACATATTAAGTGGCTCTCCAGCCCAAATAATTGCCTGTCCCTGAACTAGCTATTAAGAACTTACAGCAGCAAATTTGAAAAAGAAGAAAATGCTTCTCCCCCAGCCCCCCAATACCTTTGGGGAAGGCAAGTACCATTTTAAGAACTTAGTCAAAAATATACATGTTGGGCATCCCTATTTAGTGGCCTTGCTTGGAAAAAAGGCTACCCTAAATGAGCAGTAAGATCAGACTTAGGAGACTAGGTACTACTATCCATGCAAAACTTACAACAATGAAAGTATCTTGACTGAGGTCATCAGAAAGTGCAACAATACAAATGTGACCTGCTCAGGAGAGGTGAGGAAAAATCAAAACTCATTTTGAAATGTCTGGGACTCCAAGTGAATAAAGTTGAAATTCACTTTTGATGCTTTTTAGCCTCTGTTATGTTAAAAGACATTTTTAATCTGCAGAACAGATATGATAAAGTTGAACTACAGCAGGTGTTTGTAAATTGCCCACTTGGAGAAAGTCATTCCTTTTTTGAAGGGGCCACCTTCAAGGTAGGGGAAGGTAACTTAATTATTATTATACCCTTGACCTTTCTATAGAGACTTCAGTCAAAGGATCCCACTGTTAAGGTTTTGTTTGAGATTCTGTCCATAGAAAATTGGGCTAGAATTGGTTTCATAAATGAGTCACTGGTTCTTAAATTCCTTGAATCCAAAGGCCCTTTGCAAATTCCCTGTCCCTGCTGTCAACCATTTATTAATTTGAACTAATCTGACTGATTAGTGTGAGAGTTTGATTTGATTGAACTGTCTTTTGGAAGCTTCCAAAGAAAACTAAGTGACACAAAGTAGCAAATATTGACCAGTCTGAAAAATGTCCATGTAGCAGGACGCTAAGGTGCCTGTTACTGAGAGACCCTGGAAGACTCCTCAGGTGCTGGTTGCCAGGGCAGCGGGAGGCAGAAAATGACTCTCACCTGCCAGCGGTCAGCTGGCTATAAGAGGCAAGACCTGGCTCTTATGAGGGAGGGCAGCTGAGACCAGAGGCAGTTCCTGGCCGGCATCTAAGACAGAAGAAGCTCCCTGCCAGGAGGGAGAGAGAGAGAGAAGGTCCTGGAGCGATGACGTGAGGAGAAGCCTGACTGCAGGTACTGCTTGCCAGAGTAAAGGGGAGCAGCACCAAGATGGCTGAGCAATGTCAGTACAGCCAGGTGGCTTAGGTTTAAGTTATAGCCAAGAGACTTGAGTTTACATTACAGTTTAACACCGGTGGTTTGGATGAGGCTATAAGGGGATGGAGGAGGCCTCATAGGGGACTCACTGTAGAGTGAGGACCCCAGCCCCAGTGAGGACACAGAGTTCGGTGGTACAGACCCCAGCTCCAAAGAAGAGCCCGGCGAGAGGGGCAACCTTGCAGAGGGGGAGAGCCCGGCAAGAGGAGCAGCCTTGCAGAGGGGGAGAGCCCGGCAAGAGGAGCAGCCTTGCAGAGGGGGAGAGCCCAGTGGGGGCTCAGAGAACCCCAGGAGAGGGGCAGCATTACGGAGAAGCCCCAGTGAGAAGGGCAGCAGTACAGAGAAGACCCTAGTGAAAAGGGTGGCGTATAGAGAAGGCCCGCAAGGCTTAGATACTCAGGACCCGGAGCAGGAGAACTGTGGCCAAGTGGAGGAGAGGTAGCCTCCCTATAAAAACACTTATCAAAGTCGTGGTGGGTGAGAATAGGAGGATGCAAGTCCAAAGCTTGGTACAGTAGAGGAGGCGGCAAGGGCTAGCACGGCGACCCTGCCGTTCCTCCTGTTACAGTCCACAAAGCTGGTAGCGCAAAGAAGTAGCAAGCCCACTTGGTGCAGTGATGTGCGTGTCAAAAAGCAAAAAAGGATAGAAGACAGATATTCTTTAAAAGAAAATATCTAAGGATATAATGTTTATATTATTGTGAGGTAGATGCATACCTTGGTGAAGCAGGGTCTTCTGGGAATTCCGCAGCTTGATTTGCAAGGATTCTCAAACCTTTTAAAGAGACAAAGTTGTTCCTTAGGAAGTAAAGGACTCATTTACTGGATGTTTCCTCTCAACCTGAAGTGGCAGTGCCAATAGATGAGGAAATAATGGACCCTACTTATTGTTCTGGGAGATTCTGAGAATGGCAGCCACTAGCTCACATGAGGCAGAAAAAGAAGTGGCAAATCTTTTCTTTGGTGAAGGAGGAATAAGAAGTGTTAGGTTTTTTTTATACCTCACCAATGACATTTGTCTCTGGGAGTGGACAAGATATTTCCCTCCTCACTCTTCTCTGAAACAGAATGACAGCAAGAAAAATAGCCAGCCAAAAAGGTGAGGTTTGGCTAGAAGACGTCCTTTTTGAAAATCTTCAAATGCAGGCTCAAATTATCAGGTCCTGCTGTCAAGAGAGTACTTCCAGGCCTATGAGACTCTATTCCTTTTCAGTGATATCAGCTTGCTCAGGGTAGAAGTTTTGCCTTGCTAGTGATGGAAGCTGACCTTTCTGCAGGTTGCCTTAGGAGCAGCTGACACAGCTGCCTGTCTTTTGGTAAGAGGTGTGATGTAGTAGTTGTTCCAGTTCAGTTTTATTTCTTGTGTAGTGCTGATTACTTAGAGGACATACTTGGAAGACCATGCTTTACCTAGATATGCATCTACCTTACAGTAATATAATCACTGGGCCCTTAGGTATTGTCTCTTAAATATCTGTCTTCTATGATAAGTAGGAGACTTATTATTTGAGGGCACAGAGTAGTACAGCATTGTGAGATGATATTCTTTATATCCTGAAAGAACCAAGAATGATGCTGTGTTCTGTAGTCTTTTTCTGGCTGAAGCGGGAAACTTTCCCTGTTTGAAGCACATGCTGATGGCTACTGGCTATGCTGGTGGCAAAGATAGTTTGGATTGACAAAGAGTTGGCTGCTTGTGGAGCTAGGGGACATTGGCAGCATTCTGGTGGGTTCATCTGTGGCCAGGTGGCGGGGACTCCCTCCCAAGGCATAGCTGGGAGAAGTGGTAGCCATGGCTGGTCCTAGCACTGACCTGTCTTAGACCTGAGCTGAGTCATTCTGGCCCACTGGAAAAACATTGCTGGAACACTGGAGAGGACGAGTACTTCATCATAGTTAGGAGGCACTTACAGAAAGGAATTTGAATGAGTGTAAATCACAGGAGAGGCTTGGTTGCTGATAATCACTGGTGGCAATCACCAATGTTACTGGTTGCAAAATGACTGCATGGACTTGGCTCCAGTTTCAGTGGGGAGAAAAGATTGCATGTTTTGGAGAACTGCTTTTCAATAGAAAGAGAGTCTGTCTTCTAATAAATGCTGTGGCTAAAAGGAAAGGGTGAAATGTGGAAACAAAACTTGTCTATCATAATTTTAAGCTTCTGAAAACAGAATTCATCCAGGCACTAAGGGTAACAAAGAAAAGAGATTCTTTTATTTTCTGCGTACCAGTATGAAGAAGGTGGGTTATAAACTAGAGGAATTGAAAATGACTATTTATGAGTATAAATTTTGACCTAGGTGGTGATGTGGACTGTTAAATAAGTTAAAACCATTAATTTTGAGGAAAAAGCACTCTGGTAACAGGGAAGGCTAATAAGAAACAGTTGCTACTAAAATCTGAACTTCTGAAAAGCAGGTCCAGACAATTTGCATCAGAAAAACTTTTTAAAAGGACAGGCCAGAAATTTGTCTGGATCCTTAATGTTTTTCAGTAGGTTTTAGAATGCTGGGGAAGTTATGGACTGGAAGAAAGCTAATGTGCCAATATTTAAAAAAAGTAAACAGAACCACCTGAGCAGCTCTTGGCTTGCAGGATCCTTGTCAGTGTAGTGAAACACTAGATACGGGAGAATATAGAATAATCTGAATTAAAAGCAATTTATAGAAAATGGATCTTGCCAGACTAGCTTAATTTATAATTCTTTGAGTCTGGCGGATTAAAAAAAAAATAACATTGCTGTAATAAGAGTTCTGTAAGGCATTTGATTTACGAGTGTAGGAAAGTGGGGCTGGAAGGGACTTCATAAGATCACTCAGTCAAATTCCGTATACCTGGCAGGATCACCCTTGACTAAACTATCCTAGCCAAGTGTCGTGTCTAACCCAGGGGTGCTCAGCACCAGCTTGCAGGCCAGACCCCCTGCTGCCAAATTTTCAGACCTATGGGAAGCCTTGCAGAATAAACAGTGTGGCCCTGCACATGATTTGGGCACTGACCCCATGGGGGATCTCACCCATGGACTAGTTCTGTACCACTTGATCTAGTCTGTGGGACTTGGGTTAGACCAGTGGTGCTCAACCTTTAAAATGATAGAATCACTACTGTTGGTTTGCAAATGGCAAAGATTAAATGACAAAGGGAAAAAGATAAATATTAACAGATCATAGATACAATTGGTCACATGCAAAAAAAAAATGCATTTTGATATGGCCAGTTGTAAAATTGCACTTCAGAGAACAAAGAATTTAGAACATATTTGTGGGAAGGGGGACCCTGCCCTTGGAAGCAAGGACTGTGAAAGACCAGGATCATGGTGGCTGCACCTGAACTGGCATGATACTGTAGGGCAGTCATACTCTCTCTATATGAACTACTGCTGTGACTGTTATTGGAATACTCTTTTTGGTTTGGATGTCTTCAATTCAAGCATGATATGTGTAAATTGGGGATTCAAAGAAGTGTCACAAGAATGATTAAACGATCGGAAAACATGAAGGACTTGAGCTTATTTTGTTTATCTTGTCAGAGGAGGTTTGATTAATCAGTTTAAAAACTACCCAGGGAATAGAAATCTTGATTAGAGAGGAATCTTCAATTTAATAGACTGATCTATAACAAAAATCATTTGTACGTGTCTGGAAGTGGAAGCTAGACAAATCTAGAGTAGAAATATATAAGGGTAATCGGCAGGGATCTAGGTTTTCTGTTTGCTGCAGAAAAACTTATTTCCCCTTTAATGGAGAAAAACATGGGAAATGGTGGGTTTCCCCTTGCAGGCTGGGTGAGTTGCCACAGCTCTGTCCAGGTAAGCTGAGGGGAGGGGGGAGCGTTGTCCAGGTCATGCGTTGATTGTGGGGAGGGGCAGAAAGGGTGTAGGCCACATGGCAGGCAGGGGCACAGGTCACGTGTTAGGCAGGGAGGGACAGAGGTGACACAGGCTGGGGGGAAGGGGACAAGCGATGAAGCAGGGAGCACAGCCCATGTGTTAGCAGGTTAGGGGGACGTGTGCTTCCCAAGATTTCTGTGCCCACAGTGGGGTGTGGAGCTACTGCTGAGCTGGACCAGCTCTGGGCAGAAGCCACCTCTGCCACCCAGTTCATGGGAACTGGCATGGGAGGGAGCTCTGCACTAGCATGGCCACCCAAGTGAGGTGCTCCTGCCTGCTTGGCAGCAGTGGGGGCACAACTCCATGCCACTGCCACACCTCACTATGGCAACACAGTGCTCCCTCCAGCACCAGTTCTGCCTGCTAGCTCTTGCCTGGAGCTAGTTTGGTCTGGCAGCAGGCATGTGCCCCTCCCCACCCTCCCTACTTCATTGCCTGTGCTTCCGCCACCCATTTTGTATACATCCACTCCCTTCCACACATACTGGGGGACTGAGGGTGTGGGACTATGGGTCGGGAGTGAGGGGCCCTGGCAAGGCCAGGGGGCTGTGTTGGGAATGAGGGGCAAGGGCAGGGCACAGACATATCAGGGCGATTCAGCCCCACAAAGCAGTCGGGGGCACAGCCACGACTGGACCTACATCCTGATGAGCTCTGATATTTTTCCATGATAAACCCAAAATCAAATGCCATAATGTATAGGTATTTAGAATGTATTTTATTATAGTGGTTGAAGCTTCCAAATTGCTTTAACATTGTAAATATAACAAAAAAATCTTTGTGTTCAACTTGTGTGTGTAGTGGCATTCATTTTAATCACAAAAACATGGATTTGTGGGTTTTTAGTCAGAGAATTCAGGTTTTCTTTTTTTTTTTTTTAATCGAAGAATTTGTGATTTTTAGACAGAGAAAACTAGGTTCCCTGGTTTTTTGGCTAATTGGTTATCACACCCTTGATTATTATATACTCCTCACTGGAAATTTTTTAAAATAAGGATTGGCTCTTTCCTGAACAGGTGTTCTAGCTTATTATTTCTTATTGTAGGTTATGTGTTATCCCTGGTAGTACATCGCAAACATCTACAAAGTTTGAGGGGAAGGCATGAGAAAGCAGAAGGGAGACGGTAATACGTGGAGGAAAGTTAGGAGGGGAGGGGAAGAGTCTACAGTACCTCCTGGGTTGTTGAAGTTATTACATGGTTGTAGTGACAGCGTTAATTTTATTCTGTGGGGCAGAGCTGTACTACTACCCAGCGCATCCACAGGTGGCGGATAGTTAAATGACCTTCATGGAAGGTTAGGTTTGGAATAGGCAGGGATAATTCTGACAAATAAGCAATGGCAGCACTACCAGGATATGGTAAGGACAGCAGTTGGCAATGGTTTCTGTCCCAATGGTGCTGTGACATGGTGAGTACAGGTCGCTACTATAATAAGCCTGCCCGGCCTCCAGCCATGGGTCTGCAAGTCCTCAACAGCAGCACAGGCAGAAGAAGACGTTAGAATCTCGGCGGCTGTTGAGGTGGATATGGGCTGCAGCAGAACAATGTCCTCAGCTGTCTTGGTCTCATTAGATCCTCAGATCAAGGTGCCATTCTGTCAAGAGCCATTCTGTCAAGAGCTGACGTGCGGCAGCTTCTCCACGATAAAAGAAGTCACACACAAGCATCTTCCATTAAAACAGTTTTTCCAGCACATTCCTTAAGCCCTTTGGTGACCAGCTAATGGCAATGGGAGCAGGCTTGTGAAGTCTGGAAACTCCTAGTCATGAACTGGCATGAAGAGAGCATGAAGGTCATCTAACACTGGGATGAGGTAAGAGTATGATTCAGTAGCTGTAACTGTGACTGAACAGCCCTCTTCAGGATCTGCTCTGTTTCAGCTTAAAAAAATTCAACATTGATATCAACTTGTGGGAGGTTATGGCCCAGGCCTGTCCCAAAGGGAAGAAGAGTTTGCTGCAGGGATCTTGGTACTTTGAAACTTTATGACAACAACAGGAGATGGAAAAGTGGGAGCAGCAGCAACAGTGTTGCAGACCAAATGAAGAATCTAGCACCACCCACCCATGCCCCACACAGCTGCAGTAGTGTCTATATTCCAGATGGGCCTCAGTAGCCATCTTTGGGACAAGCAAACAAGATAGTCATGGAAGGCATCCATCCTCGACTGGAAGAGATTGCTGAAGAAGAGTTCATTTTATTACTGGTAGCCTGGAATCTTAGTGGTACCAGTAGTAATATAAACTTAAAAGTGCTTAGCACCCCAAAAGGTGAGGATCACTGCTGTAGATCAAACACACATGTACTGAAGTTCAAGCAGGAGTTAATACAGTGAAGTTGATATTATACAGGAGGTCAGAATAGGTTATCACAGTAGTCCCTTTGGAACAATTCACAGATTCTGAAGCCAAAAGTAATTAGAAAGGAATAGCTGGTCATGACTGCTACGGATCATATTTCGAACTGGTGAGCTAGAACACAGTAAAGTATGTCACTTGACACTGGTATTACATCTTGTTTCTGAGAATGGCATTTCTTCTTCTAAAAAGCTTTTAGAGAAACCTTGCATCAAGTGTCATTTTTAGGAGTATTGTGCATGTGCTCCTTGGTGCCAGCTTCTGAGTTGCTCTCAGAATTGTTTTGTTGGGCACTTGGTTAAAAAGTTGCATTTATAAGAACCTGTTTCAGCTTTGTGTGTGCATGCTGCAATTTTACTGATCCTAAAAGTTACATTTTTTTTCTGAAAGGAAAAAAAATTCTTTTGGAGTAACTTACTAGATGAGGCAATAGAACATGGCTTTTTTTGTTCAGTTTTCTAAAAGAACTGGGTTTCATATAGTCTCCCTTTTTATGAAAGAATTAGAAATAATTATGTTTCATTGTCTAATTTGTTTTATTTATAATTTAATATTTCTGTTGCTGTGTGAGACTCAAATGGGAAAGAATGAACTGATTGTGTAAGGGAAACAGTGACATTTTACTTTCTGTACTTGACAGAATTTGGAAGATTAGCCAGTCTGTGAAACGCTTCATTTTCAGGACCAAGCTAATTTCTCAATAATGCTTACTTGGTATTTCTTATATTCTATTATAAGCTCCCCCATGAAGTCAGATGAGAATCTTTATATAAAACTTTGAAAACTTGATGCAGGTGTAAGTGACTTGACTTAGTGCTGTTAGTTCATACCTTTTTAAAAGGGATTGTTTTGGCACTTCATTCTGTTTTAGGAACAGGTAGGAATTAAGTATCCTGTTTCAGTGTTTATGATTTTTCAGCTCTCTAATAAATATATTTAATGTTTTGTCAGAATGATATTAATACAGAGAATGCCATCAGTTCCTCAGACCTTGAGAAACCTGATTCTCCTCCACCAAAACCTCCACGGACTCGCAGGTACTATTTTATTTATTTATTTTTTAAGTTTCAGCTGTAAAAGAAGGATTTGGGTTTTAAAGTTGCACAGCTTTTCTGGTGGTTAAATGAGCAGTCCTTACTGCTTTGAGATACGGCAACTTGGACATCTTGTGTGACTAAATATATTTTGTGGAAGTGTTACAAGTATGAATTTGCTGCTGTTGCTGTAGTAGCAATATGGAACTGCTGCTGCTGGCATAGAGTCCTTGAGTGGGGCGGGAAGGAGGCTTGCCATTCTGACACCCCTTCTCAGTGCCTGATACTGGCCCCCCTCCTTAGCCACCCTTGGTTAAACTACTCTTGGCTTCCTTTGCCCAGGGAGAAACAGCTTCATGTATTATGCTAAGAAGGTTCAATGCTTTCTGTTTTGGCTACATGTACCTTGCATAATAATGAATCGCTTCTAGGCTTACCTAAGTGTGGAGTATGTATTCCATCTTAAGTCTCTATCTCTGGTATCCACATATTGAGGATATCAGAATACAAGAGAAAAAAGATGGTAAGAAAATATTATCAGTGTTGGAGACTAAGAGGGAATCCTGAGTGGGCTGTTCTGGAATTTTTCAAGTGAAGATTGATTTGTCTAAAACTCTTTTTTTTAGTCTTGGAAATCAAAACTTGTTTTGGGGTTGCACCAGTTTTGATAGTATTTGTATTGGGAAAGATTCCTTAGATCCAAAGTAAATGCTCTGGTGAAAACAAGAGAGTGCCTCCAACTTCTCTTAGAATATCTAATAATCACAAAAGGCTGTTGCTAGATATAGGAAAACTATTTTCAAGGTCTGTTGTCTAAATTAGGACTCTTGAATCTGGATCTTTAATATCCTACATGGGTGCTGGAGTTGTTCAGTGTTTTGGAGTTGATAGACTGATTTTTCTTATACTTTTTTTTTAAAGTCATGTTTTGTCTTAGTGCAAAATGAGAATTAAATTTCAAAGATGGTTATCATTCAGCTTAATCTGTGCGGCCTTTTCTAGCCCTCTCTGTACCTTTGCATCTGTTCCATTGGAACTAACTTTATATCACTTCTAAACTTCATGATAAATATAACTATTGTAATAGCATACTGTGGGCACTAATGCAATATGCTTCTCACAAATAGACAAAAAGTGGGGATGGACGTGTTAAATATGGCCAGAGTTATCAGTGGAGTAGTGACATGTTTAACAGAAAGCATTTCATTAAATTTTTCTATATAATCTTTTCCCATCTTTCCTCCACTATTTTATTTTTCTTTAATATCTGCTTTTAACATCAGTTCCAAGGTCCTTCCACATGCAGTGAGACTTAGTAGAACACAAATAACTAGACCACTGGCTGCATCTTTTGGGTTTTAAAGCACTTGCTATCTCATGGCCTCTGACAGAGACCAGGAATTGGGGTACAGGCACATGCCATTCATTGTGCTCTTAATTGCTCTAAAAGAAAAGTGTAGTGGGTACGTGACACAATTTTCCCTGGAAGAAGTTCTGTTTGATGCAAAGATGTTCCTGGAAAGGTCAGAGAAAGTTATTCTATTGCCAGTGCAGTGTGTCTCCTCCCATTGTCAGTATTACACTGGGTTAGCCATTTGCTCAGTGCATACTGGCTCCTTTACTATCTAGAGACCCAGTGTTGTAATAGAGCCTACTTTGAGAAGAGAGCTTGGGAGAGCTTCATAGTTTCATAGCAGTTAGTCAGGAAGGACCTGAACAGATCATCTAGGCTGACCCCTTGCCACAGGCAGGAATGAATGCTGGGTTCACAGGACCCCAGACAGGTGATCATCCAACCTCCTCTTGAATTTGCCCAAGGTAGGTGTGCAGACCACTTCCCTGGGAAGTTGGTTCCAGATTTTGGCCACCCTAACTAAAATACTGCCTTCTGGTCTCTAACCTAAACCTATTCTCCATCAGCTTATTACCATTGTTCCTTGTCACTGCAGGTGGTGCTGGGGAGAAAAGGGCTCCTATTTGCTGTTGATCTCCCCTGATGAGTTTGTAGGCAGCCACCAGGTCCCCCCCACAGCCTCCTCTTGCTGAGGCTGAACAGGTTCAGGTCCCTTAGTTTCTCCTCGTAGGGCCTGTCCTGCTACCCTTTCACCAAGTGGGTAGCCCTCCTCTGAACCCTCTCCAGGCTGGCTACATCCCTTTTGAAGTGTGGTGCTCAGTACTGGACGCAGTACTTCAACTGCGGTCTGACCAAAGTCGCATAGAGGGGGAGTATCACTTCTCTGATCGGCCTGAGATGCATCTTTGGATGCATGGCAAGGTATGGCTGGCCTTGCTGGGTGTGGTCTGGCATTGGTGGCTCCTGTTTATCTTGGACTCAGTAATGACTCCAAGATCCCATTCTGCCTCTGTGCTTTCAAGAGGGGAATTCCCCAGCCTGTATGTGTGTATGCTGTGGATTCCTTCTCCCAAAATGCAGCACCCTGCATTTGTCTACGTTGAATCCCATCTTATTCTTGTCTGTCCACTTTTGTAGCCTGTCTAAATTTATTTGCAGCCCCTCTCTCTCCCTTCAAGTGTGTCCACCTTGCCCCACACCGTAGTGTCATCAGCAAACTTGGACAGTGTGCTTTCCACCCCTTTATCCAAGTTGCTGATGAAGATGTTAAACAGTGCGGACCCGAGGGCCAAGTCCTGGGGTACCCCACTGCTCACATCTCTTCAGGTTGAGAACAACCTGTCCACCACTGCTCTCTGGGTGCACCCCATCAGCCAATTTTTTACCCGTCCAACTGTGTAGGCATCAGTGCCACAGTCGCTTAACTTATTGATGAGAATGGGATGAGAGACAGTGTCAAAGGCCTTCTTAAAGTCTAGAAAGACTACATCCATAGCGACACCATCATCCAAGGATTTAGTTACTTGGTAATAAAAGGCAATCAGGTTGGACCAGCTAGATGTATGCCTGCTCCTTGCTATAGAGTTAAGTTACTCTGGAGTAAAACCCGGAGTAAATTATTTTCAAGGAGACGTCCTTTATGTTTGCAGCCATAAGTAAAATATGCCCCGATGATCCCAGGAAGTAAATATTCCTTATGCTTTGACAATGCTTTATCAAAACTTCACTTGCACTTCAAAATAGTGGGTCTCAATTTTTTAGACTCGAGATGCCCTTAACGAGACCTGAGGAACTGCTGCCTAACTTCTTTGATTTAAGTGGCACCCAATTTAAAAATTGTATATATTGCAGTGTTTACCTCTTTGCAGAGGAGCCAGGCAGTAGAGGTGGGGGATCAGCCGGGCAGGGACAGTCCTGAGCCTAGACTTTACCCACTTGTACCTCATGGTACTTTTCAAAGGATATAGATGCACCCTAGTAGAAAACTTGTTTCTCATCCATAATTCCCAGAAATCTGTGGATTTTTTTGGACAAAGGTTGCGGAATTTATTTATTTATTTATGTATTTTTCCTGTGGCATTCCAGCAGCAAGTGTTTTGTGATCCATTGGTTCGCAGACCCATATGATCTCTCTCAAGGCATTTGTACGCATGCGTTTTTGTGCTGTGACTTCTGAACAGACTCAGTTAATCAAGTGTGCTCCATATGCAAGCTGACATGCTCTGCGCTGTGTCGCATGCAGTTGTATAAGTGGCAAAATGCATGTCAGGGCACAGAAAATAGCAGTGATGCGTTTTTGAACTGAAACACCTTTGTTTTCCACTGCCACTTTCTCAGTGCTGATGCACATGTTGCAGGTCATACATATGTATGCTTCGCAGTGCCAGGTTCTTTTAAAAGCTCCCAATGCTATAGTGCAACCATGTGTACAAATGCCCTCATTTCCCACTTCTGATTGATCAAACGTTACTGATGTAATGGCTTTGTCATTTTTCCCCTTCTGTTTATTGAAGGGATGTGCCTGCCTGTCATCTTAGGGCATCTTTACACAGTCTGGGTGGTGGTGGGGTGTGGTGTAAATAGAGCAGCTCTGAGAGATGCTCTATTTTAAAGTGCCTGTAGCATCTTGTGTTTTCAGCACTGTTTTCAGCTTCAAAATGGCAGCGGGGGCACTTTAAGTAAAGCTTGTTTGAACTTTAGTTAAAGCGCCCCGCCACTATTTTGAAGTGCAGGGACAGTGAATACACTTGAAGTGGAGGCTCCAGGAGTGTGCTAATTAGCACGCTCCAGCAGACTCGGTTAATCAAGTCTGCTCTGATGCGTGCACATCAGAGCAGATGTCCAGCTCATGTATAGATGGCTTTAGGTTCTCAACTGGCTTGTTCTATTCGCTCTTTTCTGTTCTCAGCATCTGACTCTTCTAGACCTTGATTTTTCTCTCGTGTACCATGAATTCTCTTATTACTACTGATACCACTAATAATTTTGAAGAAAGTTGGAAATTTTTTAAAAGGCCCTCTTTATGCTAGCTTGTTTTTGACAGTTTGCATAAAGTAATTTGACTGCTTTTGAGTGCTTTTATAGTGCAGCTTGTCAAGAAATTTGAGAGCATTGTTGATTATATGAACTTGGTCTAAGAAAGTTCTATTTGAGTGGGGGCATTGAAATGCTTTTCCAATATTTTAGCTTAATACCTATTGGTGTTTAGTTTGATTCATTTATAATTTTTTCTAATACACATTTTAAGTAAGGGCATGATTCTGCTAAGATTATTTTATGAAATAGGAAGAGGCTTCCTGGATAAAAAGATATCCAGAAAAGGACAGATAGATTTAAGAGGGGACATAATAGCAGTCTTCAAATACTTGAAAGGCTGCCATAAAAAATAGGGAAAGCACTTTTTCTCCTTGGCAGCCAACATCCTGCTTCTATGAAATGTTGTGAAGATGCTCAAGAGATCCTTGGTAGAGGCCATGCCCCCCCCCACTAGAAAGGAAGGCAACCCCCCAATGGTCTGTACCATTCTGACCATGGCTCCTTCCCAGACCCAAATATGGCAATTCATCTGACCCTCATGGCTTTCGTTCCAGGAGGAGTATTGGTTCACCTCAGCTGAAGTAGCCAGCTTTGATTGCAGCCAACACCCATGCTTGTGAGGGAGGCTTAAAAACAGCTTGACACATGTGGCAGAAAGGGAGGAAGGGGGCAACCAGAAAAGCCCAGAACAGTTGTGTTCTGGAATTGCAGTGGCTTACATTAAAACACTAAATATTTTAAAAACATCATATTTGTTGTTAAAACACATAAAACATCCTTATTGAACACAGTTACCTTTCTGTATAGCTTACAGATGAATGTTGTTTGTCTTAAATTATTAAAAATAAATAAATTACCCCTTTGGGTTACTGTCACTAACATCTGAGCAAGAAGAATTCCAGCTGTTATCCCATCAGTTAACACAAGAGTTTATTTTAGGCACCACTGAGTCTGCAAGATCCATGATTGGTGCTTATTCAGAGTGTTTCAGGAAATGTTAGGTCTAATACAATAGTATTAATATCCTCTTGATAAATTAGGCTTTGTCAGTTGTGGCAATTGTGTCTGAATAGTTGTAGACTAAGAAATGAATAAAGGAGGGGGCAAACTGTTCCTGTTAGATGCAAGATCATCATAACCAGCTTTGAATAATTTGCAAATAGGGACTGACTGTGGTACAGTATAATTTTGCTACAGTCCTTGGGGAAGGTCTTGGAGCTCTGCAATGTGGAGGGAATATCTTAATGAGACTGATTTCATTTCCCGGAGCAGATTCCTTCAAGGACTGCTTGATAATTGCTTGACAGTTTTCTGTTAGCAAATAAGCACAGAGGATGAAAAAAGGAAAAAAACTAAAGGGGAAACGCAAAGAAAAAGAGGGATTGGAGTTTGTATTCACTAGGCAGAAGTGGTAATCTTTTCCAAAGTAGAGATCTTTTGGAGCTGATGATTGAACATTCAACCTAGAAAGTACAGCAATATTGAAAGAAAATGGGGAATGAGAAAATGTATCTTATGGAAAAGTAGAAAGATGAGAACACATTTTAAGCATAATCCTACAATTTGTTCTGTTTCTGCAGAACACCTGTCTTCTGTCCTAGCTGTCATTTAATGTTACTGATAAGTCAAATTAGTACCTATAGGGTTTGTGACTGGATTAATTGGATAGTTGTACAAAAATGAAACTCTGACATACAGGTATACTTTTAATACATTTTTGGTTAGTGTAAAATCACAAATATTACTATATCAGCTGACTGCTAGTAGCTATACTGTCAGAAGGCAGGGCAGAGTTGCCTCTTGTAGATTACCTAGGAGATGAACAAGTCTTCATAAGCAACGGCTTGCTTTCTCACGTGCTAAGCAGAAGTAAGCTGTTGCTTACAAAAAAATTATGCCTCTGTCAATTAGTTAATCTATAAGGGGCAACTGTGTCCTGGCTTCAGACTAACCCACCTAACTACCTCTTAGTAGCTGTATTAGCGGCCATTGCTTTATTTGTTAGTGGTGGTTTTAAAAACACTTCTCGTACAACTTATTTTTTAGTAGAGAAACACAAATGGACTATTTTTGATCATTCTACACACTTGGGTGTATGCTGTACCCTATAATTCAGTTTCTGACAACTTCAGCAAATTATAGCTTTTCTCCCACATGGCTGCATAAGATCAAACGTTTAAGCACAGTAGAATAATGTGGGTGTCTAGCTTCAGCCCTCTTACGTAGGGTTTAATGTTCCTATTTTAATTACCTGGAAGAACGTAGAGCCCAGTGTCTATTTTTAGTTGATCACAGCAGCTGCATTCCATGACCTTGGCATCATTCTCTTTTATTTGATGATAAAACCCTACAGTGTGGCACACAGAAAAACCATGGATTACTTGGGGGCTTTTCACTTGGACACCAGCCAATCTTCATTTAAATCTGAACTACATTTGGTCTTTCTTTAATACTAGAACACTCTCTCATTAAGCACCAGACTAGTTCAACATTTAAATTGTCTGCTGTTTTATGAATTTCCTAGTACATACTGTATACTTGAATAGAAGACATTCCCCCCACAACCATCAGCCTGTGGTGGGGGTGGGAACCCTGTCTTTATATTTGCATGTGATGTGGAGTGAGGAACAGGCAGCTACTTTGGCTCTGACTCTGGCCCTGAGTCCTGGTGGAGGCTAAAGTCAGACCCATAGCAACCTCCTTCCCCACTTCCCCTCTGCAGCTTTTGCCCACACACTGACCCTCTTCCCTCCCCTTTACTGTTAGGTGAAGCTCAGCTCTGGGGCGTCTCCAGGTCTGGAGCACTTGAAAGCTCCTTCCCCCTGCTCCTTCCCCTGCATGGCCAGGCAAAGGCTGAGCTTCCATGTGCTGTACTTCTGGAGAGAGTAGCCCAAGCAGCATTTGACAGTTAGGTGGTGCTTGGATGGGGCAGAGGCTGGGGGGAGCTTGAGAGGAGGGGCAGAGGCTGGGGGATGCAGAGAGCAGGTAGGCTGCAGGGAGGAAAAGTGGGAAGGGTAGAGGGCAAGGGGGGGCACCTGATTTCCCGTCCCCATCCCCTCTTAGCCACTGCTTTCCCTGCTGTAGCTGTGCAAGGGGACAGATTCCAGACAACCCTCCAATACCTAGATTCTGTACCTGAAAAATTATAACAAATGTATATATTTTCTCTATATAGAATCTAATTATTAGGGGGTCATCTTGTATTTGAGTAAACACAGTACTACAGCTGCAGTTGGAGTACTGTGTCCAGTTTTGGGTGCCTCACTTCAAGAGGGACATGGAGAATCTGGAGAGGGTTCAGAGGAGGGCTACTCGCATGATTAGCGGCCTCTGTGAAAGACCCTGCGAGGGGAGGTTGAGAGTTTTGAATCTCTTCAACATTCACGAGAGATGGCTGAAGGGAGACCTTGTAGCTGCCTATAAGTTTATCAAGGGAGGACAACAGGGAATTGGTGGTGCACTATTTAACGGAGTGCTCCAGGGAGTAACTAGGAGTAATGGGTGCAAACTAGTGGAGAGTAGATTTAGGTTAGACATTAGGAAGAAATTTTTTACAGTAAGGGTGGCCAGAATCTGGAATGGGCTTCCAAGAGAGGTGGTGCTATCACTTAACTTGGAGGTCTTCAAGAGGAGGCTTGATAATCACCTAGCTGGGGTCATCTGACCTCACTCCTCTTTCCTGCCAGGGGCAGGTGGTCAGACATGATGATCCATTGCGGTCCCTTTGACTCTACAATCTATGAAAAATGGATGTACTATACAAATGCGTTTCCCTTTTGAGATATTGCCTACTGCCTTGCTTGTTTTTATACATATACTATAGATAATATGCTTGTTTAGACAGATTTTCTTCTCTGAAGTGCTCAATGTACTTGGACACTTGAAAATTGGCTTTCTGATGGTTCCATGGTTACAAATAATCTAAATAGTTGACTTTAAACTCACATGTTGTTAAAGCTGTGTAATGTTTATGAAAGAATAACTTTACTTTGTATTTCACTTATATTCCATGAAGAATATGGTTAAGTTGAAGTATTGTGTGGGTCTCCCCACCACTGCTGCCTGCCTGCCAAAATCTAGTGTGGCACATATTTATGAAACACATTGAAAACACAGGCTTTTGCTCTTAATTCATATGGAAGTTGAGGGTGGATTAGGTTTTGCTAACCTCTGGAAAGCAGCACATCTGAATCACAAAGCATCTGTTCTGTGCTCATTTTTTTACTTCTTGTTAAAATGTATTTCTAATGTATTTAGAAATATTTTTTGTATCATCCAGGGATGTAGACACACTATCCAGAGCAGGAAATAGCATCTTAGATTATAATTTGAAAATCTAGTTCTTTAATTACATGAACATTCCACAAATGTGTATAAAACATTAAAGGATGCAACTGTTTCTGAAACTCAACACCTACATGGATAGTTGAGCAAAAATCTTCCTCAAAAGATACTGAAAAATTGTTTTTGGGATAGATTGAACACTCTCATTCACATTAACAGATGCTGCAGGTGTTAAGCTTATTCCTGGTTTGCATTCTAAAAACTGAACACATGTTGTATAGGTCAATGGCAGCCAACTTTTGGCAGGCATGCCAGAAGGTAAGACCCACTCCCTCCCCAAATGGCACTCCAGTTCTATCCCTCTGCCCCATCTCCTTTTCTGTATTCTGCCTCCTGGCAATTTGCTACTCTGCTTTTTGCCCTATTTGCTCCTGTGTTCCTTGTTCTCTCCCTAATCTGCCATGTGCCACTCAGTTATGGCATTTGTGCCACAGGTTGGCCACTCCTGGTCTAGGAAATGACTTCTGTAAGCATTTCCTTTTAATCATTGTTAATATAAGGCCATATAGTATGACAGGGCTTGATGATCTTTCTCAGTGGCAGGCAGGAGTGGCTCAGCTTGGGTATGAGGCAGGTTGGCACTAGAACCCAGCTATTTCACCCACTTCTGCTTGCCACCCAGCTGTGACATGGTGGAGTCAAAGCCCCTTGCGCAGACATCCTTGACTCCTGGTTTCTCCTGAAGCCTCAGATTCAGCCTCGCAGATTGCTTGATCCAGCTCTTGGGTTACCAACCCCTGTTGTAGAATGACAAATACAAACTTTATTCCATTCTTGCAGCGAGACTACATTTAGCCTCAATAAATCCTCAGTCATACCAGAAATTTTACTTTTAAACTTGTACTATACAAAAAAAATTCTATATACTGCTTTTTAACAAGACATAAAGGATAATATAATAAAGTTAATGTATAGTGAATCCAATCTAGGATCAGTTCTTACACCAATCAATTTTCAGATGTTTCTGTTCATTTTTTTTATCAAAATAAGGTATTTCAAAGTCTATTGAAACTCCAGTTCTGGCATCATAACTTACTTGCATGTTCTCTGTAGATCTTTGGCATGAAATATTGATAATACAGATGAGATTATGAGATCATAGGAAAGTAGGGCTGGAAGGGACCTCACAAAATCATATGATCCAGCCCCCCTGCACAAGGTAGGATTGTCTCTGACTAAACCATTCCAGTCAAATGTCTGTCCAACCTGCTTTTGAAAATGCCTAAGGGTGGATATTTAACAACTTCTTTAGGTAGCGTGTTCCAATGCCTGGCCACCCTTACAGTCAGAAAGTTCCTTCTAATCCCCAATCTGCATTTCTTCTTCTGCCCCTTGAGGCCAGTGCTCCTAGTCCTGTTCCATGTGGCCACAGATAAAAGCCCATCTCCATCCTCTCTGTAATTTACCCTTAAGGTATCTGGAGACTTATCAGATCCCCCATCAATCATCTTCAAGGGCTATCTCCAGACTAAATGAGCCTAGTTCTTTCAACCTTTCTTTCTGAGTCTTACTTCCTCTTATCATTTTTACTAGTGTGTGCTGGACTCTTTCTAGTCTGTCCACATCCTTCTTGAAGTGTGAGGCTTAAAACTGAACATAGTACTCCAGATGAGGTCTCACCAGTGTTAAAGAGGGTGGAAGAATTGCTTACCTTTGATTGGCAAGTGGCACTCCTGTTAATAAAACGCAATAAGCTGTTGCTTTTGGGGGGGGGGGGTTGTTTTTGTTTTTGTGGGGTTTTTTTGCAGCAGGAGTGTGCTGTTGGCTCATTCAGTTCATGGTCCACTGTAAGTGCACAACTTTGCACTTGTCCTTGTTGAATCTCATCTGATTGGATGCAGACTATTTTTCCAGTCTCTCCAGGTCATTTTGCCCTCCAATGTGTCTTCAACTCCACCCAATTTGGTATCATCAACAAATTTGCTAAGCATGCACTTTATCCCTTCATCCAAATAAGTAATGGAGATGTTTGACAGTACCGAACTCCTGTGGAACCTCACTTGATACTTCTTCCCAACTAGGCATTGAGCCATTGATGGTTACCTGTTGAGCATGATGATCCAACCAGTTGTGTATCCAGGTTATAGTAGTTTGTTCTAGTCTGTATTTCCTTAGCTTGATAATGAGAATATTGTGGGAGACCAATGTCAAAAGCCTCACAGAAGTTGAGATTGTATAACATTTGCTGCTCCCCTGCACCCCCATCCACAGAGCCAGTCCCCTTATAGAAAGACATCAGGTTCATTGGGCATGACGTGCTCTTGGTGAATCCATGCTGGCTGTTCATGATCACCTTGTTCTCGCCAGGTGCCTCATAGTAGATTCCTTGAGGACCTTCCATGATCTTGCCAGATATCAAAGTCAGGCTGACTGGTATGTCATTCCCCAGATCCTCCTCCTTTCCTTCCTAAAGATGGGCACTATATTTGCCCTTTTCCTAATCATCTGGAATCTTGCTCAACCTCTACAAGGTCTCAATAAACTAGGGTTCATTCTGTCTGGCCCTGCCAATGTGAAAGCATCTAGCTTCTCTTACCTGTTCTGTCATTACTCTGGGCTGCTTTGTCTCCTTCCCTATCTTTGCTGCCAACTGCACTTCTCATCTGATAGCTGCCCTTATTTGTGAAGACAAGTTTAAAAAAAAAAAAAAAAAGTTTTCCCTGTATAATCTCTAAAACCTGCCTTATGCATTCCATAAGGAACCTTTGGTTTCTTTGGTCTTCTTTTTAATCTTGACATATTTATAGAATCCCTGTTTTGTTTTCTTTTCTTTTGTGTCTTGCTGTACTTAGAAAAAAAGGGAAAAGGTCTTATCTACTCCTTTTGAGTTTCATCTGACTCTTCCTTCCTCCTGGGTTTTTATCCATTTTTTTCATGAAGCTACAGTACAAGAGAACTTAATTGTATAAACTATGTAGTTGGTGTTTCATATGATCATGAGCCTGATTTTAGTCTTTGTAAAATATCTTTGCAACCTGTGAATAGCACTGTCTTCCCAAATTCTGTTAACTATACTGATGTTATATATTATCGTTCATTATATTTTGAATGTTATATTCTGCATCCTACTATAGAAATGTTTGGTTTTTTTAAAAATAATTCCCCAATCTTATGCTACTATATAAGAATATTTCCAGCGTTTTTGTTTTCTATCCCAAGAGTTGCTGAATTTTATGCTGGTATATGGAAAAGAAAAAAATATTTTATTACATCTGAATGAAAAGGACTTCCTGTTTGTTTGTAGACTTTTTAAACAAGTATTCATTCAGTTAGATTAAACATGCAGATGACCTTTTATTGTAATTCCATGTGGCAGTAAATTTCTTATTAGAGAACTATTTTTGGCATGTATAAAACCATAAGACTAAAAATGCATCTTTTTATCCCAGAAACAACAGCTTCATTTTCTTTTAACAATCCTTAATAGAAATTGTAAGCTATTTGTCAGATCCTGCTCCACTAAATTATCTATGAACCTGACTTATCTATGACCCTATACTTGTCACTTTTCCTTCCTAAAGAAGACTGTTACAATTTCTTTCTAAATGTGATCTACACATGATCTACTGATCTGTTTTTATATGCTGGACATAACTGACTGCAGCTGTGTCGTTGGATAATAGTAGTTGTTACTGCTGGCTTATGGAAATGTTGTAACTATAACCATCCTCTTTAAAACTATTTAGAAAAAGTGTGTATCTAAATGTTTATAAAAAGTCAAACTTGGACCCTGAGAGGGATTAGAATGGGCTGAATATCAAACATTGTGTATCTGTCCTTTGCAGCTGTCTTTTGTTTAATGTAGGTTTTCATAACCTTACTGAAAGCTGTGTTTTGTATGTAAATTATGTACTATGAAGTGGCTTTTTCTTAGAAAGTATTTCTCCAGTATTGCCACAAGGGGACGCAACCACTCTGTAGAAGTCAGCTGTAGGAACAAAAATGAGAAATCCTGATGCATGAGTGCTAAGGTTTGCATGCTCTAGTCCTTAAGGGATATTTATAATATTACTGTTATATCATATTTTGTAAGATGCATCACTTGTTTCTTTGACTGTTTGTGGCTTAGTTCAAGCCTGCTGTGTCACTGTTTCTCATCCAAGGTGGCATGAACCCCTTGAGGGTTGTGGATACAGCAGCCAGGTAGAACTGCTGTGTGTAAACTTCTGCTGCAGTTCCACCTGCTCACTTCTGTTTTTGGGAGAAGCATAAGGGACACAACATGAGGCAGCTCGTGCTCTATAGTGTGCATGTGCCACAGCCCTTCCTAGGTTGGCTGTGCAGCAGGCATGGGGTGGTTTTACCTGGAATCAGTAACACCTGGTTGAGAGGCACTGAAATAAGCTGAGGCAGCACCTACCGTGGTTCTCAGCTGGGGATACCATCACACAAAAAAGAAGTGGTGGAGGGGTGCTGTGGCTCTGTAAAGGTTGAGCACCACTGTTTTATGTTATCCATATTTTATAACTTTGTCTGCCAGCATTAGAAATGTTGCTTAGAGTTTAATATTGGGCTCTGAGTATCTTTGTGAAGGGAGGGGGGTAATTAGGTGGTTTCTTGTGCAACTATAGACTCTTCACTTTTTTGCAGTTGCCTTGTAGAAGGAGATGCTAAGGAAGAAATCTTGCAACCGCCAGAGCCTCAGCCTGTACCACCCATCTTAACACCATCTCCTCCTTCAGCCTATCCGACAGTCACTACTGTGTGGCAGGACAATGATAGATACCATCCAAAGCCAGTTTTGCACATGGTTTCATCAGAACATTCAACAGACCTCAATGAAAACTATAACAAATCAATTGAACATTCAGGGAAGAATGAACCTAATGAACGTGCAGAGAAAAAGCTTGAGCGGAACCTAAGTTTTGAAATCAAGAAAGTACCTCTTCAGGAGGGACCACGAAGCTTTGAGGGGAACACTCTCTTAAACAGAGGACATGCAATTAAAATTAAGCCTGTTACAGCCTGTGTAATGGATAAGACCTTTAAGCCACAGGAGCAGAGTTCAGGGGGTTCACTTGTTGATGTTTCTCAAAACTCCTGTCTGGAATCTAACACAGCTGTAGTACCTTCTCCAGAAGAGCTGCAGAGTTGGAAGGGTTCTGACACTCCACCAAGACCAGATCGTTTGTCTCTCAAAGAGAAGGGACGTGCTTTGTGGTCACTACATGGGTCTGAAAATGCACTGACTGCATCTGTGTCTGAGGATGTCTCTTCAGATGTCTTGTGTCATGGTATAAAAACTGCAACTCTAGCACCAAACACCACATCTCAAGTGGAACCCCCTTCCAGTGATACATCTGAGGATCATAGCAGTACATTTCCAGTTCGAGCACCCCTCTGTTTTACTAATCCTCTTCATTCAGATGATTCTGACACAGATGAGAGGAACTTCGATGGAGTCCTGACCAGCAGTATGTCTAATATTTCAACCGCAAGTGCCACAGTTTCTGCTGCCACTAGTTCTGAAAACATTTCTGCTAGAAAAGTATTGCCAATGTCCATCGCTAGGCAAGATGTACCAATAGTAAGACATTCCGAAGATGAAAAAGGTGGGTTTTATGGCATTTCAGCTGCATTTGGCACTTTTTGATATTATTAAATCTGTAGAGTGGAAAAACATTTATTTTTTTAAAATAGCATTGGAAATCAACTTCTAGTTAAAATTTATACCTTAAATTAAAAAAAATCTGCCTTGTGGTTGCTCAGCAAGAGCCAAATCTTCATTCTTTCTTCTATTTTTCCCTGAAGTTGCATATAATATTCTTATGTTACTGCAAACCTTGATAAATTATTTTATGTTCTATATTTAGAGGGATTAACAACTTGTTGGTCCTCTAGAAAACATTCTTATCTGATCCCCACTCCCAGCAATCACTCTTCCTGCCTTGCTGCACATGTATGGCAGGAAGTGTGATTTTTTTTGGGGGGGGGGCAGGGGGGGATTGTGGCTCATATCCCAATTGTGCCATACTTGCACAATTATAGTGTAGTAGGAACTCGGGATCATAGAGCATCTCTGCAAACCAGATCCCACTTAAGACCCTTGTTGCATAGAAATACTATTTGTTCTCTGAAGGGGTGTCACCAAGTTGCTCCTAAAATTTGGAGAGGGATTTTTGTATCATTGATTTTTAAATTGGGAAAGATTTAAATTGTGTTGTCTGCTTTCTGAAATTCCTACCCAGGTTCTGGGCTCCCCCTGTACTGGCAGGTTACAAGCTGGGTGCCCCTGGATCTGGGGTTGGGGCTGACCCCAGTGCAGTTCCAGGACCGGATGGATTGTCAGTCAGGCCACATGTTCAGTTTAAGGCACCATGCAAGCCAACCAGAAAGTAATGTGTTATTGTGGTATTAATGTAACACATAGAGGGGACCTTGGTGTCATGAACCCCACTATAATTTCAGATGTTTGTGAAGTGTCATTCAGTTTTTGTTTGTTTTATTGATAGGGTATGTATATGGTCTTGCTGAATAACCAGTGTTATGCTGTAACTGTCACTTCTATCACAGTATGGATTATGTTGTAGTTTATGGATTATGTCAGCGGCTCCCAACCTGTAGTATGGGTACCTGTGGTATGCAAGCAACCTGCCAGCGGTACATGCTAACAGATTTATTGTAATTATATGACAAATTTGCTGGTGTTATGTAAGGTTGAACAGAAAAAAATGCTGGTGGTACTGAAGGTTGTATCGTTTTAAATTGGTGATGCACATTCTGTCCAAGTTTGGGAACTGCTGGATTATTCTAATGGTTCTTAACCGTTTTACACTCGAGGCACCCCTTGTTGGGCTCAACACCTCTTGTTAGATTCAAGTCACCCTTTGGAAAAAATTTGCACTCGTTTGACTATAGAAAAATAATACTGCAGTTCTATTGTTGCGAAGAACTCAGAGCACAACAGGTCAGAATGGTTTTAACACTATGAATTCTTATTTGAAATCTCAGGGTTTATTTTATGAATCATGTTTGCATGCCTAATAATGCTAACAGTGCCTGGCACCCTATGGCACACTTGAAAGGGTCTCAGGGCACCGCAGAGTGCTGTAGCTTGTTGAGACTCACTATCTTATACTGGCTAATAATATATCTTTATGATTTTGGACATGGTTTAGTCAAAGAAACTGAGGGATGCATACTTAAGGGAAAAGGAGCAAGTGAAACCACTGAGTATCTCATTCTGTTACTAGAGGGAAGAACAATTTCCACTCTCAAACATGGGCAGAAGGGGCTATTGTTGGGATGGGAACCCAGTTTACAGGAAAAACAACAACACCCCCATCCCCTCCGGTAGCAAAGGTACCTCAGCAAGATGGGGTATTAAGTAGAGTAATTTTAGTTGCCCAGGAAGGAGAAAAAATTAAAACGGATTTTGAGATTCATGAACAATTGGACAATGCTGATGGCAGGGAGCGACTGGTTTGGAAGTGTTTAAGGGCTGCCTATGAGTCCTGTTTTTTGGAGTATCCCAGGTCTTGGAAGACTCCCAAATCTGCAGTAGTCAGGGCTGGTAGGATTAGCAGGAAGGCTGATTTCTGGAAATACTGGCAGGAATCTGATAAGGTGAGAAACTTTAGTTGTCTTTTCTTCTATCTTCAAACTGTATGTCCATTTTTTCCTGTATAATTCTTCTCTCCTATAAAATAAATTATTTGGTTGTTTAGTAATCTTGCTTATTGCCTGTGGGAGAATGTGATCTCAGGGTGAGTGGTATTCCAGGACCCAATCTATGGCAAGGGGACCTAAAATTCTTTGACAACCCAAGATGAAGTTGCTTGAGTTGTCAGATTCTGCTGATGCCATTGTGAGCTCTGGTATAAGAACAGTGGAACGGAGGTTTGCGAGGTGAAGGAGCTATCCCATGGCAAACCTTGGTCTGTTCCTTGGGGCAGGATAGGCAAGAGCAGGGATCCTGGTTTTCTCTGATTAAAAAAAAATCACAAATTCTCTGATAACACCCCCCCGCCATCTATGATTAAAATGAAACGTACATATGTGTCTCTGTGTGTGTGAGAGAAAAAAGAAGAAAAAAAACCCAACAACACCACAATGTTTTATTAACATGTTTATAATTTTGAAGCAATTTGGAGGCAAGGGAGTCTGGCTCCCCACTTCTGCATGCACTCCCAAAGAGCCTTTGGAGGCATGTGCCATCCAGATCTGTGCGCAAAGCAGGGGTAGTAGGCTGCCTACTGTGGGCTCGGCCCCACCCCCGATGCAACAGACCAGAACAGGGCTGGGCAGAGACGCACCTTGCTGCTGTGAGCCCAGCATCACTCTGTCGAGGCACTCCCTGCCTTCCTGGCAGCAGCAAGGGCTCAACTCCATACTGCCACTCCTGCGGCTGCCAGGCAGGCAGGGAGCATTTTGCCATGGAGGTGTGGGGCTTGCGGTGACGAGGAGCTTCCCCGCCCAGCCCTACTCTGCCTCGCTGAGCTAGGTCCTGTCTGCTGAACAGCAGAGGCCCTGGGGGGAAGGCAGCAGGGTGGGGAGCCTGAGCTCAAACCCATAGCAGGCAGCCTGTATCTGCCCCAGTGCTGTGCGTAGATCTGGGGGCACATGTCCTCCATGGGCCCCCACCTCTGGGAATGTGCACAGCAGTGGGGAGCCAGCCCCATCCCACTCCCTGCTGGGGTCCTGCAGTTGCATATTTCAGCCCCGGGCCCTAAGCCCCATGCACTGCCTGGCTGGGCAGTGGTCCCAGCCCTGCCCAAATCACCCCTCTCTTCCTATGGGGGTCTTAATCCCCCCTCCCTCTCCCCACTAGTTTTACCTGCAAGAGATGCTCTCCAGGCTTCCTGGCACCCACTTGCATATATATGCACATGGCACCCCCTGCCTGACTCCTGCTCCTGTTCCCCCAGCCCCTTGCAAGCTGGAAATGTGCCAGCCTGCAGAGGGGTCTCTGAAAAAGTGCAAAATCTGTGTGTGTCTCTCTTAAAATGGAAAATCCACATTGTTCTCAAGTAAAAGTGAAAATCCATGGGTTTTTTTCAGTTTTTCCATGAGAAATGAAAAACCCAGATCCCCAGTAAGGAGAAATTCAGAGCTCTAGGGGCATCCATCAGATTGTGACAGTTTGTGTATTTTTTTCTGATGCTAGTCTTCTGTCAAATTATGTCTATTCAGAAACCAAAATCGTCTATTCAGAAACCTAAAACCAGTATGTCTTTCATGGTTTCAAGGATTAAATGTCTCTTGCAAGCAGAGGCATAGTTTGCACAGAAAAAGTTAAGTCACTAATTCATGCTTAATTTTTTTTTAATCAAGTCAAATCAAGGACCTTTGTCTTCTATTCCATTGTGTCTGTCAAAATGGGCTTTATTGATCATAGTAAAGAAAATGGTATTTCTACTTGCAGAAATGTCCTGTTCTTACCCAGGGCAATCAATATCTATCTTCCTACTATTCCCACAGTGAAAGTTCAAATCTCTAAGCTCCTGGTTTGGATACTGTGAGGACATATGAATACCGTTGGAGTTTAAGAGCTACTGTATATGTGGTGACAGGAACTAGGAGAACTATGGCACTCAAGGACTTGCTCAATGGAATTGCAGTATTGAAAGATATATTCCTTAAAATAAATAAATAAAGGCTAAGTTGCCTTTAACAAGGCTGTATGCAGCATTTAAAGATGCTCCTCTTTAAACATACAATGATTTCTGATAGGCTTCATTTTCTGCTCTTTGCCTTGCCCCATCCAGTTCCTTGTCTTGTTCCCCTTCCAGTGATACACCTTGTCTTGTTCCTTTCTCCTTCCTGGTACACTTTTTTTAATCATGTTTTATGGTCACATTCAGTCTTTCCTTGTGACCAGCCTTGTTGTGTTGGAGCACGTGGTGCACAATAATCTAGCAGATAATCTTTTAAAATGAGGAGTATAAATTGTAATTTTTTCTTTATCAGCTACATTAGCCATAAAGTCAAAGCTTTAGGCCAAGATTATCACTACTGCATTCGCTGCTGAGCATCCTAAGGTATATAATACATTTATTCAGATAGAATGGACCCAGGGGTACTACTATTTCCAACTTGATGGGGTTATTTAATGGGGATTTCCAATCGCTATAAAATAAACCACAGTAGAAGCTTATAGTGAAGCTTGCTTGTTTTGTAAGATGATAGTGATTATTAAAAAGGCCTAATGAAGTGGCAACACAGGTTTGTGCGACCTCTTTTTGCACTACAGAATTTTGCCCTGTTACATGCTAGTGTGCCACTGTTAAAATGCTTTATAGTGAGACTTGAGATAAATAAGGCTAGTCAGAAGGCAGTCTTCTATTTCCACCATTGTATTTCTAGCATAGACATTGATAATTATGCTAGGACCATTCATTAGTCTGTACTGGTCCCTGGTGTAGATGCTTTTATAGTAGAGTTCCTGTACTTAAACATTTGATGGTCAGTTTAGCCAAAGAGTCTGCACATACGATCTCAGGGCAAATGCTTTGCCCTTGCAGTCCTCGATTGAAAGGCTACTCTTGAATTTTGTAAAAGAAACCATTTTACAGATATGCTAGTTAGAGAGGTGTTGGGTGTTTATGAAAAGCTGAAGCAACCGGAGAATAGTTCTAGCTAAACTGATTCAAATTAGCATGCTTTATGACGTTAGCATCTGATTAATATATTAGCTCTAGCAGAAAAAAGGGTGTTCTGCTGGTCCAGCACAAAACATAGAATCATAGAAGTAGGGTCGGGAGGGACCTTGTAGATCTTCAAGTCCGATCCCCTGCCTGGGCAGAAGGAAAACTGGGCTCAAGTGACCCCAGCCAGGTAGGCACTGAGCTGCTTCTTAAAGACCCCCAGGGTAGGAGCCAGCGCTACTTTCCTTGGAAGTTGGTTCCAGGTCCTAGCCGCCTTAACTGTGAAGTAGTTCCTATGGATGTCTAATCTGAACCTACTCTCCAACAACTTATGGCCATTACTCCTTGTTATCCTAGGGAGTGCTAGGGGAAACAAGGTCTCCCCCAAACCCTTCTGTAACTGGTCCCCCCAGTGAGTTTATAGACGGTCACAAGGTACCTCCTCAGCCTTCTCTTGTGAAGGCTGACCAGGTTCAGGTCCTGTAGCCTCACATTGTAGGGTCTGCCCTGCTGTCCCCAGATCATGCGGGTGGTCCTCCTCTGGACCCTCTCCATGTTGTCCACATCCCAGTGAAGTGGGGTGTCCAGAACTGGATACAGTACTCCAGCTGTGGCCTGACCAGTGTTGCCTAGAAGGGGAGAATCACCTCCTTGGCCCTACTTGAGATGCACCTGTGGATGCACAATAAGGTCCGGTTAGCCCTGCCGACTGTGACCTCGCATGGTTAGCCTATGTTCATCTTGGAGTCATCTGACTCCAAGATCCCGTTCTGCCTCTGTGCTCTCAAGAAGGGAGTTTCCCATCTTATAAATGTGCTGCCAGTTACTACTGCCCAAGTGCAGCACCCTGCACTTGTCAGTATTGAAGCGCATCCTGTTTTTGTTAGCCCACCCTTGCAACCTATCCAGGGCTTTCTGCAGTCTTTCTCTCCCTACTAGCATACCCACCACACCCCAAATTTTGGCATCATCAGCAAATTTGAACAGGTTGCTTTTCACCCTGTCGTCCAAATAACTGATAAAGAAATTGAACAGTGCGGGCCCAAGGACCGAGCCCTGGGGGACTCCACTGCCCACTTCCCCCAAGGTCGAATATAACCCATCCACCACCACCCTCTGAGTACAACCCTTCAGCCAATTAGCAGTCCATCTGACTGTGTAGGCATCGATGCCACAGTTGCCTAGTTTTTTAATGAGGACGGGGTGAGAGACGGTGTCAGAGGCCTTGCTGAAGTCCAGAAAGACTACATGCACAGCAACACCTGCATCCAGTGCTTTTATGACCTGATTGTAAAAGGCAGTCAGGTTGGTCTGACATGACCTGCCCCTAATGAAACCATGCTGGTTGCCCCTGAGCATCATCCCCAATGCTGGCCCATCACAGATGTGCTCCTTGATGATCTTCTCCAAGAGTTTCCCCAGGATTGAAGTAAGACTGATGGGCCTATAGTGGCCCATGTCCTCCCTCTTCCCTTTCTTAAAGATGGGGACCACATTAGCTATCTTCCAATCATCTGGCACCTGGCTCGAGCACCATGAGTGCTCATAAAGCTGTGCCAAGTCAAGCAGCAGCTCTAACTTGATTTAATATTTTTTGAGATCAGTACGTTTTCTGGCAAAACCAGATATGAGATGGTATTCTTGACCTTTCAAAAGCAACAGGAATAAGAGGTTAACCATGTCCCTGGAAATGGAAAGTAATAGTTGGAGATGGAAGCCAAGAAAAAAGTGTGAGGAAGATGGAGTTTAAGTTTATGAAAGGGATTATGAGATGTTGACTCTAACTGCAGGCAAATGACATTTTTTGTATTCAGGCAAAATCAGGGAAGGGGACAGCAGTAATGACATATTATTATATGTGCCATAAAAATGATGGTGTAGAATAAAACAAAGTCCCACACAGAATTTGCAAGAATAAATGCAGAACGGAAGGCAGATTGGGAGCCTGGAGGTATGTGCTGCACTGTCAACTTTTCCAAGCAGAGACGTGGTACAGTAGCAGACACAGTAGACCATCACACTTTTTACTTGCTTTTTCTTTGTCATTCCCACGTGACTCTACTCTTAGGACAAACAAAAACAGGAATTCCCAAAGATGAAATTTTTGTGCCTGTTTTCGTCATTCAAGTGGGATTCTGGAGTAGCCTTCCAATGGGGGAATCTGACTACATTTAAGATGGAGCTTGTGAAGTTCAGAGTATGATTCTCTACATAGCTGATTGCACTTGTCTTTGCACATCAGCAGTCACTTTTGCCTAATTTTAAGACTCAAATATATTGTTCAACCCTTTTATGCCTGCCTACTCTATAGTTGTATTATTGTTAATGCAACTTGTATGTGCTTGATAATGTACTCTGGACAAGCCAAGTTTTTAAAAGTTCTGGCATTGTGCATTACAGTTATTTACCTATCAGCTCTAATTACCATCTAAAAGTTAAGTGAGCCAGAAATAACATCATGTCTTATTAAAACATTGGTAACTTAAAGGATATCGCAAAATGTTATAACAATTCTAATCTGCTCGAGCCATAGTCTTTGAAGTGCTGTCTTTAATTGATACTGTTATCATTATCTGTCTGCAGGATAGTTTGAAAATTCTAAAAATCCAATCAACTTGCGTGTTTTGCCACTTAGTTCAGCTGTCCTTGTAGTACCTAGCATATTTATTTAATTTATATGCTGCCTTTCCCCTGAAAAAGGACTCGGGTTGGTTTACAAGTAAAAGACAAAATAACTTAAAATTGGATAAATTATTAAACAAGATATTAAATCTTACTTTAAACATAGAGCCATGAATCCCTCTGGTACAACAGCAGTAGCATCTTTGGACCTTTCAATATTACACTTTGTCTCACTAACAGGTGGTAATCTGAGGAACCAGATTTTCTTTTAAGTATAATTATGACTTTTTACTCTGGTGAGCAGGGCTGTTACCTTTGTGTACTGTCACTGCAGTGCTAAGACCAGCGCACTATAGGTCAAACAAAGTTTTTTGTTTAGAAGTGTTGTTGACTCTGCCTCTTGCTCCAGATCTTGAATTATTCTCTTTCCTCAGTCCTTTGATATAGTCCTGAATTGAGATGCACCCTGGCAGGTAAATGACTACTTCCAGTAGTTCAGATGCAGTTAGGTCAGAAGTGAAGAGGATGGACTTTGTTACCTCCATGGAGAAATATCTTTCTTGTTAAAGAGTAAACTCTGTGCACCAGTTTTCAAGCAGGCCATGACAAATGGCTGTTACTCTTTGAGCTACAAGGAGTTCCCTCCCAATTTTCTTGGGCCTGCCAGAAACACTTTCTACCTCTGTAACAAGACATTGTTTCAGGAAGTCTGAAATAGTGGAGTAAATAAATGTAAACAGTGAGCCTGCAAAACTTGATTATTTTGCTGTGTATCGACACAGGGCAAAATTGCAGCTAAAACACTATAACTATTGTGAATATATGACACTTCTGTTACTAAAAGTTTAAGAATGAGTAGCAGAATTTGCCATGATAAAGGACTTCCTAATTTTGTCTATATCCAGAATAGGTAGTAATGCATTATTTGCTCCACTGCTGATTTCATGAACAAAATATTATTTTTTAGTATTACTATGTTGCTGTTATTTATTACTGAATATTTATTCTTCTCTTCCATCAAACACATGCTGGAGGACAGTCAGAGATTCTAAATAGGAAGTCATTTTCATTTGATATTTAAGCACCCATAGTGAGCTTATTACTGAATGAGAAGACTGTCTTTGCCCCAAGGAGTTGGCATGCTAAAATAGTAATGATAAAGTTATGCATCAGTATTGCATTTTTTTTTCATGCTGTGGGCTTACTGTTCCAAGAAGTTAATTTAACCTGTTTTCTAATGCCACATTATAAAGCGCGTGCATGCTCTTGTGCTCTCTCTCATCTAAACACCGTTTACTTGATTTAGATGTGGATGGCAATGAAGATTCCACGCCCCCACTACCAGAAAGAACACCAGAGTCATTTGTCCTAGCAAATGAACAGAGTAAGTTGCTTCTTTTACACTTTTGATTTTTAACCAGAATAAATCCATTCCATGTCTAATGCTGCTTTTTGTTTACACTGTAACGTATCTAGTGGGTTATGGAATAGAGAAAATCCCACACAACTTATTGATTCGTTTGATGCACTGGCTAGGGGAGTAGTTAGTTGATTGCACGATTTCACAATGATTGCACACTTAATTCATACAACACAATTTTTTTTTAAAATTCTTTGCTATGCATATAACACTGCTTAGCTTTAAAAAAATACCACAAACATTAAGAACACAATAACTACATATATCAGAAACAATGCTCCAAATGCATTTCTTTCTCAAACAGTGTTATAAGAATTAGCATTACAAAAACAACTACAATTACAACTAAAAGTTAAATTTGAATCAATACTGTTATTTTTCATAATATATTTACAATCCTACAATTCCGAGAAGCCAAACACCTAGATATGCTTTCATTCCTCAGTAGTACAATTTAATGGGTTGGCCTCAGTAGTACGGTTCAATGGGCTCGCCTCAGCAATACGATTCAGTGAGCTGGCCTCAATACTGATAGGACTAAGTCCCCTTCCTTCAGTCCCTTTCGGGTGCTTTGTGGCTTCAGTGTCAACTAAGAGATTTGTGTTCATGGAGAGGGTGGTTCAGGTGATCAGTCTGATCCGGCCTACACTTGCGATTGTTCCTTCATTGTTCTGCAAGTGAGGTTACCTCCAAACTGGGATGGTAGGTTACAGTTTTTATTGAGTTGCTGTCTTGGGTCCCTCCTATCCAAACCTGTCACCGTTCCCAAATTTGGGCTCAGATCTTTCTTAACAGATTTCTGCTGAGTTCATTTTCTTGACCATTTGAATTACTTTGGGGAATTTCCACACCACTGCAGTGACCTTTCTTTCCAATTTTTTTCAAAGGCCCTAGGGTTTGATCTCTCGGGATGTTTGCTTAAGGGTCATTTTTAGGTTAACTTTGTTAAAAGCCTCTAAAGATAAAATTCAAGAGTTAAGACTTTGAGCAAAGTCAGGACCTTCCG